>SJYW01014776.1:377988-435463 GCA_006410735.1 Raphicerus campestris | reverse complement strand
CACTCCTTCCAAAGAAATACCAGGGTTGATCTCCTTCAGAATGGACTGGTTGGATCTCCTTGCAGTCCAAGGGACTCTCAAGAGTCTTCTCAAACACCACAGTTAAAAAGCATCAATTCTTCAGCGCTCAGCCTTCTTCACAGTCCAACTCTCACATCCATACGTGACCACGGGAAAAACCATAGCCTTGACAAGACGGACCTTAGTTGGCAAAGTAATGTCTCTGCTTTTCAATATGCTATCTAGGTTGGTCATAACTTTTCTTCCAAGGAGTAAGTGTCTTTTAATTTCATGGCTGCAGTCAACATCTGCAGTGATTTTGGAGCCCAAAAGAACAAAGTCTGACACTGTTTCCACTGTTTCCCCATCTATTTCCCATGAAGTGATGGGACCGGATGCCACGATCTTTGTTTTCTGAATGTTGAGCTTTAAGTCAACTTTTTCACTCTCCTCTTTCACTTTCATCAAGAGTCATTTTAGTTCCTCTTTACTTTCTGCCATAAGAGTGGTGTCATCTGTGTATCTGAGGTTATTGATATTTCTCCCAGCAATCTTGATTCCATCTTGTGCTTCTTCCAGTCCAGCATTTCTCATGATGTACTCTGCATATAAGTTCAATAAGCAGCATGACGATATACAGCCTTGATGTACTCCTTTTCTATTTTGAACCAGCCTGTTGTTCCATGTCCTGTTCTAACTGTTGCTTCCTGACCTGCATATAGGTGGTTATTTAAATTCATTGAGATTGTAAACAGACTCTAAAATTGCCAGGTAGTACTTCTAAGAGATAATTATCTGGGTAGTCTAAAGATAATATGCTTCTATGCTTTAAAAAGTACTATGATCAAAATGAAAAAACATATACACTCAGACATTTTGCAGACCTCACAAGACATGTGCATAGTCCTCTTAGCATGGAACCCTGTTTTAAGAAGTGTTAGTTTAGCACACACACACACAAGATTTTAGTAGTTCTGTAGCTTACCAAAAAGACATATGACATAAGCAATTCAGAAATATTGAAGGAAAACTTGGATTATCACCCAGATCCTGTCTCTTATACACATCTAGGGACTCTCAAGAGTCTTCTCAAACACCACAGTTAAAAAGCATCAATTCTTCAGCGCTCAGCCTTCTTCACAGTCCAACTCTCACATCCATACGTGACCACGGGAAAAACCATAGCCTTGACAAGACGGACCTTAGTTGGCAAAGTAATGTCTCTGCTTTTCAATATGCTATCTAGGTTGGTCATAACTTTTCTTCCAAGGAGTAAGTGTCTTTTAATTTCATGGCTGCAGTCAACATCTGCAGTGATTTTGGAGCCCAAAAGAACAAAGTCTGACACTGTTTCCACTGTTTCCCCATCTATTTCCCATGAAGTGATGGGACCGGATGCCACGATCTTTGTTTTCTGAATGTTGAGCTTTAAGTCAACTTTTTCACTCTCCTCTTTCACTTTCATCAAGAGTCATTTTAGTTCCTCTTTACTTTCTGCCATAAGAGTGGTGTCATCTGTGTATCTGAGGTTATTGATATTTCTCCCAGCAATCTTGATTCCATCTTGTGCTTCTTCCAGTCCAGCATTTCTCATGATGTACTCTGCATATAAGTTCAATAAGCAGCATGACGATATACAGCCTTGATGTACTCCTTTTCTATTTTGAACCAGCCTGTTGTTCCATGTCCTGTTCTAACTGTTGCTTCCTGACCTGCATATAGGTGGTTATTTAAATTCATTGAGATTGTAAACAGACTCTAAAATTGCCAGGTAGTACTTCTAAGAGATAATTATCTGGGTAGTCTAAAGATAATATGCTTCTATGCTTTAAAAAGTACTATGATCAAAATGAAAAAACATATACACTCAGACATTTTGCAGACCTCACAAGACATGTGCATAGTCCTCTTAGCATGGAACCCTGTTTTAAGAAGTGTTAGTTTAGCACACACACACACAAGATTTTAGTAGTTCTGTAGCTTACCAAAAAGACATATGACATAAGCAATTCAGAAATATTGAAGGAAAACTTGGATTATCACCCAGATCTCTTGGGTGGCAACTCAGTGAATCCTGCTACCCTTGGTGCTGGATCCACTGATAAGAACTACGTTTCATTGCTATACTCACTGAGCAAAGACACACCAGCCAAAGGAGGCACCTTTGTTATTTGAAAGTAGAGGAATAAACAAGGTTTTTGGATGCATTTTTTCTTTATTGTCTAATATGAAATATCTCCAAAGCATCAGAAATAAAACATTCTGTCAGTAGCTACCACATATATAAGGCTCAAGATTCAACAAATTGTCTCCAAATAACCAATTTAGGATAATAAAAGTAGTTGAAATTTACCTACATTCAATGTAAAACACCAGAGACCTTGGTAGTGAGGTTAGCAGGGTGTTACATGCATAAGAAATTATCTTCCCAGTACAGTAGGGGTTTGTGTTTTGGAGAGGGTGCTACAGTATTGACATTCTTATTGAGCCTGAGTCTGAGAACCTGGAAGGAGAAAGCTGCTCTCCTAGGCTCCTCTTTGTCAAAATTCAAATCTAAGTATACAAAGAAGAAAATACTAAACCAAAAAATTAAACTCATCCCCAGCAAATACCTCCCCTCCCTTACAAACAAGAACAATTTTCTTTTGCTAGTTCAAATATAGACAACTCAATTACTTTCTAGTCTTAGGGGCATGTTGAAAATGTTTCCGTCACGAGTCTTTTGTGCTTCCACTAACAAATATTACCCAAAGAGAAAAGATATATGAAAGCAAGGCATTCAAAGATACCTGTTCTTTAATAGCAATGAAATCTTTAAAAGCAGTCCCCAGGAACAAAAACTTGAGTGTGACATTTGCCATGGCCAAGCAGCAATTATGGAGAAGAAAATGGCAACCCCTTCCAGTATTCTTGCCTGGAAAACCCCATGGACTCAGAGGAGCCTGGTGTGCTGCAGTCCACGGCATCGCAAGGAGTCAGACACGACTGAGCGACTTCACTATAAGCAGTAATTATAAAGAAGAAAAGCATCCTTCACCTACCTCTACTCATGATGTCTTAAAAATCAAAGTAAAACATTTCCCTAGTTCAATTGCTAACTACAAATTTTTAAAATTAACTTATTTAATTGGAGGATAATTACGATATTGTGATGGTTTTTGCCATACATCAACATGAATCAGCCACAGGCATACATGTGTCCTCCTCATCCTGAACTCTCCTACAACCAAGGTGATTCTGGGTATGACTTGGGATGATCACACAATGTTCATACCATAAGGACCTTTCTCCTGATTGGCATACCCATGTACTGAGTTAAGCTTGGCAACAAAGGCTGGTGTCTTAATTGGTACAGAAAAGGCCATTGCTAAGAAGTTATTCTGGGCTGTGTATTCTAGCCAGAAAGTTTCTTGTCTTGGGTGGAACTTACAATGAGCTTTGTAGTGATTGTGTTTAAGGATATACCATTGGGCAATTTTGCTACATGGCTGCTGGTTTTTTTTTTTTTTTTTTGCTGCAATGTTGCCCTCAGTGTCACTATGGTAACTGTACCATGTTAAAGCAATTGTTAAAGTGAAATTGTTAGGGGTAAACAGTGGAGAAAGCCCTGGTCTGGGGATCAAGAGACTTAGGTTAGACTGACAAGTGCCATATCTAATATAAGCTGCTTTTCTCTTCTTCAAAAGGAATATTATAACACCTTATTCAGGGGGTTGTGAGGATGAAATGAGACCATAAATATAAAAGAGCTTTGTTAATTATAGTCTAGAGCAGGCACAGTGAAGACAGCTGGCTGTAATATTTTATCATTATATTATTGTTAATATAATTGTGACACAATCACTACCTTTCCCATAGATGCAGCAATATTAGACTTGAACCATGGCAATACAAATGGTGAATTTTGAACACCTAAGACCTCCTCAAGCTGAATCATCTTCAATTTGGATACTGATTTTTGCCCTGCCAGAAGTTCCAGACATGACTAATTAGAGTCATGTGAGATAAAAATAAGCTGTCCCAGAAAGAAAATAAGAGAACTTAAAGGTCAAGACCTAAACCCTTGGCTCACACATATTTGCCAATACCTGTGTTAGGTCAGGCTGCTTGATGCAGGCTTGCAATTCAATTGCTTCTAATCCCCAGTGCAGTACAATGGGAACTTTTAATTTTTTCCTAGATACTTTTTAGAACCTTGACTAGTGGGTTGCCCTGGGAACCCTTAATCAGTCTTTGTAGATGAACTATTCCCTATGATACATTTAATAAAACCTTGAAAGCAGAAGTCCTGTTGTAGAGAGCATTCATTTGCCAGTGCTAGGACCTATTGAAGTGCACATGCTGTCTAATGTGCTTAATTAACCACCAAGTAATTGTGGGACAAGAATTAGCTGTACAGGACTCAAAAACAAACAAACAAAAACAAACAAACAAAAAAACCCAGATAATACAGAAGAATACAGCCTCCAAGTTACTTATTACATCATGGTCATGAGATATATAAGTTCAGTTCAGTTGCTCAGTCATGTCCTATTATTTGCAACCCCATGGACTGCCGCACACCAGGCTTCCCTGTCCATTACAAACTCCCAGAGCTTGCTCAAACTCATGTCCATTGAGTCGGTGATGCCATACAACCACCTCATCCTCTGTCATCCCCTTCTCCTCCCACCTTCAATCTTTCCCAGGATCAGGGTCTTTTTTAATGAGTCAGTTCTTCGCATCAGGTGGCCAAAGTACTGGAGCTTCAGCTTCAGCATCAGTCCTTCCAATGAATATTCAGGATTGATTTCCTTCATAATTGAATGGTTTGATGTCCTTGATGCCCAAGGGACTCTCAAGAGTCTTCTCCAATACCACAGTTCAAAAGGATAAATTCCTTGGTGCTCAGCTTACTTTATGGTCCAACTCTCACATCCATACATAACTACTGGAAAAACCATAGCTTTGACTATAAGGACCTTTGTTGGCAAAGTAGTATCTCTGCTTTTTAATATGCTGTCTAAATTGGTCATAGTTTTTCTTTCAAGGAGCAAGCATCTCTTAATTTCATGGCTGCAGCTACCATCTGCAGTGATTTTTGAGCCCAAGAAAATAAAGTCTGTCATTATTTCTATTGTTTCCCCATCAATTTTCCATGAAGTAATGGAACTGGATGACATGATCTTCCTTTTTTGAATGTTGAGTTTTAAATCAGCTTTCTCACTCTCTTCTTTCACTTTCATCATGAGGCTCTTCAGTTCCTCTTTGCTTTTCACCATACAGTGGTGTCATCCGCATATCTGAGGTTATTGATATTTCTCCCATAAGATATATAGGTAGGAATTAAAGGAAAAGCATAATTCTGAAGGAATCCAACAGGAAGGAATGATGAGAAATCTGAGATTCAACTGACATGTCAATAGGAAGAGGCAGTAGGTCTTCTTTCCTCTCCCCACTCAGCTACCCCTAGTATGTTGGAGAGTATCTTTGGAGATCTGCTAGGAGGTACTTTGAGGAATTCAGGCCCAAGAGGTAAGGTCACTTTGGCTCCTAAATGTTCTGTAAGGTTCCAAGAAGGCAAATTCCCACCATGCTCCCTGTTGGAGGCAGGGAGTTATAGGACTTCAAATAAAGGGTGAGGCCCGGGAGACTCATAGGGAAAATATTTGCCACGCCCTATGTTGCAACACAGGACCATCACTCTTCAAACATGAATAAAACAGTCCAGCTGACCCAAGGAGTGTGATGAGTATAAAGTGACTTGGAAGAAGGGAGGGGAAAACTTGTAGGCCATAGGCAGTAAGAACTATGGGAGAGTAAAGCAAAAAAGAAAAGAAACCCTTTCCATCCTGGATGTGGATAAAGCCATGTGCTGTTTTTCAATAGAAGACTCTGCTGCTGCCTCCACAACTTAGATTATGGAGCCAGATGCTTTTTCTGGTGGTGGAAATGAATTGCTTTACTCACCATCCAAAGTCTCTTCCCTATGGTCCTTAATGATCTTTTAAAAGTTATTTAGGCAACGTCTAGTGGATAGAAATAACCAGTGCCCTCCGACACCTCTGTCGGTCCTGCCATGGTGGTAGTGGTTTAGTCGCTGAGTCATGTCTGACTCTTTGTGACCCCATGGACTGCACCCCACCAGGCTCCTCTGTCCATGGGATTTCCCAGGCAAGAATACTGGAGTGCATTGCCATTTCCTTCTCCAGGGTATCTTCTTGACCCAGGGATCAACCCTGGGTCTCCTGAATTTTAGGTGAATTATTTATGGACTGAGCCATCAATGAAGCCCTTCTGCCATAGTCAAGAGAAATTTCTGCTTTACCTGACCTTCCCTGGGCTCTGTTCTCAGCCATGGAATCCATACTTTGGTCTGAGGATGAGAATGTGGAGCAGGCTGCCTTTCCCAAATATGAATTGCTTTGAGTAAGTTACTATTCCTGTCTTGAACTCAGGTTCCTCATCTTTAAGACAGGTATAATGTATGAAGGAACTTTTTTTTTACAATATAAATCACTAAAGCATTATAATTGACAGATTTTTTTCAAATATCTGCAATCTATTTGGGAGAGGCTTTTAAAGATGGGATATTTGCCCTCTCCCACCTCGAAATAAAGTTGAAGACTCAAGTCACCACCAAAACTAATATCAGAGACTCTTAAATTGAACACAGGAGGGTAGGAAGGACAAGTAGGGTGTACGTTTCTACTGGTGTCAACCTTTCTCCTTTCTCTCTTACCTCCCAGGGGAAAATGAGGTAAGATAGACAGATGGAGTCTTGTCTGACCTTACAGAGCTTCTCACTTTTCAATCTCTTGAGAGATAGTGCTGATGGAAAGTCTCTTACCTTTCCACTAGCTGAGAATATGCATCCAGGATGGATATAGAGTGGGGGTAGGGGAGCTGATGGGAGGCAGAGTGAATAGGCCTAGTATTGTGGGCATGGATATTACCTTAATACATTCAGGCATAAGGGCCTTATTTGGCCCCCCACCCATTTTCCTTCCCCAAAGAGTTGTTTTCTGGAACAGATATGCCAGAAAACCTACTGCTGCAAACACTTCTAGAAAATGAAAATTTCAAGATACTGGAGAGACCCCTGGCTTTAATAATTATGCTATACATCACTGAATAATCTAAAGTCAGTAACCTTTCATCTCTGAGCCTCAGCTTCATCATATGCAAACTGGGGATGGTAATCTTGGCCTTCAGTTCACTTCAATCACTCAGTCATGTCCGACTCTTTGTGACTCCATGAACTGCAGCATGCCAGGCCTCCCTGTCCATAACCAACTTCTGGAATTTACCCAAACTCATGTCCATCGAGTTGGTGATGCCATCCAATCATCTCATCCTCTGTCATCCCCTTTTCTTCCTTCCCTCAATCTTTCCCATCATCAGGGTCTTTTCAAATGAGTCAACTCTTTGCATCAGATGGCCAAAGTATTGGAGTCTCAGCTTCAACATCAGTCCTTCCAATGAACACCCAGGACTGATCTCCTTTAGGATGGACTGGTTGGATCTCCTTGCAGTCCAAAGGACTCTCAAGAGTCTTCTCCAACACCACAGTTCAAAAGCATCAATTCTTTCATGGTCAGCTCTCACATCCATACATGACCACTGGAAAAACCATAACCTTGACTAGACAGACCTTTGTTGGCAAAGTAATGTCTCTGCTTTTTAATATGCTGTCTAAGTTGGTCATAACTTTCCTTTCAAGGAGTAAGCATCTTTTAATTTCATGTCTGCAATCACCATCTGCAGTGATTTTGGAGTTCCCCAAAATAAAGTCAGCCACTGTTTCCTGGCCTTGGGTCTGTATAAAGATCTAATGAGATGATTGCTCTGAATGCAAACTGCAAAGTTTAGTGCATATATATAGTAAATTCCAGCATTTGCATCCTAAGATAATTATGTCCAGTCTTGGTTTTTACAAGTTAAATCCACCTCCAACATTCTGGACTATGTTGATGTTCAGTCACCAAGTCATGTCCAACTCTTCACGACCCCATGGACTGCAGCATGCCAGGCTTCCTTGTCCCTCATCATCTGGAGTTTTCTCAAGTTCATTTCCATTGCATTAGTGACACCACCCAACCATCTCATCCTCTGTCACCCTCTTCTCCTTCAATCTTTCCCAGCTTCAGAGTTTTTGCCAATGAGTTGGCTATTTGCATCAGCTAGTCAAAGTATCGGAGCATCAGCTTCAGCATTAGTCCTTCCAATGAGTATTCAGGGTTAATCTGCCTTAAGACTGGTTTGATTTCCTTGCAGTATAAGGGACTCTCAAGAGTCTTCCCTAGTACCACAGTTTCAAAGCATCAATTCTTCAGTGCTCTCCCTTCTTTATGATCTAGCTCTCACAACCATACATAACTACTGGAAGACCATAGCCTTGACTCTATGGATCTTTGACAGTAAAGTGAAGTCTTTGCTTTTTAACACACTGTCTAGGTTTGTCATAGCTTTCCTGCCAAGAAGCAATCATCTTCTAATTTCATGGCAGTAGTAACCATCCACAGTGGTTTTAGAGCCCAAGGAGAGGAAATCTGTCACTGCTTCCACCTTTTGCCCTTATATTGTCATGAAGTGATGGAACTGGATGCCATGATCTTAGTTTTTTAAATACTAAATTTTAAGCTTTTTTATTCTCTTCCTTCACCCTCATCAAGAGGTTCTTTAGTTCCTCTTCAATTTCTGGCATCAGAGTGGTATCATCCACATATCTGAGGTCGTTGATATTTCTCCCAGAAATCTTGATTCCAGCTTATAACTCATTCAGCCTGGAATTTCGCATGATGTGCTCTGTGTATGAGTTAAATAAACAGGGTGACAATAAACAACCTTGTTGCACTCCTTTCTTGTAATTCTGTGACACTGAATCAGTCAGCTGTTCCATGTTGTTGTTGTCTAGTTACTCAGTCATGCCCGACTCTTTGCGACCCCATGGACTGCAGGACACCAGACTTCCTTGTCCTTCACCATCTCCCGGAGTTTGCTCAAACTCACATCCATTGAGTCAGCGATGCCATCCACAAATCTCATCCTCTGTTGTACCCTTCTCCTCCTGCCTTCAATCCTTCCCAGCATCAGGGTCTTTTCCAGTGAGTCAGCTCTTTGCATCAGGTGGCCAAAGTATTGGAGCTTCAGCTTCAGCATCAGTCCTTCCAATGAATATTCAGTATTGATTTCCTTTAGTATTGATTGGTTTGATCTCCTTGCTGTCCAAAGGATTCTTAAAAGTCTTTTCCAACACCACAGTGCAGAAGCATCAAGTCTTTGGCTCTCAGCTTTCTTTACGGTCCAACTCTCACATTCATACATGACTATGGGAAAAACCATAGCTTTGACTAGATGGCCCTTTGTTGGCAAAGTAATGTCTCTGCTTTTTAATATGCTGTCTATGTTGGTCATAGCTATTCTTCCAAGGTGCAAGCATTTTTTAATGTCATGGCTACAGTCATCGTCTGCAGGGATTTTGGAGTCCTAGAAAATAAAGTCTGTCACTGTTTTCATTGTTTCCCCATCTATTTGCCATGAAGTGACGGGACCAGATGCCATGATCTTTGTTTTCTGAATGTTGAGTTTTAAGCTAGCTTTTTCACTTTCCTTTCGCCTTCGTCAAGAGGCTCTTTAGTTTCTCTTTGTTTTCTGCCATAAGGATGGTGTTAAAGTGATATACTCAATATCCCAGTAAATTTGGAAAATCCAGTAGTGGACACTGGACTGGAAAAGGTCAGTTTTCATTCCAATCCCAAAGAAAGGCAATGCCAAAGAATGTCTAAACTACTGCACAATTGCACTCATTTCACATGCTAGCAAAGTAATGCTCAAAATTCTCTATGCTGGGCTTCAACAGTATGTGAACCAAGAACTCCCAGATGTTCAAGGTGGATTTAAAAAAGGCAGAAGAACTAGAGATCACATTGCCAACATCTGTTGGATCATAGAAAAAGCAAGAGAATTCCAGAAAAGCATCTACTGATGCTTCATTGACTACTCCAAAGCCTTCCTCTGTGAATCACAGGAAACTGTGGGAAATTCTTAAAGAGATGGGAATACCAGACCACATTACTTGCCTCCTATGAAAGTTGTATGCAGGTCAAGAAGCAACAGTTAGAACTGAACATGGAACAATGGACTGGTTCCAAATTGGGAAAAGAGTATGTCAAGGTTGTATATTGTCATTCTGCTTATTTAACTTATATGCAAAGTACATCATGAGAAATGTCAGGCTGGATGAAGCACAAACTGGAATCAAGATTGCTGGGAAAAATATCAATAACCTCAGATATGTAGATGACACCACCCTTATGGCAGTTGTTCCATATAAGGTTCTAACTGTTGCTTCTTAACTAGCATATAGGTTTCTCAGAGACAGATAAGATCTCTCTAAGAGCTTTCCACAGTTTGTTATGCTCCACACAGTCGAAGGCTTTAGTGTAGTAGATGAAACAGAGGAAGATGTTTTTCTGGAATTACCTTGCTTTCTCTATGATCCAGTGAATGTTGGCGATTTGGTCTCTGATTCCTCTGCCTTTTCTAAACACTGATTGGACATCTGGAAATTCTCAGTTAACATTATGCTGAAGCCTAGCATGAAGGATTTTGAGCATAACCTTACTAGCATGGGAGATGAGTGCAACTGTCTGGTGGTTTCAACATTCTTTTGTACTGCCCTTCTTGGGAATTTGGATGAGGATTGACCTTTTCCAGTCCCGTGGCCACCCCTGGGTTTTCCAAATTTGCTGACGTATTGAGTGCAGCACTTTGATAGCATCAACTTTTAGGAATTTAAATAGCTCTGCTGGAATTCCATCACCTCCACTAGCTTTACTGACAGCAGTGCTTCCTAGGGCCCACTTAACTTCATACTCCATACTTCATATTGGCTCTGGGTGAGAGACCACACCATCGTGGTTATCCAGGTCACTAAGATATATTTTGTATAGCTCTTTTCTGGGTATGCTGGACTATATAGGCTGCTATTAATACCAAGCAAATAAAATAGTTGCTCTATTCAGCTGGGCAATTTTTATTTCAAAATGTGACCTATGTGAGGGAGTAGATGTCAGCCTAATTGGCCTATTGTGGACACAAGGGAGACTTAAAAACAATACATGGTGCCTACACCTGAGCCTCGATGCTCCAACCTACCCTGTGGCATCAGCCATGAAGGGAACAGTTTTACTTTATTCTAAGAAGTGTGTGAAACGCTTAGCAATTGATTGGTTTTCTCTAAACTAAGAAAGCACCAATATTTCCTGAGAAGCCCTAGGGCAAGCTTTAATGAAAACCCAAGGTCTTAAGTGTCTCCCCTAGAGCTCAGGGACTTCATAGTCACCCTAAAGACCAATGCTCTGAGCTCTGAATTTGGCCCTGGGGATGTAGAGACTCAGCCTTGGGTTTAAGAAGATCAGGCACCATGAAGGGACAAAAGAGGCAAGAAAAGAAGAGAAATAAGATAAAAGGAACTTTAGGAAGTACCATTTTAAAGGTAAAAAAGAAACAGAGTTGGATCTTAGAAACCTGTAGGTGGAAAGGAAAACCCCAGGGGGCAAAGGGATTAGCTCTGTGATTGTCACAGCCACAGCAGTCTAAGAGATGTGTGGGGAATTGAGGTTTCACGCCTCTCCTAACATGTGTGTAGGTGTGTGTGTGTGTGTGTGTGTGTGTGTGTACTGGGGAGGGGAGCAGTACAGAGTAGCTGAAGAGGAAAAGTTTTACTTTGTCCCTAAAGTACAAGGTGAATGTATCAATAGGATACTGAGAGGCTCCTCCTTTAGGTTCACCTGACCAAAAAGGCAGGCAGTAAAACTCTATTCCATCCATTGCCATATATTCTCCTCCTGTCTATAAGCAAGCTGAGCTAGGAACATGTCTGGTAGTCCCATGACTGGGTAATCTGGCTTTCTAAGCTACCTAGGATAGGAAAGCAAGAAATGCTGCTGGTCAGTCTTGGGAAAATGATGAAGAATCAATCCTTTGGTAGGATGAGATAGGATGTGCTCTGTCTGCAGAGTACAGGTTGTTGTAGATATCATATCCCATGCCCTTGCTGCTATTGTAGTTTAAGAACAAGGCAGGAGAGTCCAGAGAGAATGATTGGGCTGCCAGGAGCCCAAAAGACTGAGGGAGGGAGTAGAGCAAGTTAGGAACCAATGGGGCAATCTCATTAGCTGCTGCTTCTCTCCATCCCTCAAAAAATGGTTTAGGCCAATGGTTATGGTACAATAGCAGAAAAATGTCACCTGTTTGAGGTGATGACTTGACAATTCTATCTTACTCTACATTGGTAAGACAATTTCACATGAAAGTGGATTCAGTTTTAAGTACCCCATACTTTAAATGAATCAAAGTGGTACTTTCCAGACAGGAGAAGCTCTGTTTAGACTTCTTCAGGGCTATCTCATGACACAGGAAGCAGATGAGGTCTGTGTGGCCCAAGGAGCAGAGCAGGACCCAGGGTTGGCTACTATAGAGAGAAAGAAAGTTTTTCTTTACATTGAGCTCAAATCCATCAGTCATAGCAACAATACACATTGATGAGTATAGCTTCCTGACATTGAAAGTATGTGAACAAGGATGACAGCAACACTTTGTGGGGATATTATAAAAGGGACTCAAGCATGGATTGAAGGACTTGGAAGGGAGGCTGGACTATATGACCTTGAAGGTATCTAGACTGACCTTAGTAGCAGTCTTGGCTTTCACTTACATATTGTTTATATTTTCTTAGGTAAGATATAGGGAGGGGTAGTCAATGGGGAACCTGGACAGTATCATAGCTTAGGAGAAATATTGAAATGGGTGGTGAAAGTAGTTGGTTAGTTGAAAAACAAGAGTCCACTTTCATGCTTCATACTGTCCCTTGTTACTTCCTTAAGCTTTTGAGAAAGCAACATTGGCCATGGAATAGTCACATTGATTGAATTGGACAAGCTCTGGATTGGAGCCTCAAAACCCGGGCTTTAGCTCAGTTCTGCCACTGAAATGCTCTGTGACTTTGAGCAAATCATTTCTCCTCTCTGTGTCTCAGGTCTTGCCTCTATAAAATGAGGCTAACAAACCTTGAACTGCTTACCACAAAGGGATGTTATGATGTTATGAAGACCAGGTGACTGTAGCGTGTATGTAAGGATATATAAATTGTGACTGGGAACAAGGAAGGGAAAGAAAAACTCACATGGTTTAAATACCTCTAATGAATTAGATACTGTAAAAGGCACTTGCACATGCCATTTCTCATTCACTTCTCACACTATAAGGTGAATAGTATTTCTTATTTTTCACAGATTAAGGACCTGAGACTCAGAGAGGTGAAGGAATTTATACAAGGTTCACACAGCTATTAAAGAATAGAGGTAGATTTGAAATACAGGACTGACAGATACTGAGGTTTTTGTATTTTCCCACTGTACCTTGCTGCTTGAACACATGATGGGAGATAACTGAATATAACTATTAGACAGTAGGGCCCCAAGAAAGCTTGCAAAAGGCCAGGATATAGAAATAGTATTATGTCAACCTGGCCAGTTCCTTGAAAACTATAGGCCCAGATCTGTGATGTATGACTGACTGACTCAAAATAATTAGCATTACCATTGTTGTCCCTCCATCCACCAGTGTTCTTAGCTTGCAGATGTGTATAAGAGACAGCTGTGAGTTTATGGGCNGGCCAGTTCCTTGAAAACTATAGGCCCAGATCTGTGATGTATGACTGACTGACTCAAAATAATTAGCATTACCATTGTTGTCCCTCCATCCACCAGTGTTCTTAGCTTGCTGTTCCTCTACCCCTAGCCCTACTGAACTCCAGGGGATAATTCCTCTGTGGATGGTCCCCAGTTTCTGGCCTTTCTGTCTTACCTTTCCAGCTCACCTCAGTAGAGTTAAGGGCTGAGGACTTCAAAGAGCACAGTGAGCTCTGGCCTGTCTCCAGAGCTTTCAGCTGGATTTCCTGCTAAGGTCTCAGCTCCAGTATAGGAAGCAGAACTGGAAAACTTTCGCAGGTCCAGCTCTGTGCATTCAACGGGAGTGTGGACCCAGTGGGAGTGGCTCTCTGAGGCACAGGAGGCCAAGGTAAAAGATTCTTGTATGGGGAAGCCATGAGTTGAGCTGCCGTTGTCATCTAGGATGGAATTAAGTGGCTGGGTCTCAAATATGCTTTCACTCAGTGAGGACTCAGGGCTGGTCTTCTGGGCAGATGGTATGGGGAAGAAAGATTCCTCCTCTGCTGTCTTGCCAGCCTCATACTGCAGTGAACCTCCTGCAACTTGAAACAGAAAGCCACTGGATCAGAGGAAGCCAAAAGTAGGGGCTCCTCTCAGTGGAGCAGCTGGTCTTGAGCACAAAATTGGGAAATATCTGGGAACTAGTGCACTTCTTCCCATCCCTGGGAATCAGAGCACATAGCACCAGGCTAAGATGACACAGTTGAGAAACACATTTACATTGGGATATCAGATTGAGGCTACCTGGTGATGGATCAGGGAAAAAGGAATTTCTCCAGAGAAAGACAATCCTTTGTGGGAAGCAGGAATTTAACAATCTCCACTCTAGATCTGGGAATGAGCTTTATTTCCTGGTGCTATTCCTGTGTATATGTTGTGTTATATGGCAAAAGGCAATTTTCAGGTGGAATTAAGATTATGGATCTTAAACTCGGTAGATTATCCTGGATTTCCCAAGTGGGCCCAATGTAATCACATGTGTCCTTATAAAGGGAATATGTGAAATGAAAAGGACTTGACCACCACTGATAGTTTTGAAAATGGGAAGGGGTCATAAGCCAAAAAGCAGGTGGTATATAGAAACCGGGACTGGCCCTCAGCAAGGAAATGGGACCTCAGCCTTATAACTGCAAGAAACTGAATTTTTCTATCTTTCTGAATGATTCAGGAAGCATTATCTTCTGAAGCCTCCAGAAAAGGATGCAGCCTTAGCAACACCTTGATTTCAGCCTCGTTAGACTCTAAGTGGAGATCCAGCCAAGCTTACAATGCTTCTGATCTATGGAAATGGTCAGATAATAAATGAATGTTACTTTAAGCTATTAACTTTGCGATACTTTGGCCACCTCATGCGAAGTGTTGACTCATTGGAAAAGACCCTGATGCTAGGAGGGATTGGGGGCAGGAGGAGAAGGGGATGACAGAGGATGGGATGGTTGGATGGCATCACCGACTCGATGGACATGAGTTTGGGTAAACTCCAGGAGTTGGTGATGGACAGGGAGGTCTGGTGTGCTGTGAGTCATGGGGTTGCAGAGTCAGACAAGACTGAGTGACTAAACTGAACTGAATTTACTATAGAAGTGATAGAAAATTAATATGCCTTTCGTGCATAAATCCGATTCAACATCTGGTTACAAACTAAGAGCCTATGGGATGTGTGTTTGTTTGACCCCTGCATTGTGGCTTTGGTTGCTTTTAATTACAACTCATTGCTAGAACTTAACACTATTTCATACAAAAATTTAGATTCTTGGCTTCTCTTGAAAATTCAGGCTTTGAAACATTTGAATATTCCTACATGGTAATAAACCGCTAAAGTTGGGTAGTAGATTCCCTTTAGACAAGGGATGAACTATTCAGTTTGTCACAATTCTTACTCCTCTCTATTGTACCTTATGTTGGATCCAATTCACATATCAATCTCACCTATACAAGCCCAGTATGCATAAAAGTCAGTGACTTCTTATAAACACCTTTCCCAAATGAGAAAATGTCTTACCCTATTTCCCCTATGGAGACCATGAGGGAGCTACCTGCCCTCATATCCTCAGAGAAGGGTACTGCATTATTATTTTGAAGACAGAGGAGGTGCCGAGAAAGGTTATTTATTTCTCCTCTCCTAAGGCAGGGGGAGGGAAACAGGCAGCTCTCAAATGTTGCTTCATCTTCTTCCTTCTCGGCCCTGGAGCCAACATGTTTCATTGCCCATGCCCAGGGATTGGTCAACTGCTTTTATCTGAGAAACTGACCTCCAAAGTCAGAGACAAGATGGTTCACCTTGAGCTGCAATGTTCTGGGAGACATCAGAGAGTAGAGATGAGGGATTTTAGAAGGGTCATAAAGGGATAATAAGGAAATGGCAATCCACTCCAGTATTCTTTCTTGGAGAATCCCATGGACAGAGGAATCTGGCAGGCTACAGTCCATGGGGTCGCAAGAGTTGAACACAACTTAATGACTAAACCACAAAGGGATAATAGTTTTCTCCTTGTGCCCTGCATCCTTTGAAATTCTAGATTTATCTCCACTTAAGTGGTAGAGTCAAACATATCTGCTAGTCTTTTTGAAAATCATGTAGCAGGCCCTAGATCTGAACCTGTTAAAGGCAGGTCTATATAAGCAGGATCTTTACACAGAGAGGTTGAAAGAAGTTGTGTTGCTTTGGATCCAATATCCAGTAAACTGATGAGTTCTAAGCATCTGTGTATCTATTAGAATGTGTCTTCCCTTACTAAGTCAACTCCATTTACTATCCTGGGTTCCTATTTTGGTGTTTCTGTTTAGCTCTCAGCTCCCTTGAGGACACTGAAGGTACACCAAGACTCAGTACTCTTGAGCAAAAATTTAACCCCTTGTTTGGTTTTGGCCAGCCACCATCCCACCTCCCCCATATTTTCCCTCAGTGACCTGGATTTTCTGTCCCACATTCTTGGCTAATGGCTGGACTTGTGCTGAAAACAGATCATGATGTTATTCCTGACTTTAAATCTCCTATGGGCTGGGCCAGACCTCTTTGGGCATCATTACTGTCTGAGAAAAAAATGTCTAATTTTGTCAATTCCTCTGGACACTGAACTCTGTTACTTACATCTGGCATATCACTATACTGATAACTGTTGCCTGAGACCTCACTCACTTTAATTACAGTCATGTCTCATTCCAGCCAGCCTTCCTCCTTTTCCGACATGCTGCAGAATCTATAACTATTTGTATAAATGACTAGCTAGAAAAGAACTTAGAGGGGCTTCCCTGGTGGTCTGGTGGTTAGGACTCTGGGCTTGCAATGCAGGGGGCCCAGGTTCAATCCCCAATCAGGGAAGTAAGATCCCACATGCCGCACAGCGTGGCCAATAAATAAATAAATTAAAAAAAAAAAAAAAAAGAAAAGAACTTAGAAATCAACTCTATCATTTTAAAGGTTAAGGAGAAAGATTTAAATATTAAGGAGAAAGAAGCTAGATGACTTATCTGAAATTATACAGTGATTTAGAGGTAGATTTAGAACCTAGGTCTCCAAATGCTTTTCTCAAGGGTTTTCCCATAATCTTGTAGTCCTTTATGAACTCCCATACCTTAATGAACCAGGGCCCATAAACTCACAGTGTCACCCTCAATTATCTCTGAAGTCTTGTACCTATTGCTGCCCCCAGATAGTCTACCTTTGAGGCTTTGCATCACTGTAGGGAAAGTCCATTAACTCTCAATCCCAGAAAATTCCTCTATTCAGCTAGCCAGAAACTTGTTCCTGATTCATGTAATATGTGAAGCAGCTACCCTTACCACGCTGGCAATGTCTGTTGAAGAACTGCTTGCAGTAGAGGAAGAAGAGCCCCAGGAAGGCCAGGGTAAACACCACGAGCAGACTGCTCACCAGTGCAACAAGTGTGGCCTCCTTAGCAGATACTGTGGCTACATCTGCCTTCACTAAGCTCAGCTGGAAGGCACCTGTGAGACAAGAAAGTGGGGGAGGTCAGTCACTATAGGCAGTCAGTAGTCATCTTGACACTGGGTCTGGACATCCTCAAGCCAGCACCTTCTCCTTGGGGTCTTCCTCAATTAGGGCTGCTAAACTGGTTCTACTCCCTTGTAGAGCAAGGAAAAGTGTATAGAACAAAGTGGAGGAATTCGAATCTATTGATGATATGGTATAAATTAGTATAGCTACTTGAAGATTCATATATCCTATGGTCTTTCCATGTCACATCTAGTTATATAACCTAGAAAAATAGAAACAAACTAAAATGTTCATCAGGGCACAGGATAAATAAATCATAATTCTATTATGTAATATTATATAGCATTTGAAATAAAAGACCTATATGCTGCTGTTACTGCTGCTAAGTCGCTTAATAATCCAGAGGGGAAAAGTAAATTGGAGAGTATATAGTTTGATATCATTTATGCAAAATATTACAAAATTTTAAAAATAGCATATATTGGGTATGAATATATATATGTATTTACATGTATCAAAATATGGTTGGAGAGTATGGCAGAGTCATAACGTTCACCAGTTATCCACACGCTTCTCTACATATCCCATATATCCTTGTAGTAAGGCCATCAGAGTAATTCTAGCCAATGAACTGTGANTAGCATATATTGGGTATGAATATATATATGTATTTACATGTATCAAAATATGGTTGGAGAGTATGGCAGAGTCATAACGTTCACCAGTTATCCACACGCTTCTCTACATATCCCATATATCCTTGTAGTAAGGCCATCAGAGTAATTCTAGCCAATGAACTGTGAGTGGGAGTTATACATGTTACCTGCAGACTGAAACAGTTAACTGCTAATATGTCTGTCTCCTCTATCTCTTACCCTGNGCATGGAAATTGAAACTATGATAATAAGTTTATAAACAAAACCCCAGAACTACATGGCTTCACAGGAGAGTTCTACCAAAAATTTAGAGAAGAGCTATCCTGCTCAAACTTTTTCAGAAAATTACAGAGGAAGGAAAACTAAAAAAATCATTTTACAAAGCCACTATCACCCTGATACCAAAACCCAATAAAGATACCACAAAAAGAGAAAACTACAGGCCAATATTACTGATAAACACAGATGCAAAAATCATCAACCAAATCCCAGCAAACAGAAACCAACAACATATTAAAAACGTCAAGCATCATGATCAAGTGGGCTTTATCCCAGGGATGAAAGAATTCTTCAATATATGCAAACCAATCAATGTGATATACCATACTAACAAACTGAAAGATAAAAACCATACAATTATTTCAATAGATGCAGAGAAAGTCTCTGACAAAATTCAAAGCCCATTCATGATAAAAAACTCTCAAGAAAGTAGGCACTGAAAGAACAAACTCAATATAATAAAAGCCATATATGCAAACCCACAGCAAATATTATCCTCAATGGTAAAAATTTGAAAGCATTTCCTGTAAAATCAAGAACAAGACAAAGGTGCTTCCTCTCATCACTACTATTCACCATAGTTTTGGAAGTCCTAGCCATAGCAATCAGAGTAGAAAAAGAAATAAAAATAAATCAGATTGGAAAAGAAGTAAAACTCTCACTGTTTCCAGGTGACATGATTTTTAACATAGAAAACCTTAAAGATGTCAGCATAAAATCACTAGAGGTAACAAATGAGTATACTAAATCACAGGATATAAAATTAATACCAAGAAATTCTCTGCATTCCTATACACTAATAATGAAAAATCAGAACAAAAAATTAAGGAAAGAATCTCATTCACCACTGCAACAAAAAGAATAAAATACTTACAAATAGATTTAGCTAAAGAGAGAAAAGACCTGTATACAGAAAACTACAAAATGCTGATGAATGAAATAAAAGATGAGACAAATAGAAGGAGAAATAGATGGGAAGAGAAGAAGAAGAAAAAGGTGACAAAATGAAGAAAAAGAAGAAGGAGAAGATGAGAAAAAGAGGAAGAACAAGAAGAAGGTGTGAAGAAAAAGAAGTAGAGAAGAATTAGNTGCTGATGAATGAAATAAAAGATGAGACAAATAGAAGGAGAAATAGATCATTTTCTTGCATTGGAAAATCAATATAGTGAAAATGACTATATTACCCAAAGCAATCAATAAATTGAATGCAATCCCTATCAAACTACCAATGGTACTGTTCACAGAACTAGAACAAATCATTTCACAATTTGTATGGAAACACAAAAGATCTTGAATAACCAAAGCAATCTTGAGAAAGAGTGGAAATGGACGAATCTACCTTCCTGACTTCAGACTATAGTACAAAGAAACAGTCAACAAAAGAGTATGGTACTGCCACAGAAACAAAAATATAGATCAATGGAACAATATAGAAAGCCCAGATATAAATCCAAACAACTACTGAAAACTTATCTTTGACCAAGGAGGCAAAAATATGCAAGAGAGTAAAGACAGTCTCTTCAACAAGTGGTGCTGGGAAAACTGGTCAATTATATATAAAAGAATGAAACTACAACACTTTCTAACACCATACACAAAAATAAACTCAAAATGGATTAAATACCTAAGTATAAGACCAGAAACCATAAAACTCTTAGAGGAAAATACAGGCATAGCACACTATCGACATAAATCACAGTAAGATTTTTTATGACCCACCTTCTAAAGTAATAGAATTAAAACCAAAAATAAGCAGATAGAACTTAATTAAACTTAAAATCTTTTGCACAATGAAAGAAAGTATAAGCATGTGAAAAGACAACCCTCAGAATGGGAGAAAACTATAACAAATGAAACAGCTCACAAAGAATTAATCTCCAAAAAATAAAAGCAGCTCATGCAACTCAATGCCAGAAAAACAGACAACCCAACCAAAAAGCAGCTGAGGACCTAAACAGACATTTCTCCAATGAAGACATTCAGCTCAGTCGCAGAGTCGTGTCCGACTCTTTGCGACCCCATGAACTGCAGCACGCCAGGCCTCCCTGTCCATCACCAGCTCCCAAAGTCCACCCACCCAAACCCATGTCCATCGAGTCAGTGATGCCATCCAACCATCTCATCCTCTGTCATCCCCTTCTCCTCTTGCTCTCAATCTTTCCCAGTATCAGGGTCTTTTCCAATGAATCAGCTCTTCGCATCAGGTGGTCAAAGTACTGGAGTTTCAGCTTCAACATCAATCCTTCCAATGAACACCCAGGACTGATCTCCTTTAGGATGGACTGGTTGGATCTCCTTGCAGTCCAAGGGACTCTCAAGAGTTTTCTCCAATATCATAGTTGAAAAACATCAATTCTTCAGCGCTCAGCTTTCTTTATAGTCCAACTCTCACATCCATACATGACTACTGGAAAAACCACAGCCTTGACTAGATGGAACTTTGTTGGCAAAGTAATGTCTCTGCTTTTGAATATGCTGTCTAGGTTGGTCATAACTTTCCTTCCAAGGAGTAAGTGTCTTTTAATTTTACGGCTGTAATCACCATCTGCAGTGATTTTGGAGCTCCCCAAAATAAAGTCAGCCATTGTTTCCCCATTTATTTGCTATGAAGTGATGGGACCGGATGCCATTTTCTTAGTTTTCTGAATGTTGAGCTTTAAGCCAACTTCTTCACTCTCCTCTTTCACTTTTATCAAGAGGCTTTTTAGTTCTTCTTCACTTTCTGCCACAAGGGTGGCGTCATCTGCATACCTGAGGTTATTGATATTTCTCCCAGCAATCTTGATTCCATCTTGTGCTTCTTCCAGCCCAGCGTTTCTCATGATGTACTCTGCATATAAGCTAAATATCAGCATGACAATATAAAACCTTGACATATTCCTTTTCTTATTTGGAACCAGTCTGTTGTTCCATGTCCATTTCTAACTGTTGCTTCCTGGCCTGCATACAGATTTCTCAAGAGGCAGGTCAGGTGGTCTGGTACTCCCATCTCTTTCAGAATTTTCCACAGTTTATTGTGATCCACACAGTCAAAGGCTTTGGCATAGTCAATAAAGCAGAAATAGATGTTTTTTTTTTTTTTTTCCTGGAACTCTCTTGCTTTTTCCATGATCCAGCAGATGTTGGCAACTTGATCTCTGGTTCCTCTGCCTTTTCTAAAACCCGCTTGAACCTCTGGAAGTTCACGGTTCATGTATTGCTGAAGCCTGGCTTGGAGAATTCAAGCATTACTTTACTAGTGTGTGAGAGATGAGTGCAATTGTGCAGTAGTTTGAGCATTCTTTGTCATTGCCTTTCTTTGGGATTGGAATGAAAACTCACGTTTTCCAGTCCTGTGGCCACTGCTGAGTTTTCCAAATTTGCTGGCATATTGAGTGCAGCACTTTCACAGTGTATTCTTTCAGGATTTGAAATAGCTCAACTGGTATCACCTCCACTAGCTTTGTTCGTAGTGATGCTTTCTAAGGTCCACTTGACTTCACATTCTATGATGTCTGGCTCTAAGTGAGTGATCACACCATTGTGATACAGATGGCTAATAAACACATGCTCAGCATCACTCATATTATAGAAATTCAAATCTAAACTACAATGAGGTATCATCTCACACTGGTCAGCATGGTCATCATCAAAATGTCTACAAACAATAAATGCTAGAGAGGCTGTGGAGAAAAGGGAATCCTCTTATACTGTTCATGCGAATGCAAACTGATACAAGTAGTATGAAAAACAATATGGAGATTCTTTAAAAAAGAAAAAACTAGGAATAAAACTACCATATAACCCAGTAATACCACTATTGGGCATTGAAAAAGACACATGTACCCAGTATTCATTACAGTACTATTGACAATTGCTAGGGCTTAGAAGCAACCTAGATTTCCATCTATAGATAAATGGATAAGGAAGTTTTAGTTATACATACATGATGGAATATTACTCAGCTATAAGAATGAATGAATCTGAGTCAGTTCTAATGAGGTGGAGAAACCTAGAGCTTACTATAGAATGAAGTAAGTCAGAAAGAGAAAGACAAATACCACATATTAACACATATATATGAAATCTAGAAAGATGGCATCAATGATCCTATGTATAGGGCAACAAAGGAGACACAGACATAAATAACATATTTTGAACTCAGTGGAGGGAGGAAGGGTGGGATGGTTTGAGATATTAGCATTGAAATGTATACATTCAGTTCAGTTCAGTTCAGTCACTCAGTCACGTTTGAGTCTTTGTGACCCCATGAATCGCAGCACATCAGGCCTTCCTGTCCATCACCAACCCCCGGAGTTCACTCAGACTCATGTCCATCGAGTCAGTGATACCATCCAGCCATCTCATCCTCTGTCGTCCCCTTCTCCTCCTGCCCCCAATCCCTCCTGTCATCAGTCTTTTCCAATGAGTCAACTCTTCGCATGAGGTGGCCAAAGTACTGGAGTTTCAGCTTTAGCATCATTCCTTCCAAAGAAATCCCAGGGCTGATTTCCTTCAGAATGGACTGGTGGAATCGCATTGCAGTCCAAGGGATACTCAAGAGTCTTCTCCAACACCACAGTTCAAAAGCTCCAATTCTTCGGTGCTCAGCTTTCTTCACAGTCCAACTCTCACATCCATACATGACCACTGGAAAAACCATAGCCTTGACTAGATGGACCTTTTTTGGCAAAGTAATGTCTCTGTTTTTGAATATGCTATCTAGTTTGGTCATAACTTTTCTTCCAAGGAGTAAGTAAGCGTCTTTTAATTTTATGGCTGCAGTCACCATCTGCAGTGATTTTTGAGCCCAGAAAAATAAAGTCTGACACGGTTTCCACCGTTTTCCCATCTATTTCCCATGAAGTGATGGGACAAGATGCCATGATCTTCGTTTTCTGAATGTTGAGCTTTAAGCCAACTTTTTCACTCTCCTCTTTCACTTTCATCAAGAGGCTCTTTAGTTCCTCTTCACTTTCTATCATAAGGGTGGTTTCATCTGCATTAACACATGTAAAATAGATAACCAGTGTGAGTTTGATTTATGAAGCAGGACACCCAAAACAGGTTGCTTTGTGACAACCTGGAGGAATATGGTGGGGAGTGATGTGGGAAGGGATTCAGGAAAGAGGGGACACATGTATGCTTATGGCCGATTTATACTGATGTATGGGAAAACTGTCACAATATTGTAAAATCATTATCCTCCATATAAATAGATAAATTAATTAAAAATTAGAAAGAGATTAGGGCATAGAGAAAGGGAGAAACCAGATTCGCACACATACATGCATGTACGGGAAATCGTGAAAAAAAAAAGAGCAAGAAGAGAGATGTAAGCAAGGAGGGCCTCAGAATGGACAAAAGCTAGCCCACCCTTTGATTTAAGCATTCTAACCTCAAGAACTATGAGAAGTTAAACTTCACTGCATACACACACACACACACACACACACACACACACACACACACCTAATCAGTTCAGGTCAGTTCAGTCACTCAGCCACGTCCGACTCTTTGTGACCCCATGAACTGCAGCACACCCGGCCTCCCTGTCCATTACTAGCTCCTGGAGTTTGCCCAAATTCATGTCCATTGAGTCGGTGATGCCATCCAACCATCTCCAGAAGTGGGTGTTGTTTTTGCTTTGGCTCCATTCCTTCATTCTTTCTGAAATTATTTCTCCACTGATCTCCAGTAGCATATTGGGCACCTACAGACCTGGGGAGTTCATCTTTCAGTGTCCTATCTTTTTGCTTTTTCATACTGTTCATGGGGTTCTCAAGGCAAGAATATGGAAGTGGTTTGCCATTCCCTTCTCCAGTGGATCACATTCTGTCAGACCTCTCCACCACTGAAGGATTAATACGGCCACAATAGAGAAAGCGAAGATATGCATGCAAGCGGGTCTCTCTGCTCAAGGCTGAACGTGCTGGCAAGCGAGGTGTTCTGCCAAGGAATCTGGACACAGCCTTGAGTTTAATGATCCCTTGCTAATGAGGGAGCATTCCTTTCTTTTGATAAAAGGAGAGAAGAGGGCTCTGGACAGACCTTGCAGTAAACAAAGGTTTCACTCCCCTTGCTGTATGATAACATGTATGCACCTGCACTATACTAAAAAAGCTTATTCATGCAGCCTGGAATTCTGCCTAGGGGGCTATATAATAATAAATCCCAATTATTTGCGCAGTCTTTTCCTCCTGCCAGAGTGTGTGTGTGTGTCTCCTATACGTCTCGTATGTTTTGTGTGTTTTATGTCATTTCACTTGTAATCTCCAGTAATCAACACACCATGACCCAGCCTTCTTGGGTGGCCCCACATGGCATGGCTTAGTTTCACTGAGTTATACATATATACATACACACACATATTTATAACAACTGTTGATGTTCAGTCACTAAGGCTTGTCTGACTCTTTGCTACCTCATGGACTGCAGCACACCAGACTTCCTTGTCCTTCACCATCTCCTGGAGTTTGCTCAGACTCATGTTCATTTAACTGGTGATGCTCTCCAACCATCTTATCTTCTGTCGCTCACTTCTGCCCTCAATCATTCCCAGTGTCATGGTCTTTTCCAGTGAATCAGCTCTTTGCATTAGGTGGCCAAAGTATTAGAGCTTCAGATTCAACATCAGTCCTTTCAATAGATATTCAGGGTTGATTTCCTTTCTGATTGACTCGTTTGATCTCCTTGCAGTCCAAGAGACTCTCAAGAGTCTTCTCAAGCAGCACAATTCAAAAGTGCTCAGCCTTTTTTAAGGCTCAACCACATGACAACTGGAAAAATGATTTTTCTTTGCCAATGGAATTTGTCAGCAAAGTGATGTCTCTGCATTTTTGCTGTCTAGGTTTGTTATAGCTTTTCCTCCAAGTATCAAGCAACTTTCAGTTTCATGGCTGCAGTCACCATCTGCAGTGATTTTGGAACTCAAAACAATGTCTGTCATGTTTCCATGTTTTTCCCATCTATTAGCCTTGAAATGATGGAACCAGATGCCATCTTTAGTTGACATCTTAGTTTTTTGAATGTTGAATTTTAAGCCAAAATTTTCACTCTCCTCATTTATCTTCATCAAGAGACTCTTTAGTTTCTTTTCACTTTCTGTCATTAGGGTGGTGTTGCCTGCATATCTGAAGTTATTGATATTTCTCCTGGCAATCTTGATTCCAGTTTGTAATTCATTAAGCCCAGCATTTCCCATCATGTACTCTGCATAAAATTTAAATAAGCAGGGTGAAAATATACAGCCTTGACATACTCTTTTCACAATTTTCAACCAGTCCATTGTTCCATGTACGGTTGTAACTGTTGCTTCTTGTCTGGCATACAGGTTTCTCAGGAGGCAGGTAAGGTCCTCTGGTATTCCCATCTTTTTAATTGTTTTCCACAGTTTTTTTGTGATACACACAGACAAAGGATTTAGAATAGTCAGTGAAACAGAAGTAGATGTTTTTCTGGACTTCTCTTGAAGTTTCTATGATCCACAATTGTTGGAAATTTGATTTCAGGTTCCTCTGCCTTTTCTAAGTACAGCTTGTACGTCTTGAATTTCTCAGTTCATGTGCTGTTGAAGCCTAACTTGAAGAATTTTGAGCATTACTTTGCTATTATGTGAAACTCAGACAATTGTACAGTAGTTTGTACAGTCTTAGGCATTGCCCTTCCTTGGAATTGGAATGAAAACTGACCTTTTCCAGTCCCGTGTTCACTGCTGAGTTTTCCATGTTTGTTGGCAGATTGAGTGCAGAACTTTAATCGTATTATCTTTTAAGATTTTAAATGGCTTAGCTAGAATTCCATTATCCACACTAGCTTTGATTTTAGTAATACTTCCTAAAGCCCACTTGACTTCCCACCGTAGGATCTGTCTCTAGGTGAGTTATCACGCCATTGTGGTTATCTGGGTCACTAAGGCCTTTTTTTGTGCAGTTCTTCTGTGTATTCTTGCCACCTCTTCTTAATCTCTTCTGCTTCTGTTAGGTCCTTGCCATTTCTGCCCTTATTTTGCCTATCTTTGCACGAAATTTCCCCTTGGTATCTCTAATTTTCTTACCTCTAGTCTTTCCCATTTTATTGTTTTCCTCTATTTCTTTGCACTGTTCATTTAACAAATTATATATACATAGATTCTAGACACATATATAGTTATAGTTCTATGGTTATAGTAGCCCTAGCAAAGTAATACATATATGAACTCAGAAAAGTAGCAGTATGTAAGATTAACACACAAAAACGTGGTGTATTTCAATACCCCACAAGAAACAATCCAAAGAGGAAATTAAAAAGTAGTTACACTTCATGATACCTAAATACATAAAATATCTGAAAGTAAATTTAACTGAAGAGAGGAATGTCCAAAATGGCACGATAGGAATATTCTGAGCTAATCCTCTGCCATCAGCATACAATTGCAATTATTTACAGAGGAACTATTGATAACAAAACTTGGAAGATTAGAAAAAATATCTTCCATAGCTCAAGGTAAAGAAAGAACTACACCAAAAATGTAGGAGGGACGAAAGTATGATATATTCAAGACCTACCTCCCAATGTGGGTGATTCATAAGTGGAGGAAAACTACAACTGCAGAAGTTCTCCCCTAAGAAGTAAGGGGGAAGAGATCCACATTAAGGTTTACAGTACAGAAGTCCTGAATTGGGAACATAAGTCCTCAGGACATTTGGCCATTTGGGTTTACTTATAAGAGAGCCAGAGGGTTGTGGGAAACAGAGACTCCATTTTTATATTTTTTTAATTTTATTTTTAAATTTAAATTTTATTTTTAAATTTATTTGGCTGCACAGGTCTTAGTTTTGTCATGGAAAATCCTCTAGGTACACCATGTGAACTCTTAGTTGTGGAATGCTGGGTCTAGTTCTCTGACCAGGGATCAACCCCCAGGACCCCTGCTTTGGGAGTGTGGAATCTTAGCCACTGGAACACCAGGGAAGTCCCATAGAGACTCCATTCTTAGAGGATGGAGAAACTGGAAAGCAATTGTACCAAACAAAATTTCACACACTCCAGGACCCAGATCAGAAGCAATAATCGTATAGGATGCTGGGTCAGACCCACCTGTTAGTCTTGGATAGCCTCCTGGAGAGACAAGATGCAACTGGAGACAGCTCACCCTCGGGACATAGATACTTATTGCAGTGATATTTTTTTGTGAGCTGGTTCTACCATGAAGATGTTGGTGCTGGTAATTGCCATTTTGGAATCACCTTTCTAGTTTATTAGTGCAGGGACCCAGCCCTGCCTGGGTCAGCAACACCTACAGCCAAACAACTAGTCATCAGGCAGAGATGAAAACCCACTAATGAGGAGGAAGACTGCCTTAAGATCCCTTGAGCCTACAGCCAACCAGGAACACAACTCAGTCCACCAGAAGGCCTAAGACTTTGGCCTGCAACAAACCAGTTCACCAGCACTAGACCTGGGAACACAAGGGCCTTGCAGCCACAGATGCTGAAATCTGACTATGTTCACTATTGGATCAGCATTAGCTCTGAGATCAGCTTCACCCACCAGTTGACAGAAACTATCTCCAGGTACCAGTGAGTCCAATTCTGCTCACCAGTGACCTGAAACATCAACATTGGGATTCCCATGGTCCCATGACCCGGTTCTGCCACCAATGATCTGGTACTAGCCCTGAGAAATCCTAGGCCTCAGTCCTACCTTCCAGTGGGCCAATACTAGCTCTGGGATGACCCAGCCCTGCAGCCAGAGGTCTCAAAACATGGTTCTGTCCACCAGTATGCCAGCACTAGTCCTAGGACATGGCTTCATCCACCAATGGGTGGAAAACTGCCCAGAGATACTTTGGACCCTAGCCAGGTGACCCATGATGTAGATCCATTCACCAAAAGGCCAGCATCTGTTTGGGACACCCTAGACCCAGTACTTAGCTATGTCAGGAAATGACCTAGGCCAGCAGCAGAACAAAAACAGATCTGGGAATACCAACCCTCAGCCACCCAATGCAGAACCTGGCTCCTCCCACCAAAGGGCCAGGACTAGCCCTGGGAAAACATGGGGTTCTGCAGCCTTGTGATTTGGCCCTACCAATCTGTGGCAGGTAGCCTCTTCACAAGGAAGGGCCTAGCAATGAGCTTGACTGGAAGTGAGATACCACCTCCAGACCACACACAGTAGTCAGCCTGCCACTATAGGAGGACCCACACAACTCGTATGGAGGAAAAACCCTATCTCTGATGACCAAAAAGGAGTGCAATGCTGAAGTACATAGGACATTTTCTCCAAAAGACCACTTATACAATGTAACCAATACACCAAATGTACAGAAATGAAATGAGAATTAGGCAAAATTAGACAAAATAAATATGTTCCAAATGAAGGAATAAGATAAAACTAAAGAAGAAATAGCGAAGTGGAGATAGACAACCTACCTGATAAAGAGTTCAAAGTTATGTTCATAAAGATGCTCAAAGAACTCATGAGAAGGTGATATAAACAGAGTGAAATGTTTAAAGTTTTAAATAAACAATTAGAAACTATAAAGAACAATAAAAAAGCTAGGAAATGAAGTAAGCAAAATGAAACATACAATAAAAAGAATCAATAGTAGATTATATGACAATGATACAGAAGACCAGATCAGTGACTTGAAAAACAAAGTAGTGGAAATTACTGAAGTAGAACAGAAAAAAGAAAAAAAAAAAAAACAACAAAAAACATAAAAAATGAGGAGAGAAGCATACGTTCAAGATGGCAGATTTGAAGGAAATGGGCTTAACCCTTTCTACAGAAACACCAAAATCACAACTAACTGCTGAACCATCATTGACAGATAAACACTGAAACCTGCCAGAAAAGATACCCTAAAATCAAAGAAAAAGAAGAAGCCACAATGAGATGGTAGGAGGGGTGAAACTGATAAGATCAAATTCCATACCTATTGGAAGTCTGACCCACAGACTAGAGAGCAATTGTACCACAGAGGCCCTCCTACAGGAATGAAAGTCCTGAGCTCATGTCAGCCTTCCCAGTTGGGGTTTTGGCAACTGGAGGAGGAGCTCGCAAAGAATCTGGCTTTAAAGCCAATGGTGTTTGTTCACAGGAAATCAATGGACTGGAGGAAACAGACTCCACACTTGGAGGGTGCAACAAGGTCTAGTATGCACCAGATCTAAGGGGAAAAAAGCAGTGAATTCATAAGAAACTGAAACAGACCTACATGCTAGTACTGAAGAGTCTTTTGTAGAGCCAGGGTGGCTGTAGCTCACTGTAGAGACAAAGACAATGGTGGTAGCAGCTCTGGGGAATATTCATTAACATGAGCCTTCCGAGATGCTGTTAACCACACCCAACACCCTGTTGGCTCCAGAGTTGGGGTGTCTTTGGCCAAACGACCAACAAGAGGGGAAGACAGCTGCATCCATCAGCATAAGCTGCTTAAAGGTTTTCTGAACATGGCCCTGCCCACCAGAGGGACAAGATCCAGCTCCACCTACCAGTAGAGTCCTTCCATCATGAAGCATGCACAAGCCTCTTAGACATCCTCATTCACCAGATGGCAGATTGCAAAAGCAAGAACTACAGTCTTGCAGCCTGCAGGACAGAAACTGCAATCACAGAAAGTTAGACAAAATGATATGGCAGAACAATATGTTCTAGATGAACTAACTAGATAACCCCAGAAGAACAATGAAGTGAAGTGAAAATAGACAACCTTCCAGAAAAAGAATTTAGAAAAATGTTAGTAAAGATGATCCAAGACCTTGGAAAAAGAATGTAAGCAAGGATTGAGAAGATGCAAGAGATGTTTAAGAAAGACCTAGAAGAAGTAAAGAACAAACAAATAGAGAAGAACAATACAATAACTGAAATAGAAACTATACTAGAAGGAATCAATAGCAGAATAACTGAGGTGGAAGGTGGAAATCATTGCCATGGAACAGAATAAAGAAAAAAGAATGAAAAAAAAAAAAAGAGGTCAGTTTACGAGATCTCTAGGACAACATTAAACACACTAACATCCACATTATAAGGGTTTCAGAAGGATAAGAGAAAAAGAGAAGGGACCTAAGAAAATATTTGAAGAGATAATATTAATAGCAGAAAACTTCCCTAACATGAGAAAGGAAATAGTCACCTAAGTTCAGGAAGGGCAGAGTCCTAGGAAGGATAAACCCAACAAGGAACATACTGAGACACATAGTTATCAAATTATCAAATTGACAAAAATTAAAGATAAAGAAAAAAATATTAAAAGCAATAATGTAAAAAAGGACAAATAACATAATTGGGAACTCTCAGAAGGTTATCAGCTGATTTCTCAGCAAAAACTCTGCAGGCCAGAGGGAGTGGCATGATATATTAAAGTGATGAAAGGAAGAACCTACAACCAAGAATACTCAGCAAGGCTCTCATTCAGAATCAATGGATAAATCAAGAGGTTTGTTGTTCAGTCACTCAGTTGTGTCCGACTCTTGCAGCCTAATGGACTGCAGCACACCAGNCATGTCAGCCTTCCCAGTTGGGGTTTTGGCAACTGGAGGAGGAGCTCGCAAAGAATCTGGCTTTAAAGCCAATGGTGTTTGTTCACAGGAAATCAATGGACTGGAGGAAACAGACTCCACACTTGGAGGGTGCAACAAGGTCTAGTATGCACCAGATCTAAGGGGAAAAAAGCAGTGAATTCATAAGAAACTGAAACAGACCTACATGCTAGTACTGAAGAGTCTTTTGTAGAGCCAGGGTGGCTGTAGCTCACTGTAGAGACAAAGACAATGGTGGTAGCAGCTCTGGGGAATATTCATTAACATGAGCCTTCCGAGATGCTGTTAACCACACCCAACACCCTGTTGGCTCCAGAGTTGGGGTGTCTTTGGCCAAACGACCAACAAGAGGGGAAGACAGCTGCATCCATCAGCATAAGCTGCTTAAAGGTTTTCTGAACATGGCCCTGCCCACCAGAGGGACAAGATCCAGCTCCACCTACCAGTAGAGTCCTTCCATCATGAAGCATGCACAAGCCTCTTAGACATCCTCATTCACCAGATGGCAGATTGCAAAAGCAAGAACTACAGTCTTGCAGCCTGCAGGACAGAAACTGCAATCACAGAAAGTTAGACAAAATGATATGGCAGAACAATATGTTCTAGATGAACTAACTAGATAACCCCAGAAGAACAATGAAGTGAAGTGAAAATAGACAACCTTCCAGAAAAAGAATTTAGAAAAATGTTAGTAAAGATGATCCAAGACCTTGGAAAAAGAATGTAAGCAAGGATTGAGAAGATGCAAGAGATGTTTAAGAAAGACCTAGAAGAAGTAAAGAACAAACAAATAGAGAAGAACAATACAATAACTGAAATAGAAACTATACTAGAAGGAATCAATAGCAGAATAACTGAGGTGGAAGGTGGAAATCATTGCCATGGAACAGAATAAAGAAAAAAGAATGAAAAAAAAAAAAAGAGGTCAGTTTACGAGATCTCTAGGACAACATTAAACACACTAACATCCACATTATAAGGGTTTCAGAAGGATAAGAGAAAAAGAGAAGGGACCTAAGAAAATATTTGAAGAGATAATATTAATAGCAGAAAACTTCCCTAACATGAGAAAGGAAATAGTCACCTAAGTTCAGGAAGGGCAGAGTCCTAGGAAGGATAAACCCAACAAGGAACATACTGAGACACATAGTTATCAAATTATCAAATTGACAAAAATTAAAGATAAAGAAAAAAATATTAAAAGCAATAATGTAAAAAAGGACAAATAACATAATTGGGAACTCTCAGAAGGTTATCAGCTGATTTCTCAGCAAAAACTCTGCAGGCCAGAGGGAGTGGCATGATATATTAAAGTGATGAAAGGAAGAACCTACAACCAAGAATACTCAGCAAGGCTCTCATTCAGAATCAATGGATAAATCAAGAGGTTTGTTGTTCAGTCACTCAGTTGTGTCCGACTCTTGCAGCCTAATGGACTGCAGCACACCAGGCTTCCCTGTCCTTCACCATCTCCTGGAGCTTGCTCAAACTCATGTCCATTGAGTTGGTGATGCCATTCAACCATTTGTCCTCTCGTCTCCTTCTCCTCCTGCCTTCAGTCTTTCACAGGATGAGGGTATTTTCCAGTGTGTCAACTTTTTGCATCAGGTGGCCAAAGTATCGGAGCTTCAGCCTCAGCATCAGTCCCTCCAATCAATATTCAGGATTTATTTCCTTTAGGATTGACTGATTTGATCTCCTTGCAGTCTAAGGGACTCTCAAGAGTTCTGAGACTCAAAACATTTACAGACAAGCAAAAGCTAAGAGAATTTAGCACCACCAGTCTAGCTTTGCAACCAATGTTAAAGGAACTTCTATGGGTGGAAAAAGGAAAGGACATGCTAAAAACAAGAAAATTACAAATAGAAAAACTCACCAATTAAGAAAAAACATACAATAAATATAGCAAATCATCTGTACACAAATATGATTTCAAAACCAGCAATTGTGAAGAGAGCACAAATGCAGGATGTTGGAAATACATTTGAAATCAAAAGACCAGCAACTTAAAATAATCTTTCATATATAGTCTGCTATATCAAAATCTCATGGTAATTGCAAACCAAAAAACTGCAATAGATACATACACAATAAAAGAGGGAAATTGACAGTAACACAGTAAGAGTAGGCCATGTTAACACACAACAGACATATATAGACATCATCTAGATAGAAAATCAATAGGATACACTGGCTCTAAATGACACATTGCACCAAATGAATGTAATAGATACATATAGAACATTCCACCCAAAACCAGCAGAATATGCATTCATTTCAAGTGCACATGGAACATTCTCCAGGGTTGATTGTATGCTAGGCCAGCAAACAAGCCTTGATGCTCATATTAAGCATCCTTTTCAACTATAACTATGAGACTAGACATCAACTGCAAGGAAAAATTCCACAAAAACCATAAACACATGGAGGCTAAACAATATACTACTATAAAACCAATGGGTCACTGAAGAAATCAGAGGAAATAAAAAATACTTGGAGACAAATATAAACAAAAACATGATCCAAAATCTAAAATTTATAGTGATAAAAGCTTGTTTCAGCAAACAAGAAAAATCTCAAGTAAACAATCTAATCTTATACTTAAAGGAACTAGAAAAAGAACAAACAAAACCCAATGTTAGTAGAAAAAAATCATAAAAATCAGAGCAGAAATAAAAATGTAGAGACTAAAAAATAAACAAGATCAATGAAACTAAGATATAGTTATTTAAAAGATAAATAAAATTGATAAGCCTTTAGCCAGACTCAAGAATAAAAGAGAATGGACCCACATTAAAAAAAAAAAATCAGAAATGAAAAAGGAGAAGTTCCAACAGACATTTTAGAAATATAAAAACTCATGAGACTACTGTGAAGAACTATATCTCAGTAAAATGGATGGCTTAGAATGGAAAAATTCTTGGAAACTTACAATTTTCCAAGAATGCATCAGAAAGAAATAGAAAATATGAGCAGATCACTTACCAGTAATGAAACTGTCTCTTATACACATCTAGAAGATTAAGTCAAAGAAAGTATCCAAAATGTAGCCCAGAGAGACAAATAAAAATAAGGAAAAAAGTTATTAAGACATGGAGAAGAGAGAGAATTTCTAATGATGTCTAATTGAATTCCAGAAGGGGATTAACAGAATGACAAAGAGACAACATTGGAAAAGAATTCTGCATAGCTGTCAAAAGACACCAGTCCTCAGAGCCTGGAACCTAACTGATCTCAAGTATGAAAAGTTTATACATCTGAACATTTGATAATATGTAAGAACACAACAGCAAAGCAGTCTTGAAAACTGTTAAAGTAAAAAAATTANACTGCAGAGAAAGGAATGCTGCCAAACTCACCCTGATACAAAAACCTGACAAAGATATCACACACAAAAAGGGAAGTTACAGGTCAACATCACTAATGAACATAGATACAAAAATAAACAACAAAATATTATCAAGCTGAATCCAATAATACATTCAAGAGATCGTACACCATGATAAAGTGGGATTTGTTCCAGGATGCAAAGGTTGTTCAATATCCATAAATCAATCAGTGTGGTACAGCAATGTAATAAATTGAAGAATATAGATCATATGAACATCTCAACAGATGCAGAAAAACCTTTTGACAAATTAAACATCCATTTATGGAAAAAGCTCAGTAAGATGGGTAGGGAGGGATCATATCTCAACACAATCGAGGTGACATATGATGAGCCCACAGCTAACATCATACTCAATGGTGAAAATGGAAAACTTTTCTACTAAGAGCAGGAACAACACAAGGATGCTCATTCTTTCTCGTTTTGTTCAACATAGTTTNCACAATCGAGGTGACATATGATGAGCCCACAGCTAACATCATACTCAATGGTGAAAATGGAAAACTTTTCTACTAAGAGCAGGAACAACACAAGGATGCTCATTCTTTCTCGTTTTGTTCAACATAGTTTTGAAAGTCCTATACACAGCAATTAGGAAAAAAAAAGTATCCAAACTAAGAAGGAAGAAGCAAAAATGTCACTGTATACAAATGACCTGTTAATATACATAGAAGAAAAATTGTAAATATGCTACCAAAAAAACTACTAGAGCTCATTGACAAATTCAGTAAAGTGGTAGGATACAAAATTAATATACAAAAATATTTCTTGAAAGCTTTGATTTGTCTGTTAAGGACTTTTACCTTTCTGTTAGTACTTGTTGGGTACTTTAGCCTGACTCTGAAATGAGGCTGTCCCTACTGGAACTATGCTAGCCTTTGCTCTAATTCCTTTTGGAACTGGACTGTTTGTACAAGACCTGTGTTGTTTAGGACTCTCCTCCCTTTACTCCAGAGAAAAATATCTCTAGGAAATGGGATCCCAATTATATAAATGCTCTGAGTATGCCCCTACTTCAGCGATTCTGGCCAGTTCAATGTTTCAAAACTGCAATTCCTCCTCACATGCCATTTTAACTAAATGGATCAACTTAATTTAGAATACCGATGGCAATTATGGGGAATTTTTGAACTCCCCAAACATACTTTTATTAAAAGAGAATTGAATAGACATGGCTGTAAAATTTTCAAAACTGAATAGCACACCTATTATAATTGGTATTTTGCAAGTTTCAAATGTGATCACACAAATCTAAAATTGCCTCACTGTAAAATAAAACTTTTAAAATAACTAAAGCAAACTAATGAAGAAAGACAAAATGGTTCCTGAGGCCTTTCCCCATCTCCATCTTCCATCTCTGGATGTGCAGTAGCCATGTTAATGTTAAGCTGTGCCTCTAGTGCTACCTTTTTCTTTTCCTTATAGACTGTCTCTACATCTCAGATTCTCCTTTCTAATTCTCGCATTGAACTTACAATTTTTCTTAAATCTCTCCCTGCCTCTTCTTCCTCTGAACCTTTTAGAACCTGCTACTTTAAAGTTATGACCTATATATAGAAAACTATAAAACACTGGTGAAAGAAATCAAAAAGAACACTAATAAATGGAGAAATATACTATGTTCCTNTGTCAATGTATGGCAAAACCAATACAGTATTGTAGAATAAAGTAAAAATAAAATTTAAAAAAAAAGAAAACCAACTATATTTCAACACAATTGTTTTTTTAAAAATTCAATCGGCAAAATTGGTAGAGGTTCCCCAAGCATAAAGAATTGCCATTGATCTTTCTAAATCTCAGATCTACCCAACTTGGAACTCATAAACTCATCCTTTGAAATAGTTAAAGGCCATCAAAGCACCTGGCCCCCATCTCTTTATATTTTGATAAAAGGAGACATACTTCAATATTATAAAGACCTAATTGCTCCTATTAAAAATAACCATGCCGCAGTACAGCAATCTTTTTACAATGTTATTCTTAAGAATCACACCTTGCAACATGGAAATGTCATCTATTGGGAAAAAAAAAATACCTTCAAAAAAACCTNACTTCAATATTATAAAGACCTAATTGCTCCTATTAAAAATAACCATGCCGCAGTACAGCAATCTTTTTACAATGTTATTCTTAAGAATCACACCTTGCAACATGGAAATGTCATCTATTGGGAAAAAAAAAATACCTTCAAAAAAACCTGTTCAATCCTGCTGGAAGTCCCCTGTCAGGTACTGCTAACAAACCCCTGTGCTGCCAAAATCCAGGAAATTCACATGCCACAACTAAAGAAAGCATTAAACCCTGATTGGACCTGCACATCATCTGGTAACCTGAAGGTAAGAACTTCCGAGAATTGAAGCAGATGACACCTGATGAGATAGCTATCCCAAGATGCCTGGACTAAGCCTATTAGAAGATTTAGAATTCATATAAGTCTCCTTCTTTCATCTGGGCTACTAACCGATTTTGGATTGTTATCCAAATTCGTGATCTTAAAATTTGCAACCTAGAGACTGTATTATTCATAAAACATTTGGTTACAAATAGTAATTTTGAGATAACAATATTGTCTACAGTTGCCAAAAGTTATTCAGCTATTGCTTCATATTTATTTCTGGACTGTGTCTTCCCAAAATACTTGTTTAATTCAGTGTTGAATGTGCTCTTGCTGTATTCGCTATTCTAAGATACAGACTTTAGATTGAAAACATAGGCAAATCTCCCTCCTACCCCTCCTTGTTAATTGAACGTGACCTCAATAGGTTTCCAATCTGTGTACTTTCCCTCTAATATGGGGTACGAGATCCAGGAAAGGTCCTTCCTAATATCAAGGGACAAAATGTCACTGAATCCAGAAAAACAAACAAACAAACAGAAAACTGACTCCTGAATAGTGATGTTTTTAGAGAAATTTCTCTTTTTAAAATAATTTTTGGAGTATAGTTGATTTACAGTGTTGGGTTAGTTTCAGGTGTATAGAAAGGTTATTTAGTTATACATGTATTAATTTTCAGATTATTTACCCATATAGGTTACTACAGATTGCTGAGTAGAGTTCTCTGTGTTATATAGTAGATCTTTGTTACTTAACCTATTTTATATGTAGTAGTGTGTGTATGTTAAGTCCCAAGCTCCTAATTTATCCCTCCTCCCCATGTTTCCCCTTTGGCAGACAAATTTGTTTTTGAAATCTGTGAGTCTGTTTCTCCTTTATACATAAGTTCATTTGTATCATATTAAAATTGGATTCCACATATGAGTCATATAATATGATATTTGTCTTTCTCTGTCTGGCTTACATTTCACTCTTCTTATGGCTAAGTAATATCCCACTGTATATATACACCACATCTGCTTTATCCATTACTCTGTCGATGAACATTTAGGCTGCTTTTGTTTCAGCTATTGCAAATAGTGCTGCAGTGAACATTAGGGTACATGTATTTTTTCAAATTATTGCTTTTTCCAGATTATATGCCCAGGNAGACAGCTGTATATATACACCACATCTGCTTTATCCATTACTCTGTCGATGAACATTTAGGCTGCTTTTGTTTCAGCTATTGCAAATAGTGCTGCAGTGAACATTAGGGTACATGTATTTTTTCAAATTATTGCTTTTTCCAGATTATATGCCCAGGAGTGTGATTGCCAGATCATATGGTAGGTTTATCTTTAGTATTTTAAAGAACTTCACACTGTTCTCCATAGTGGCTGTACCAATTTACATACCCACCAGTGTAGGAGGGTTCCCTTTTCTCCACACAATCTCCAGCATTTATTGCTGGTAGACATTTTGATGATGATCATTCTGACCAGTGTGAGGTGATACCTCATTGTAAGTTTAATTTGAATTTCCCTGATAATTATTAATGTTAATCATATTTTGAAATTTCTTAATCAAAAGGGGAAAGTGAAAATTGGTAAGCAGAAATCTCATTTACAATAGAGTTGGGAGGCCAGAAAGGAGAGCTCTTATGCCCTATTGTTCAGTGTGAATTGCAGACCCAACGGGAAGAGATATATGTTTGCAACTTAAACAGAGAAAAGGTTAATACTTTGTTAACTAGAAGGAAGAAGGAATAATTTCACTTTGCCTGACATTAGCCTAGCTAATGAGAAACTGTCACAACTCAGGCAATGAAAAACCACATTTTTAACTTCCAGTTTTCTCCAAGGGACACTTGGTTTATATCAGTCCTTCCCAACTGGCCTTTCTCCTCTATGAAAGAATATTACTTTCTTTTATTCTCCAGGCTTGTCTGTAGTTGATCCATCATAGCATGCATATCTGAATTGATTATTTTTGCTATTCTTAAATAAACCAACTTTTTTTTTTTTGTAAAAATAACAAGCTGTCTTAGGTTAACAGACTTTAGCTAATGCCTTATAGACTAACTTGGAAAAATCCATTTCACCAAATCCAGTTCCCTGCTGGATACCAGGAATCTGATAGGCTCCATGGAGGGAACATCTGTTATCAGTGCTCATCATTTTATTTACAATATGGAACTAAGGGGAGGGCAAGGGGCTTCTTCAGAGAAGGCAATGGCACCCCACTCTAATATTCTTGCCTGGAGAATCCCAGGGACAGAGGAGCCTGGTAGGCTGCCGTCTATGGGGTCACACAGAGTCGGACACGACTGATGTGACTTAGCAAGCAAGGGGCTTCTTATTAATAGAAATTCTGTTACCTTATATGAAGCGTTGGAATAGTGATGGATGTCACATCTGTTTGACAGGGTGAACTAAAGGTCAAAGTAATACAAGATACATGCAATGATATAATGCCCTGTTTCCAGGGTCAAGAAGAATGAGTTTTAACTCCCATCTATACCAATGACCAAGTCATGTAACAACAACAAAATCTCTGGGCCTGAATGATCTTGTCAGCTAAATCAGAGGTAATGCTACCTACCTCATAAGTTTATTAAGATTAAATGAATTGAGCAAATTAAGAATGAAAGCAGCTCAAATCATTGAGTAAAAGTTGGTCTTTTAATTTTTCATGTAGAGTAACTGGATAGCCATATGATAAAATTTGATCCATATTTCACACTATATACTAGAATAAATTCCAAATGAATCAATGACTTTAAATATAAGAATGAAAACTTGCAAGTATTGAAAAAAATATGAATGAATTCCTTGCTTTTTAAATTTATTTTTTATTGAAGGATAACTGCTTCACAGAATTTTGTTGTTTTCTATCAAACCTCAACATGAATCAGCCATAGGTATAAATATATCCTCTTCCTTTTGAACCTCCATCCTGTCTCCCTCCCCATCCCACCCCTTAGGTTGATAAAGAGCTCCTGTTTGACTTTCTTAAGCCATATAACAAATTCTCATTGGCTATCTATTTTACATATGGTAATGTAAGTTTCCACATTACTTTTTCCATACATCTCACCCACTCCTCCCCTCTTTAATCTACGAATAGAGGAATATTTCTTAACTAGAGTTCAAAGTCCAGAAGCAATAATGGAAAGGGAGAAAAATTCAATTTACCTACATAAAACTTTAAATTTTTTCAGGGCAAAAAGATTCATAACTAAAATTTTAAAAAGTGAAAAACTAGGAAAAACATTACATAATTATTTTTATATTTTAATTAAATTAAATATATTTAATTAACATAAATATGTTACATAAAAAAGCTTACATAACAGAATGAATATTAGTATCCTTAATATGTGTGCTTAGCTGCTCAGTTTTGNATGTCACATCTGTTTGACAGGGTGAACTAAAGGTCAAAGTAATACAAGATACATGCAATGATATAATGCCCTGTTTCCAGGGTCAAGAAGAATGAGTTTTAACTCCCATCTATACCAATGACCAAGTCATGTAACAACAACAAAATCTCTGGGCCTGAATGATCTTGTCAGCTAAATCAGAGGTAATGCTACCTACCTCATAAGTTTATTAAGATTAAATGAATTGAGCAAATTAAGAATGAAAGCAGCTCAAATCATTGAGTAAAAGTTGGTCTTTTAATTTTTCATGTAGAGTAACTGGATAGCCATATGATAAAATTTGATCCATATTTCACACTATATACTAGAATAAATTCCAAATGAATCAATGACTTTAAATATAAGAATGAAAACTTGCAAGTATTGAAAAAAATATGAATGAATTCCTTGCTTTTTAAATTTATTTTTTATTGAAGGATAACTGCTTCACAGAATTTTGTTGTTTTCTATCAAACCTCAACATGAATCAGCCATAGGTATAAATATATCCTCTTCCTTTTGAACCTCCATCCTGTCTCCCTCCCCATCCCACCCCTTAGGTTGATAAAGAGCTCCTGTTTGACTTTCTTAAGCCATATAACAAATTCTCATTGGCTATCTATTTTACATATGGTAATGTAAGTTTCCACATTACTTTTTCCATACATCTCACCCACTCCTCCCCTCTTTAATCTACGAATAGAGGAATATTTCTTAACTAGAGTTCAAAGTCCAGAAGCAATAATGGAAAGGGAGAAAAATTCAATTTACCTACATAAAACTTTAAATTTTTTCAGGGCAAAAAGATTCATAACTAAAATTTTAAAAAGTGAAAAACTAGGAAAAACATTACATAATTATTTTTATATTTTAATTAAATTAAATATATTTAATTAACATAAATATGTTACATAAAAAAGCTTACATAACAGAATGAATATTAGTATCCTTAATATGTGTGCTTAGCTGCTCAGTTTTGTCCAACTCTTTGTGACGCCATGGACTGTAGCAAGCCAATATTTCCTGTCCATCACCAAATCCCGGAGCTTGTTCAAACTCATGTCCAATGAATCAGTGATGCCATCCAGCCATCTAATCCTCTGTAGTACATTTCTGCTCCTGCCTCCAATCTTTCCCAGCATCAGGGTCTTTTCCAGTGAGTCTGTTCTTTGAATCAGGTGGCCAAAGTACTGGAGCTTCAGTTTTAGCATCATTCCTTTCAATGAATATTCAGGACTGATTTCCTTTAGGGTTGACTGGTTTGATCTACTTGCAGTCCAAGGGACTCTCAAGAGTCTTCTCCAACACCACAGTTCAAAAGCATCAATTCCTTGGCACTCAGCTTTTTTTATGGTCCAACTGTCACATCCATACACGACTACTGGAAAAACCATAGCTTTCACTAGACGGACCTTTGTTGGCAAAGTAATGTCTCTACTTTTTAATATGCTGTCTAAGTTGGTCATAGCTTTTCTTCAAAGGAAAAAGCATTTTTTTAATTTCATTGCTGCAATCATCATCTGCAGTGATTTTGGACGAAAAGATGATAAAGTCTCTCACAGTTTCCATTTTTTAAAAATCTATTTGCCATACAGTGATGGAACCAGATGCCATGATTTTCGTTTTTTGAATGTTGAGTTTTAAGCCAGCTTTTTCACTCTCCTCTTTCACTTTCATCAAGAGGCTCTTTAGTTCCTCTTCAATTTCCCCCATAAAGGTGGTGTCATCTGCATATCTGAGGTTATTGATATTTCTCCAAGCAATCTTGATTCCAGCTTGTGCTTCATCGAGTCCAGCATTTGGCATGATGTAATGTGCATAGAAGTTAAATACATAGGGTGACAATATACAGCCTTGAGGTACTCTTTTCCCAATTTGGAACTAATTTGTTGATCCATGTCTGGTTCTAACTGTTGCTTCTTGATCTGCATACAGAATTCTCAGGAAGCAGATAAGGTAGTATAGTATTCCTGTCTCTTGAAGAATTTTCCAGTTTGTTGTGATCCATAAAGTCAAAGCTTAAGTGTAGTCAATAAAGCAGAAGTACATGTTTTTCTGGAACTCTTTTGCTTTTTCAATGATCCAATTGATGTCGGCAAGGTGATCTCTTGTTCCTCTGCCTTTTCTAAATCCAGCTTGAAGATCTGGAGTTTCTTCGTTTACATACTGTTGAAGCCTCACTTGGGGAATTTTGAGCATTACTTTGCTAGCATGTGAGATTAGTGCAATTGTGTGGTATTCTGAACATTCCTTGGCATTGTCTTTCTTTGGGATTGGAATGAAAAACAACATTTTTCCAGTCCTGCGGACACTGCTAAGTTTTCAAATTTGCTGGCATATTGACTGCTCCACTGGAGTTCCATCACCTTCACTAGCTTTGTTCATAATAATGCTTCCTAAGGCTCACTTGACTTCATATTTCAGGATATCTGGCTCTAGATGAGTAATCACATCATCGTGGTTATCTGGGTCATTAAGATCTTTTCTTGGATAATTCTTTTGTGTATTATTACCACCTCTTCTTAATATCTTCTGCCTCTGTCAGGTCCATACCTTTTCTGTCCTTTATTGTGGCAATCTTTGCATAAATGGTCCCTTTGTATCTGTGATTTTCTTAAAGAGGCCTCTAGTCTTGCCCATTCTATTCTTTTCCTCTATTTCTTTGCATTGATCACCGATAAACACATTCTTGTCTCTCCTTGCTATTGTTTGGAACTCTGCTTTCAGATGGGTATATCTTTCCTTTTCTCTTCTGCCTGTAGCTTCTCTTCTTTTCTGTTATTCGTAAGGCCTCCTCAGACAACCATTTTGTCTTTTTAAATTTCTTTTTCTTGGGGATGGTCTTGATCACTGCCTCCTGTACAACGTGTCCATCCACAGTTCTTCAGGCAATCTGTCTATCAAATCTACTCCCTTGAATCTATTTGTCACTTCCACTGTATAATCATAAGGGATTTGATTTAGGTCATACCTGAATGTGTTCAAGCTGGATTTAGGGGAAAAAAAAGCAGAGCAACCAGAGATCAAATTGCCAACATCCACTGGATCATCAAAAAAGCAAGAGAGTTCCAGAAAAAAATCTACTTCTGCTTTATTGACTATGCCAAAGGCTTTGATTGTGTGGATCACAACAAACTGTGGAAAATTCTTCAAGATATCTGAATATCAGACCACCTTATCTGCCTCCGATAAATCTGTATACAGGTCAGGAAGCAACAGTTAGAACTGGACATGGAATAACAGACTGTTTCCAAATTGGGAAAGGAATACATCAGGCTGTTTATTCGCACCCTGCTTATTTAATTTATATGGAGAGTACACCATGTGAAATGTCGGGCTCGATGAAGCACAAGCTGGAATCACAATTTCTGGGAGAAATATCAATAACCTCAGATATGCAGATGACACCACCCTTATGGGAGAAAGTGAAGAAGATCTAAACAGCCTCCTGATGAAAGTGAAAAAAGGAGAGTGAAAAAGTTGGCTTAAAATTCAACATTCAGAAAACTAAGGTCATGGCACCTGGTCCCATCGCTTCATGGCAAATAGATGGGGAAACAATGGAAACAGTGAGAGACTTTATTTTTTCAGGTTCCAAAATCACTGCAGATGGTAAGTGAAGCCATGAAATTAAAAGATACTTGCTCCTTGGAAGAAAAGATATGACCAACCTAAACAGCATATTAAAAAGCAGAGATATTACTTTGCCAGCAAAGGTCCATCTAGTCAAAGCTATGGTTTTTCAAGTAGTCAAGCATTGATGTGAGAGTTGGAATATAAAGAAAGATGAGCACTGAAGAACTGATGTTTTGGAATGGTGGTGTTGGAGAAGACTCTTCAGAGTCCCTTGGACTGCAAGGAGATCAAATCAGTCAATCCTAAAGGAAATCAGTCCTGAATATTTATTGGAAGGACTAATGCTGAAACTGAAACTCCAATATTTTGGCCACCTGATGTGAAGAACTGACTCACTAGAAAAGATCCTGATGCTGGGAAAGAGTGAAGGTGGGATGAGAAGGGGAAGAAAGAGGATGAGATGGTTGGATGGTATCACTGACTCAATGGACATGCATTTGGGTAAGCTCCGGGAGTTGGTGATGGACAGGGAAGCCTGGTCTGCTGCAGTCCTTGGGGTCGCAATGAGTCAGACACAACTGAGCGACTGAACTGAACTGAACTGAATGGTTTAGTAATTTTCCTTACTTTCTTCAATTTAAGTCTGAATTTGGCATTAAGGAGTTCATGATCTGAGCCACATTCACTTCCCAGTTTTGCCTTTGCTGACTGTGTAGAGCCTCTCCATCTTTGGTTGCAAAGAATATAATTAATCTGATTTCACTATTGACCATCTGGTGATATCCGTGTGTAGAGTAATCTCTTGCATTGTTGGAAGAGTGTGTTTGCTATGACCAGTGCATTCTCTTGGCAAAACTCTGTTAGCCTTTGCCCTGCCTCATTCTGTACTCCAAGGCCAAACTTGCCTGTTACTCCAGGTATCTGTTGACTTCTACTTTTGCATTCCAGTCCCTTATGATGTAAAGGACAGCTTTTTGGGTCTTAGTTCTAGAAGGTCTTGTAGGTTTCCATAGAACCATTCAGCTTTAGTTTCTTCAGCATTACTGGTCGGAGCATAGACCCAGATAACTGTGATATTGAATGATTTGCCTTGGAAATGGACAGAGATCATTCTGTCATTTTTGAGACTGCACACAAGTGCTGCATTTCGGACTCTTTTGTTGACTATGAGGGCTACTCCATTTGTTCTAAGGCATTCTTGCCCACAGTAGTAGATATAATGGTCATCTGAATTAAATTCTCCCATTCCAGTCCATTTTAGTTCACTGATTCCTAAAATGTCAGTGTTCACTCTTGCCATCTCCTGTTTGACCACTTCCAATTTGCCTTGATTCATGGACCTACCATTCCATGTTCTTATGCAATGTTGTTCCTTACAGCATTGAACTTTACTTCCATCACTAGTCACATCTACAACTGGGCGTTGTTTTCACTTTGGCTCTGTCTCTTCATTCTTTCTGGAGCTATTTCTCCACTATTCTCTAGTAGCATATTGGGCATCTAGTGATCTGGGAACTTCATCTTTCAGTGTCATATCTTTTTGCATTTTTATACTGTTCATGGGGTTCTCAAGGCAAGAATACTGAAGTGGTTTGCCAGTCCCTTCTCCAGTGGATCATGTTTTATCAGAACTCTCCACCATAACCCATCCATTTTGGGTGGCCCTACACAGCATGGCTCATTAGTTTCATTGAGTTAGACAAGGCCGTGGTCCGTGTGATCAGTTCAGTCACTCAGTGGAGTCCGACTCTTTGCGATCCCATGAATTGCAGCACGCCAGGCCTCCCTGTCCATCACCAACTCCCAGAGTCCACCCAAACCCATGTCACACATTTAGAAACCTATTTCACAGATACAATGACATTTGTAAAAAGTGGAAAGATGGTTCATGTGTGAACCTACTCATTATAGTACTATTTGCAATAGAAAAAAATTCCATCAGGAGGAGACTGGTTGAATAAACTATGGAAGATAAACAACAGAGTATCTTGCAGGTATAGAAAGGAATGAGGATAATCTATATAGAGTGTAATGGAATGACCTCCTCAGCATATTGTCAAATGAAAAAGAAAATCAAGGTCGAGAAAAGCAAGCTACCACTTATCTAAATATGAAAGAGTAAGGTTGGTCCAAGCACACACACATACATATCTGCTTATATTACAAAAAGAAACGATAGATTGATAAACCATAAAACAAAAATTAAAACAATAATGAGGAGGAGGGAACATACCTAAAAGAAGAAGGAAGGAATAAGTTGGATGGGATAAGGTTAGAACTGAGAATTTGGGAATATGCATTGTTGTATAGATTAGGCTTTGAAAGAATGCAAGTAACTTACATAATGATACAACAAGATTAAATTGAAAATAAACAAATTCTTTAAAATTTAAATGAAACAAATCAACCTAAAATGAAAGAGAGAGAAAGAATATGATGAAGAAGAAACTGAAGGAGAAGAAGAAAGGTAAGGGGAGGGGGAGAAGAAAGAAGGGAAAGGAGAGAGAAGAGGAAGTGAGAGGAAGGAGGATGTGTGCGTGAATAATGCTATCATCATGCTTAAAACATAGTAAGACTTTAATATACATTAGGTATTGTTCTTATCAGAGGAATTTCTTTATCATGAGCACTGGAATCAAAAGACCTGGACCTCAATCCTCCATTGTTCACTTGCTATCCAAGGAAATGATGAGATCTAGCTAGCTAGTATTTATTGGGAATCAACCATGTGTCAGTCATGCCTCTTTATTTTATTCATAAATTCAAACAATATTTAATGAGCAACTACTCTGTGTAATGATGCTATCCTAGATGTTGTGACTAAATTGAATCAATCAGACAAATTCCTGTATAACAATCCCAAGTTGTACACTCTCATCTATGTTTCACAAATAAGCAGGGTTGAGGTATCACAAGTGACCCATCCTGGGAAAACTCTTCCATAATCAGAGATACTAGACTTCAGTGGGTGCAACATGGTCAGTTGTTCAGTCATGTCCAACTTTTAGTTGTCCATGGACTGTAGCCTGCCAGGCTCCTCTGTCCATGGGATTTCCCAGGCAAGAATACTGGAGTAGGTTGCCATTTCCTTCTCCAGGACATCTTCCCAACCCAGGGATAAAACATGCCTTTCCATGCATTGGAGAAGGAAATGACAACCCACTCCAGTGTTCTTGCCTGGAGAATCCCAGGGACAGGGGAGCCTGGTGGGCTGCCATCTATGGGGACACACAGAGTTGGACACGACTGAAGCGACTTAGCAGCAGTGCCACCTGGGATGCAAGGGGGATTCCAAAGCAACATGTATCCAGTCCAAAAAGACTCTCTGTCCTGTGAGTCTGAAAACTTCTCCCTGACCTAGAGACAGGTGGCAATGGTGTATTGGTGCAATGTGATGGTATCCTACCACAAAAAGTGCACTGGCCTGGGAAGTGTCCTTTCCTTTCTTCCACAACTCAGAGACTTCTTTTCTCTAATCTAGATGCATCAGAGACCTGGCTCAATCCCTTACATTTCCTAGGCAGGATCAGCTAAGGGTATTGAGAGCCAGAGAAGAACTAGATAAATCACACAGACCAAAATAACAACCAGAAAGCCTCTGAAATTTAAATTATTAGAACCAGACTCACAAAAGTAAATTAGGATCTGTGTGATAAACACAAACAAGTGATTGTCTGCTAAAATAAAAGATTTAAATAGAACCCTGAATCTCCTAATATAATTGACAAAATGTCAAAAATGTGAAAGAAAAATCTCCTGTCAAAACAAGAATCAGGGAAATGCAATGTGAATAAGAAATGGCAATCAACTGACACCAATGCTTAGATGAAACAGATGTTGGAATATTCTGACAAGGATTTTAAAGCAGGCATCAACATGCAATCACAAATTATATTGAGACAAACGAAAAATTAGAAAATCACAGCAAAGAAATAGGAATCATAAAAATATGTAATTTTACATAGAAATTATAAAAATAAAAGCAGAAATAAATCTCACTATATGAACTCAATAGTAATGAGGAGATGGCAGATAATAGAATCACTGAACTTGAGGACAGAAAAACAGAATGTATGCAATTATGGACCTGTGGGACAACAATGAAAGATCAAACAATTATATTATCAGAGTTTCATGAAAATAAAAGTAAAATATGTGACTGAAAATATTTTCAGAGAAATATATGTTAATACTTCACAAATTTGACAAAACAGCTACTGATTCAAGAGGATGAGAAATTCCTAAATAGAGTAGGTTTCAGTTCAGTTCAGTCACTCAGTCGTGTCCAACTCTTTGCGACCCCATGAATCGCAACACGCCAGGCCTCCCTGTCCATCACCAACTCCCGGAGTTCACTCAGACTTATGTCCATCGAGTCAGTGATGGCATCCAACCATCTCATCCTCTGCCGTCCCCTTCTCCTCCTGTCCCCAATCCCTCCCAGCATCAGAGTCTTTTCCAATGAGTCAACTCTTTACATGAGGTGGCCAAAGTAGAGTAAGTTTAGAGAAATGCAAACCAAATCATATTGTAATGAAATTTCTAGAGACTAAGAAAAAATCTTGTCTAGAAATAAATGACACAAACTAAAGACAATACCAATAGAAATGACAGGGGTTTTCTACTTGAAGTTATGCAGTCTGGAATGAAGAGGTCAATGTTTTTCAAGTGCTGAAAGAAAAAAAAAACTGTCATAGTGCAAATTCTATATTCAGTGAAAGTATCCTTCAGGAATTAAGAGGAAATAAAGATATTCTGAAGCAAAGGAAAACTAAAAGAATGTGGTGCTAGTAGATATATTCTTAAAAATTGGATAAATGGAGTTCTTCAAAGAGAAATAAAAATTCAAACAGAAAATAAATGATTAAATTATAGAAGAGGAAATTCTGGAGCATGAAGAAGAAAATAAGAAACACTGAAAGAGCAAATATAGATTGGCAGACAAATTCTTTAACACTGAGCCACATTGGAAGCACATTCATGATGTAACTGTAAAAATATTTTAGAGGCGGTCCTAAGATGGCAGAGGAATAGGACGGGGAGACCACTTTCTCCCCTATAAATTCATCAAAAGAACATTTAAACCCTGAGTAAATTTTACAAAACAACTTCTGAATGCCGGCAGAGGACATCAGGCAGCCAGAAAAGCAGCCCATTGTCTTTGAAAGGAGGTAGGAAAAAATAGACAAAAAAAAGAGACTAAAGAGGTAGGGACCTAGCTCTGTCCCAGGAAGGGACTCTTAAGAGAGAAGTTTCCAAACACCAGGAAATACTCTCACTGCTGAGTCTGTGGAGAGCCTTGGAACCACAAAGGGCAACAGAACAGGGAAGAAAAATAAATAAATAATTAAAACCCACAGATTATGAGCCCAATGGTAACTTCCCCAGTGGAGAAGCAGCACAGACGCCTGTACCCGCCACTAGCAAGTGGGGGCAGGGCAGGGAGGGGTGGGCTGCATTGCTTAGAGTAAAGACGGAGCCTGAACACCCTGAGGGCACTCTGAGTGAACTAACTTGGGCTAGCACACCAGACTGTGGGATAGCTACCACGCAAAAAGGCCTAACATAAGACACAGCCAGGCACGCACACAGAACAAAGAACTGAACAGAGATAGCCTGCTGCAGACCATCCCCCTCTGGTGACAGGCAGCCAGAGCCAGAAGGGGACAATCCTAGCCCCAGAGAGACATTATCTACCAAACTGCAAGCAGGTTTCTATGCTAACTAAGATTTCTTGGGGTTCTTGGATGGTTAACATCCGCCTGAGAAGGTGCGCTGGTTGTACACCCAGAAAACCAAGTGGCAGGAACGGGGAAGGCGATAAGTTGCAGTGACTGCTCTCGCCAAACACCTCATCACCTGAGCTGCTCGGACCTGGAAAGGGCACAAAATGCAGGCCCAACAGAGTCTGCACATCTGAGGACTACCCAAATGCCTGAACCTGAGCGGCTTAGATCTGGGAGGTGCAAGCGGCCCAGGGCCGGCCTCAGATGGTTCCTGGCAGAGCAACCTAGAGCCTGAGCAGTGTGGGCAGGGAGGGCACATGCATCGTGAGTGGGGGCAGGCCCAGTGTGGCTGAGGCATTGCAAGCACATGCCAGTGTTATTTGTTTGCAGCCTCCCTCCCTGCCCACAGCGCAACTGAACAAGTGAGCCTAAAAATGTGTCCACCACCGTCCCCTTGTGTCAGGGTGGAAATCAGACACTGAAGAGACCAGCAAACAGAAGAAGCTAAAACAGAGAGAACCGCCTTGGAAGTGACAGGTGCAATAGATTAAAAACCTGTAGTTAGGATCAACTACATAGGAAGGGGACTATAGATCTTGAAAGCCAGACCAAAAACTATTCGAAAATGAACTGACCCCACACTGCCCACAACAACACCAGGTAAGTCTTAGATATATTTTTACTATTTGTACAAGCATTCTTTTTTTTTCTTTTAATTTTTTTTATTTTTTGTCTTCTATTACTCCTTTAATTTTCATTTTTATAACCTACTATTACCTTGCAAAAAAGACCTTATTTTTTAAAGAAAACTTCATATATATATTTTAAAATATAATTTTTCTGACTTTTTCCCCCTTCTTTTCTTTAATATTGTATTTTTGAAAATCCAACCTCTACTCTAGATTTTTAATCTTTGCTTTTTGGTATTTGTTATCAATTTTGAACCTTTAAGAACCAAATCTTCAGTACCCATTTTTACTTGGGTGCGAGATTACTGGCTTGACTGCTCTCTCCCCCTTTGGACCCTCCTTTTTCTCCACCAGGTCATCTGTGTCTCCTCCCTCCCCTTTCTCTTCTCTACCCAACTCTGTGAATCTCTGTGTGTTCCAGAAGATGGAGAACACTTAGGGAACTAATTACTGGCTGGATCTATCTCTCTCCTTTTGATTCCCCTGTTTTATCCTCCTGGCCACTTCTGTCTCCTTCATCCCTCTTCTCTTCTCTGTATAACTCAATGAACATCTCTGAGTGGTACAGACTGTGGAGCACACATAAAGAAGTGATTACTGGCTAGCTCTCTCCTCTTTTGATTCCACCTAATCTCATTTGGGTCACCTCTAACTACCTCCTTCCTCTTCTCTTCTCCATGTAACTCTGTGAACCTTTCTGGGTGCCCCTCACTGTGGAGAAACTTTTCATCTTTAACCTAGATGTTTTATCAAAGGTGCTATATAGAAGGAGAAGTCTTGAGACTACTGTAAAAATAAGACTGAAAACCAGAGGCAGGAGGCTTAAGTCCAAATCTTGAGTACACCAGAGAACTCCTGACTCCAGGGAACATTAATCGATGGGAGCTCATCAAATGCCTCCATACCTACACTGAAACCAAGCACCACCCAAGGGCCAACACGTTCCAGAACAAGACATACCACACAAATTCTTCATCAACACAGGAATATAGCCCTGAGCTTCAATATACAGACTGCCCAAAGTTACTCCAAACCCATTGACATCTCATAACTCACTTCTGGACACTTTATTGCACTCCAGAGAGAAGAAATCCAGCTCCACTCACCAGAACACTGACACAAGCTTTCATAACCAAGAAATCTTGACAAGCCACCTGTCCAACCCCACCCACAATGAAGAAACTTCACAATAAAGAGAACTCCACAAACTGCCAGAATACAGGAAGGCCACCCTAAACTCAGCAATATAAACAAGATGAAGAGACAGAGGAATACCCAGGAGGTAAAGGAACAGGATAAATGCCCACCAAACCAAACAAAAGAGGAAGAGATAGGGAATCTACCTGAGAAAGAATTCCAAATAATGATAGTGAAGATGATCCAAAATCATGAAGTCAAAATGTAATCACAGAAAAATAGCCTGGAGACAAGGATTGAGAAGGTGCAAGAAAGGTTTAACAAGGACCTAGAAGAAATAAAAAAGAGTCAATATATAATAAATAATGCAATAAATGAGATAAAAATCACTCTGGAGGCAACAAATAGTAAAATAACGGAGGCAGAAGACAGGATTAGTGAACTAGAAGATAGAATGGTATAAATAAATGAATCAGAGAAGAAAAAAAGAAAAACTAAATAAAAGAAATGAGAACAATCTCAGAGACCTCTAGGACAATATTAAATGCCTCAACATTCGAATCATGGGAGTCCCAGAAGAAGACAAAAAAAAGACCGTAAGAAAATACTTGAGGAGATAATAGTTGAAAACTTCCTTAAAATGGGGAAGGAAATAATCACCCAAGTCCAAGAAACCCAGAGAGTCCCAAACAGGATAAACCCAAGAGGCCACGAGGGAATGGCAAAACATACTTAAAATGATGAAAGAAAACAATGTACACCTCAGATTACTGTACCCAGCAAGGATCTCATTCAAGTATGAAGGAGAAATCAAAAGCTTTACAGACAAGCAAAAGCTGAGAGAATCCAGCACCACCAAACCAGCTTTCCAACAAATGCTAAAGGATAATGTCTAGGCAGGAAACAAAGAAAGGATGTATAAACTCGAACCCCCAAAAATAAAGTAAATGGAAACAGGATCATGCTTATCAATAATTACCTTAAATGTACATGGGTGAATGCCCCAACCAAAAGACAAAGACTGGCTGAATGGATACAAAAACAAGACTCCTGTATATGTTGTCTACAAGAGACTCACCTCAAAACAGGGGACACATACAGACTGAAAGTGAAGGGCTGGAAAAAGATATTCCATGCAAATAGAAACCAAAAGAAAGCAGGAGCAGCAATACTCATATCAGATAAAACAGACTTTAAAACCAAGGCTGTGAAAAGAGACAAGGACACTACAAAATGATTAAAGGATCAATCCAAGAAGAAGATATAACAATTGTCAATATATATGCACCCAACATAGGAATATTGCAATATGTAAGACAAATGCTAACAAGCATGAAAGGAGAATTTAACAATAACACAATAATAGTGGGAGACTTTAATACCCCACTCACACCTATGATAGATCAACTAAACAGAAAATTAACAAGGAAACACAAACTTTAAATGGCACAATAGACCAGATAGATCTAATTGATACGTGTAGAACATTTCACCCCAAAACAATGAATTTCACCTATTTCTCAAGTGCACATGGAACCTTCTCCAGGATAGATCACATCTTGGGCCATAAATCTAGACTTGGTAAATTAAAAAAAAAAAAAAAAGAAATCATTCCAAGCATCTTTTCTGACAATAATGCAGTAAGATTAGATCTCAATTACAGGAGAAAAACTATTAAAAATTCTAACATATGGGAGGTGAACAACATGCTGCTGAATAACCAACAAATCACAGAAGAAATAGAAACAAATGCATAGAAATGAACAAAAATGAAAACACAACAACCCCAAACCTGTGGGACACTGTAAAAGCAGTGCTAAGGGGAAGATTCATAGCAATACAGGCAAAACTCAAGAAATAAGAAAAAAGTCAAATAAATAACCTAACCCTTCACCTAAAGCAACTAGAANATGTGTATAAGAGACAGCAGTAAATCCACTCTAAGACCACTATATAGAAATGAGTTCCATTCTGAGAGCATGTTCATTAAGTCCAATTTGTTTATAAGTCCAACAAAGTTAGCATAGTACTAAGTTGGCTATACAGTACTGTACTGTTATAGGTTTATAATACTTTTCACACAAATACATAAAAACAAAAAGTAAAGAAAACATTTTAAATCTTACTGTATATCACCTTGAAACGAATACTAGTACAGAACAACAGCTGGCACACAGGGGCTGGCATCTATTGAATGGGCAAGATTTAATGACTGGAGAGGGAGAGGAGGTGGGAGATGGTAGAGATAAAGGATTGTCAGCAATAGGAAATGGAGGGCAAGCTGCAATTTCACTCATATCTGTCACTGATGGAACACATACTTGGATCTTTGAAAATTCACGACTTGAAAGTTCATATGTAGGGGACTTGGCATACCCAGAGTGATGTTGAGGAAAGCTATACAAAATTATTACAAATAAATCAAGATGAAATCCTAAAAATTTATTCAAGTAATCCACAGGGAGGCAAGGAATGACACATGGAAGAACAAGAAACAGAAAATGCAAATGGATAAAATGATAGATTTAGGGTCTAACATATCAATGGTTTCTATAAATATAAAAAATTTAGTACACCAATTAAGAGCTGAGATTGGCACAGTGTATAAAATAAACCCTATCAAATTGCCCTCAGTAAGAATTTCAGGGATGGCTTCAAGATGATGGAGGAATAGAATGGGGAGAGCACCTTCTCCCCTACAAAAGATCACCTCTCCCACATCAAAAGATCATCTCCATGTGGAACAATTTCACCAAACAACTTCTGAACATTGGCAGAGGATCCCAGATGTCCAGAATGGCAAAACAATCTCCTCAGAATTAAGGGTTATGTCTTCTGTGCTGTGCAGCCTGAGAAGTCTTGATGCTACTGTAAGAGGTTGGGCTTGAACCCCAAAGGCAGTAGACTCAACTCCAGTTCTTTGAACCGTCAGAGAACTCCCAAAGGCATGGAACGTTAATAGATGAAAGCCCATCCAAAGGCCTCCATACCTACACTGAGACCAAACTCCAGCAAGAGCCAGCAAGCTCCCAGTGCAGCATGCCCCACGCCAATCCTCCAGCAAAACAGGAACACAATGCTGAATATTAGCAGACAGGGTGTCCAAAGCCATAGCAAACCCATAAACACCCCAAAACTCACTACTGGACACTGCAAAGCCCTCCAGAGAGAAGAGATCTAGTTCTATCCAACAGAACACCAGCACAAGTCCCCCTACCCATAAAACTTTCACAAGGCACTGGTCCAACCCCACCTATGGGCAGCAGACTCCACAATTAAGGGGAACTACCACCCTCCAGCCTGCAGAAAGTAGACCCTAAACACAGCACACTAAACAAAATGAAAAGACAGAGAAATTCACAGCAGATAAAGGAACATGGTAAAAATTCAAATGATCAAACAAATGAGGAAGAGATAAAGAATCTATCTGAAAAATAATTCAGAATAATGATAGGAAAGATGTTCCAAAATCTTGATAACAAAATAGAGTTGTGGATAAATAGATTGGAAGCATGGATTGAAAAGACACAAGAAATGTTTAACAAGGACCTAGAAGAATTAATAAATAAACAGTCAACAATGCAATAACTAAGTTTAAAAATATAGTGGAGGGAACCAACAGTAGAGTAACTGAGGCAGAAGAATAGATAAGAGAACTGGAAGACAGAATGGTGCAAATAAATGAAGCAGAGAGGAATAAAGAAAAAAGAATAAAAAGAAATGAAGATAGCATAAGAGGCAACTGAAACGCCATTAAGCATCCCAACTTTTGAATCATAGGTGCCCCAGAAGAAGATAAAAGGAAAGGGCATAAGAAAATATATAAGATTATAGCTGAAAACTTCCCTAAAATAGGGAAGAAAATAACCATCCCAAAAGCCCAGAGAGTCCCAGGCAGGATAAGCTCAAGGAGAAACATGTCAAGACACATATTAATCAAACTGACAAAAATCAAACACAAATATTAAAAGCAGTGAGGGAACAGCAACAAACAACACACAAGGGGATCCCCATAAGGTGAATGACTGAATTTCAGCACAAGCTCTGCAGGCCAGGAAGGAATGGCAGGAATACTTAAAGTAATGAAAGGGAAAAATCTTCAGCCAGGATTATTCTATTAAGCAAGGATCTCATTCAGATATGAAGGAGCAATCAAAAGCTTTACATACAAGCAAAAGCTAAGAGAATTCAGCACCATCAAACCAGTGCTTCAACAAATGATAAAGGAACTTCTCTAGATAGTAAACACAGAAAAGGCCTATAAAAACAAATCCACACCAGAATAACAAAAAATAAACACAGTATTAAACTCAAAACAATAAAGTAAATGGTAATGGGGTCATACTTATCAATAACTACTTTAAATGTAAATGGGCTAAATGCTCCAAGAAAAAGACATAGATTGGCCACATGGATACAAAAACAAGACTCCCATATGTGGGGTCTATAAGAGATTCACCTCAAACCTAGGGACACACATAGACTGAAAGTGAGGAGCTGGAAAAAGATATTCTATACAAAAAGAGATCAAAAGGAAGCAGAAGTAGTAATACTCATATCAGATAACATAGACTTTAAAATAAAGAAGGTTTTAAGCTGTCTCTTATACACATCTGAAGAAGAAGAGGAAGAAGGTGAGTAGAAGAANAAGATATTCTATACAAAAAGAGATCAAAAGGAAGCAGAAGTAGTAATACTCATATCAGATAACATAGACTTTAAAATAAAGAAGGTTTTAAGAGATAAAGAAGGGCATTACATAATGATCAAGATATCAATCCAAGAAGAAGACAATTATAAATATATATGCACCCAATGTAGGGGCACTTCAATCCATGAGGCAAATCATAACAACTATTAAAGAGGAAATTGACAGCAACACAGTAATAATGGAGGCCTTTAATAAATACTCCACACACACCAATGGACAGATCATCTAGACAGAAAATTAATAAGGAAATACAAGCTTTAATTGACACATTGGAGCAGTTGGACCTAACATATCTACAGGGCATTTAATACAAAACCAATAGATTTCACTTTTTTTTCTCAAGTGTACATGGAACATTCTTCAGGATAGATGACATCCTGGACAATAAATCAAGCTCTGTTAAGTTAAAAAAACAAAACTGAAATCATTTCAAACATCTTTCCTGATCATTATACAGTAAGATTAGATACCAACTACAGGGAAAAAAAAAGACTATAAAATGCACAAACACATGGAAGATAAACAACACAGTTTTGAATAACCAACAGATCACTGAAGATATGAGAAAGTAAATCAAAATATGCATAGAAACAAGTGAAAATGAAAACACGACTACTCAAAACCTACAAGATGCAGTAAAAGCAGTGCTAATAAGGAAGTTCTTAGCAATACAAGCTTACCTCAAGAAACAAGGGATACATCAAATAAACAACCTAACATTACACCTAAAGTAACTAGAAAATGAAAAACTAAAAACCCCCAAAGTTACTAGAATGAAAGAAATCAGAAAGATCAGAGCAGAAATAACTGAAAAAGAAATGAAGGCAGCTATAGCAAAGATCAATAAAACTAAAAGCTGGTTCTTTAAGAAGATAAACAAAATGGACAAACTCATCAAGAAAAAACAGGGAGAAGACTCAAATCAATAAAATTAGAAATGAAAACAGAGAAGTTACCACAAAAAAATCAGAAACACAAAGGATCATAAAAGAATGCTACAAGCAACTATATGCCAATAAAATGGACAACTTGGAAGAAATGGGCAAATTCTCAGAAAAATATAGTCCTCTAAAACTGAACCAAGAAGAAATAGAAAATATGAACAGACCAATCACAAGCATGGAACTCAAAACTGTAAACAAAAATCTTCCTAACAAACAAAAGCCCAGGATTAGATGTCTTCAAGGTTAATTTATACAAAAAATTTAGAGAAGAGCTAACACTTATCCTACTCAAACTCTTCCAGAAAGTTTCAGGGTAAGGAAAACTGCAAAACTCATTCTATGAGGCCACTATCACCCCGATACCAAAACCAGACAAAGATGACACACATACACACAAAATTACAGGCTAATATCACTGTTGAACATAGATGAAAAAATCGTCAACTAAATTC
>SJYW01014776.1:366774-377911 GCA_006410735.1 Raphicerus campestris | reverse complement strand
AGGAAACTACAGGCCAATATCCCTGTTGAACATAGATGAAAAAATCCTCAACTAAATTCTAACAAACAGAATTCAACAGCATACTAAAAAGATCATAAATCATGATCAGGTGGGCTTTACTGCAGGGATGCACGGATTCTTCTATATATGCAAATCAAACACTGTGATATGCCATGCTAACAAATTGAAAGATTAAAAACAAGATGATCATCTTAGTATATGCAGAGGAAGTCTTTGACAAAATTCAATACCCATTATGATAAAAAACTCTCCAGAAAGTAGGCACAGAAGAAACACACCTCAACATATTAGAGACCATATACAACAAACACATAGCAAACACTATCCTCAGTGGTTAAAAACTGAAAGCATTTATTTCCTCTAAAATCAAGATGAAGGAGCCACTCTCATCATGACTGTTCAACATAGTTTTGGAAGCCATAGCCACAGCAGTCAGAGAATTAAAGAAATAAAAGGAATTCAGATTGGAAAAGAAGCAAAACCATCATTGTTTGCAGATTACATGATTCTCTACATAGAAAACCTTAACGACACCACCACGATTACTAGAGCTAATCAATGAATGAAATAAAGTCATAGGATATAAAATTAATACACAGAAATCCCTTGCATCCCTATACACTAACAATGAAAAATCAGAAAGAGAAATTAAGGAAAAAAATCTATTTCACCATTGCGACAAAATGAATAAAATACTTAGGAATAAATTTACCTAAAGAGAACACCTATGTGCAGAAAACTATAAGACACTGAAAAAAGAAGTCAAAGATGACACAAACAAATAGATAGACACACCACGTTCTTGGACTGTAAGTATCAATATAATGAAAATGACTATACTACCCAAAGCAATCTATAGACTCAATGCAATCCCTATCAAACTATGAACTGTACTTCTCACAGAACTAGAACAAATAATTTCACAATTTGTATGGAAAAGAAAAACACCTTGAATAGCCAAAGCAATGTGAGAAAGAATTGAGCTAGCGCAATCAACCTTCCTGACTTCAGACTATACTCAAAGCTACAATCATCAAGATAGTATAGTATTGGCAAAACCCAGAAACATGCACCAATGGAACAAGATAGAAAACCCAAAGATAAATCCATACACCTATGGACACCTTACCTTTGACAAACGAGGCAAAAAAACAAAACAAAACAAAACAAAACAAAACAAAAAACTGCTGGAGAAAATAGTGTCTTCAACAAGTGTTGCTGGGAAAATGGCCAACGATTGTACCTGTGACTGATTCATGTCAATGTATGGCAAAACCAATACAGTACTGTAAAATAGAATAAAGTATTAAATAAATTAAAAAAAAGAATGAAATTAGAACATTTTCTAACATCATACACAAAAATAAACTCAAAGTGGATTAAAGATCTAAATGTAAGACCAGAAACTATATGGGCAGAATACTCTCTGACATAAAGCAACACAAGATCCTATATGACCCACCTCTTAGAGTAATGGAAATAAAAACAAAAATAAACAAATGGAAACTAATTAAAAACTTTTGCAAAATGAATGAAACTGTAAGCACAGTGAAAAGACAACCCTCAGAGTAGGAGAAAATAACAGCAAATAAAACAAGTGACAAAGAGTTAATCTCCAAAATGTATAAACAGCTCATGTACCTCAATACCAGAAAAACAAACAATCCAACCAAAAAGAGCAGAGGATCTAAATGGACATGTCTCCAAAGAAGATATACACATGAAAAGATGCTCAATAGCACTCATTATTAGAGAAATGCAAATCAAAACTACAATAAGTTATCATTTCCCAAATGCCAACAGAGGTCCCTATAGTCAAACTATTTTTTTTTTTCAGTAGTCTTTTATGTATGTGAGAACTGGACCATAAAGAAGGTTGAGCACTGAAAAACTGATGCTTTCAAATTGTGGGGCTTGAGAAGACTCTTGAAAATCTCTTGGACTGCAAGGAGATCAAATCAGTCAACCCTAAAGGAAATCAACCCAGAATATTCATTGGAAGGAGTGATGCTAAACCTGAAGCTCCAAAATTTTGGCCACCTGATATGAAGAGCTGACTTATTGAAAAAGACCCTGCTGCTGGAAAGCCTGAGGGCAGGAGGAAAAAGGGGTGACAGAGAATGAAATGGTTGAATAGCACCACCTACTCAATGGACTTGAGTTTGAGCCTAGTCTGGGAGTTGAAGGACAGGGAAACCCAGTGTGCTACAATTCATGGGATCACAGAGTCAGACACGACTTAACAAACAACAACGTCATCTCATACCAGGCAGAATGCCACCATCAGAAAGTCTACAAACCATAAATGCTGTGAGGGAGTGGAGAAAAGGGAACCTTCTTACATGGTAGGTGGCAATGAAAATTGATACAACCACTATGGAGTATAGTATGGAGATTCCTTGAAAAACTAGGAATAAAACTACCATGTGCCCTAGCAATCCCGGTACTGGGCATATACCTTGAGGAAACCATAACTGAAAAGACACATGTACCCCAATGTTCACTGCAGCACTATTTACAACTGCTAGGATATAGAAGCAGCCTAGATGTCCATCGTCAGATGAATGGATAATGAAGTTATGGTGCATATGAGTATTCAGTTCAGTCGCTCAGTCATGTCTGACTCTTTGCGACCCTGTGAATCGCAGCACGCCAGGCCTCCCTGTCCAACACCAACCCCTGGAGTTCACTCAGACTCACACCCATCAAGTCAGTGATGCCATCCAGCCATCTCATCCTCTGTCGTCCCCTTCTCCTCCTGCCCCCAATCCCTCCCAGCATCAAAGTCTTTTCCAATGAGTCAACTCTTCGCATAAGGTGGCCAAAGTACTGGAGTTTCAGCTTTAGCATCAGTCCTTCCAAAGAATTACTCAACTATAAAAAAGAACATATTTGAGTCAGTTCTAATGAGGTGGATGAACATAGAGACTATTATACAGAGTGAAGTAAGGCAGAAGAAGAAAGACAAATATCATATATTAATGCACATATATAAAATCTTGAAAGATGGTACTGACAATCTTATGTGTAGGGCAACAAAGGAGACATAACATAAAGATGAGACTTTTGGACACAATGGGAGGCGAGGTGGGATGATTTGAGAAAATTGCACTCAAATATACACATTCAGTTCAGTTCAGTTCAGTCGCTCAGTCGTGTCCAACTCCTTGCGACTCCATGAACTGCAGGATGCCAGGCCTCCCTGTCCATCACCAACTCCTGGAGTTCACTCAGACTCACGTCCATCGAGTCAGTGATGCCATCCAGCCATCTCAACCTCTGTCGTCCCCTTCTTCTCCTGCTCCCAATCCCTCCCAGCATCAGAGTCTTTTCCAATGAGTCAACTCTTTGCATGAGGTGGCCAAAGTACTGGAGTTTCAGCTTTAGCATAATTCCTTCCAAAGAAATCCCAGGGCTGATCTCCTTCAGAATGGACTGGTTGAATCTCCTTGCAGTCCAAGGGACTCTCAAGAGTCTTCTCCAACACCACAGTTCAAAAGCATCAATTCTTCAGCACTCAGCCTTCTTCACAGTCCAACTCTCACATCCATACATGACCACAGGAAAAACCATAGCCTTAACTAGATGGACCTTAGTCGGCAAAGTAATATCTCTGCTTTTGAATATGCTATCTAGGTTGGTCATAACTTTTCTTCCAAGGAGTAAGCGTCTTTTAATTTCATGGCTGCAGTCACCAGCTGCAGTGATTTTGGAGCCCAAAAAATAAAGTCTGACACTTTACCAAATGTGAAATAGATAGCCAGGGGGAGTTTCATCTGTGATGCAGGGGATCCAAAACTGGTGCTCTGTAATAACCTGAAGGCGGGTGGGTAGGAAAGCAGTTGGAAGTGGGGTTCAGGAGGGCAATGATACACATATGCCTATGGCCAATTCATGCTGATGTATGACAGAGGCCATTACAACATTGTAAATTAATTATCCTATAATTAAAATAAGTAAATTAATTTTAAAAATAATTTCTTAAATAGAAGGTTCGTTTCTTAAAAAATTAAAAGGGAGGAAAGTATCAAGAAAAATTTATATTGCAAATTTTGTTTCCTAATGGGGAAACAAAGAAAACATGTTCAAATGATCATGTCCCCTCAATTCTTTTCCTGCTAACTAGTTTTATAACAGAAAAATATTGATCTTCTTAATTAATTTTACTANAATTAAAAGGGAGGAAAGTATCAAGAAAAATTTATATTGCAAATTTTGTTTCCTAATGGGGAAACAAAGAAAACATGTTCAAATGATCATGTCCCCTCAATTCTTTTCCTGCTAACTAGTTTTATAACAGAAAAATATTGATCTTCTTAATTAATTTTACTAAACTAGCACAGTTCTGATATAAATTTTGATGCACAAGGGCTTCCCTGGTGCCTCAGACTATAAAGAATCTGCCTGCAATGCAGGAGTCCTGGGTTTGATCCCTGGGTTGGGAAGATCCCCTGGAGAAGGGACTAGCTAACCACTCTAGTATTCTTACCTGGAGAATTCCATGGACAGTGGAGCCTGGCAGGTTACCATCCATGGGGTCGCAAAGAATCATACACGACTAAGCAAGTAACACTTTTACTTCATTTTCAGCATAGTTCTGATATCAGTTTTGATGCTGATAGTGTACTTATTTATTATGCTGCTACTGCTANACATGACTACTGGAAAAACCATAGCCTTAACTAGACGGACCTTTGTTGGCAAAGTAATGTCTCTGGCTTTTCAATATGCTATCTAGGTTGGTCATAACTTTCCTTCCAAGGAGTAAGCATCTTTTAATTTCATGGCTTCAGTCACCATCTGCAGTGATTTTGGAGCCCAGAAAAATAAACTTGGACACTGTTTCCACTGTTTCTCCATCTATTTCTCATGAAGTGATGGGACCATATGTCATGATCTTCATTTTCTGAATGTTGAGCTTCAAGCCAACTTTTTCACTCTCCTCTTTCACTTGCATCAAGAGGCTTTTTAGTTCGTCTTCACTCCAGTCCCATTACTTCATGTCAAATAGATGTGGAAACAATGAAAACAGTGACATACTTTATTTCCTTGGGTTCCAAAATCACTGTGGACAGTGACTGCAGAAATTAAAAGACGTTTGCTCCTTGGAAGAAAAGCTATGACAAACCTAGCCAGCATATTATAAAGCAGAGACACCACTTTGCTGATTAGTTTCTTATAGTCAAATCTATGTGGTTTTTTTTTTTCCCCAATAGTCATGTATGGATGTGAGCATTGGACCATAAAGAAGGCTGAGCACTGAAGACTTGATGCTTCTGCACTGTGGTGATGGCAAAGACTCATGAGAGTCCCTTGGACAGCAAGGAGATCAAACCAGTCAACCTTAAAGGAAGTCAACCCTGAATATTCACTAGAAGGACTGATGCTGAAGCTCCAATACTTTGGCCACCTGATGCGAAGAGCTGACTCATTGCAAAAGACCCTGATGCTGGAAAAGATTGAGGGTAGGAGGAGAATGGGGTGACAGAGGATGAGATGTTTGGATGGCATCATCGACTCAATGGGTATGAGTTTAAGCAAACTCAGGAGATAGTGAAAGATAGGGATAGGGAAGCCTGGCGTGCTGTAGTCCATGGGGTCGCAAAGAGTAGGACGTGACCTAGCGACTGAATAACAATGAACAAAACCAGTGATTGCTAAATTAACAGACAATTGCAGAAAATATGTGATTGTGAAAAAAAAAAAAAAAAAGCTGCCTGTCTGCTCACAACCTTTGTGTCCCAAACGTCAGTCTCAATTTAATACCAACCTCAGTTTCTGGGACTAACAGGGACCTGAAGCAGAAACAACTAAGCAGCTCTACAAATCAGGGTTGAGTATATAATACCTGCCTTGTGGGTTGTTTTGTTACCAACTGGGATTCTAGAACCTTCCTAGTTCCCCCATCAATGAATCCTCTCTTGCAGTTTCCTCAGTGGCCCAGTCCCTCTATACAGAGGCCACATTTCAGCCTACTCAGTTCTCTCTTTTCCATTCCCAAGAGTTGATAGCTTGCCCCTGAACCCCAAATGAGTGGATTTTGCTTTAGTTGACCTATGTCCATAATACTTAACAGCCTTCTTAAGCCTTTGCATTATATATCTCTTGAGATACTTCATTATCTCATGGAATCCTCCCCTGTCTCTGATGCTGCCAGGTTGAATTCTTAATAGAACTGTGACTGCTATTGTCATAATCTTTGGATTCCATATGTTTTATATGCTAAACCTATTAGCCACAGATGGGGGTGACTCTCCTAATCTTGGACTTTCTTGGTTGCCAGTCTGCTTTTCTAGGATGTAACAGAAATAAGTATCCTGACCAGGGGTACTTACCTTGGAGAGCTCTTGTCCAGGTCCACACAGTTGACAAGTGACACACCGTCCCCATTGGTCCCAGTACTCATTTTCTTGGCAATCCATGGTGGGAAGGCTATGGGCACAGAATACAATTATGGGACAAATGGAAAGGATCTCAAGGCAAGTAGTGGCTTCCATCTCAATTTGTTTATGGACTTCTTAGTCTAGTCTCTGGACCTGGGTTAGAAGGTTTGAGGAAGCCAACTCAAAACAGCTAATACCTATATAGTACTAATCATGTGCCAAGAAGTCTTAAATGGTTTAAATGTAATAATTCAAGCTTTAAAACAACCATATCATGAATTATTATTAGCCTAATTTTGAATGTGTGAAAAATGAGGCATAAAGGCCAAGGAATTCACCAATGTTCATACAGTGAGTGGTTGTAACACTTGCTGAACTGGAAAGAAAATGATAAGACAAGGAGCTGGTATCTGCCTAGGAACTAGAGTATAGCCACAATCTCTCACATGTTACCAGCTATTAACAGTTTTGAAAGCACTTTCATACTCATTATATTTGATCCACACAATACCCATGTTGCAAGCAATAGAGATTATTATCCCTTTGTGGATGAGAAAGCTGAAGCATGGTTCTCTTTTGTCAAAACTGTCTCAAGTACCTTTGAAGACAACTAGCTGTCATTGCTTCTGTCCTTGGAAGCATGGGAGGGGAGAATGATCCAGCATGAAGAAATGTCCTGGTACATTAAAGTGCAGAGAAAAGGAAACACTACTCAGATAACAGTTCTCAAAATACAAATGGTATAGGGCACTGGCACTAGCATTGGTCAAAGAGTTGGGAGATATCGGTTCTATCCTAGATACAGGTTTGTTTAGGACTAATAAACTTCCTCAGGATATGGGACTTTCAGGGTTGAAACAAGGACAGTCTCAGGTAAACTGGGATGGTTGGCCTTGCTTGGCTCTTCTTTCAATCTATGATTCTGTATGAGTCACTTTATTTTTTCTGGCTTCAGTTACTTAATCTGAAGAAAGGGGTTGATACGTTCCTTACCTACCTTATATAGTCCTTGGAAAGATTCAGTGAACTAAGGTCCATCAAAGCATTCTGAAGGATTTGAAAAGTTACACAAAATAAGATAGAGTTGAGTATATAGAGAGGTAATTTTCTACAAAGATGAATTTTAATGTAAGTAACTGATACATGGGGCTTGCATTGCTCAAAGAGAAAGGTGGGGTGAGGTTCTTTTGTTCACTCCTTAACCTCATACCACGGTGAACTTCAGGTGGTTTCTCAAAGTATATAAAATTCTAAATGTGTACTTCCAGTCAGAAGAGAGGAGAGTGTGTATGTATACCTTGTGCTAGATACCATCATTCTTCCCTTCAAAAGTCCCCAGTAGCAATAGAGTAAGTTTTCCTATGTGGCATTCTTGCTTGAATGTATCTTTTCCCACAATCAACCGTGCCATTCTTTCCCATTTCTTCATTCAGAAGAAGGTGAAGGTGAAGGTGAAGTCGCTAAGTCGTGTCCAACTCTTTGCGACCCCGTGGACTGTAGCCTACCAGGCTCCTCCGTCCATGGGATTCTCTAGGCAAGAATACTGGAGTGGGTTGCCATTTCCTTCTCCAGGGGATCTTCCCAACCCAGGTCTCCGACGTTGAAGGCAGACGCTTTAACCTCTGAGCCACCAGGGAAACCCATTCAGAAGAAAGTAGGTTACAAAAGCCATTTTTTACATAAGCTTAAGATGCCCCTGTCTGTTGTTTTTATTACTGACCCATAGTGGCAGCCTCAGTAGGCACACTCCCTTCCCTACCCCACATCGTGTTATTAGGAACAAGAACTATCAGTGGTCTCACAGCTCTCATGACAAAAGAATTAATTGTCATGGGCACAGGGCCAGAATACTGGTCTGGGCAACTCCCCTGTATCCTCTTCTTGCCCACAAAAACAGAAAATCATTGGCAGGAGCCAAAGAGCCCTTAAGATAAGCTCCCAATATAGGCATCTGAAATCTCCATAGCATCTGTTTCTGCCCTTTGGGTACCTGAGACACTCTATTATATTTGGTATCCAGAGCCCCTTCCATCTAATAAATGTCATGTGAAATGAATCTTAACATGTCCCTCTAACCTTGGCTTTGAGACCTGTGAATAGGCAAGTTAGGTATATGGTCAAATCCCCATATCAGGCTCCAGGGAATGAACATAGGCCTTTTTTTCCCCCTTCTATTTGGTCAAACTGTTTATCCCAAGCAAGCAAATTAAACTGTCTTTCACAATAAGTTTAACAAATTACCTTTTTTAAAGAGAAGCCACAATGACTCAGATCTGTTCTGAAGAAGTCATGATTATGAGTAAAACTGTCTAGTAATGATTAAATTATTACCAAGGGACAAGCTCAGGCCTATGTCAAGTTCTTCCCTGTGGTCAGCAGTGTCCTGTTGTAGATATACTGCCTTTTTATTTTAAGAGAAGGTGAGAAAGAATAATTAAGTTTTGAGAAAATCAGAGCTACTCTGAGGTACCCTATAACTGCAGCTAGCCTCTCTTCCAAAGTATNGTCAAGTTCTTCCCTGTGGTCAGCAGTGTCCTGTTGTAGATATACTGCCTTTTTATTTTAAGAGAAGGTGAGAAAGAATAATTAAGTTTTGAGAAAATCAGAGCTACTCTGAGGTACCCTATAACTGCAGCTAGCCTCTCTTCCAAAGTATCTCAGAAGATACATCTGAATCCTCCAAAGTTCTATATAAGTCAGCAACATAGATGGATCTATAAAATTTGGACATATGCATGGATGTGTGCTAAGTCACTTCAGTCGTCACTGACTCTTTGCAACCCCATGGACTATAGCCCACCAGGCTCCTCTGTCTCAGCCCACCAGGCTCCTCTGTCTCTGGCATTCTCCAGACAATAATACTGGAGTGGGTTGCCATGTCCTCCTTCAGGGGAATCATCAAGAACCAGGAATATAATCTGCAGCTCCTGTGTCTCCTGCATCGCAGGCAGATTCTTTACCATTGAGCCACCAGGGAATATACTCATACAAATGCTTCCAAATAAAGATAAAAACCCTTCTATTACCTCAGCAGACGCTCTCATTCCCCTTCCCAGTCAATGCCATTTCCTTCTCTGAAGTAATTTCTATTCTGACTTCTATCACCATTATTAGTTTAACCTGTCCTTGAATGTCATGTAAATTTGATTCATATGAGAGCCCTCTTTTGTTTCTGGCTTTCTTTGTTCAATACAACATCTGTGAGATTTACCCATAACATGTATAGCAACATTTATTACTTTTTATTATTATTATTTTTTATTTTACTTTATTTTACTTTACAATACTGTATTGGTTTTGCCATACATCAACGTGAATCCTCCATGGGTGTACACGTGTTCCTAATCCTTACCCCCCTCCCACCTCCCTCCCCATACCATCTCTCTGGGTCATCCCAGTGCACCAGCCCCAAGCATCCTGTATCCTGCATCAAACCTAGACTGGCGATTCATTTCTTATATGATATTTTACATGTTTCAATGCCATTCTCCAAAATCATCTCACCCTCTCCCTCTCCCACAGAGTCCAAAAGATTGTTCTATACATCTGTGTCTCTTTTGGTGTCTCGCATACAGGGTTATCATTACCATCTTTCTAAATTCCATATATATGTATTAGTATACTGTATTGGTGTTTTTCTTTCTGGTTTACTTCACTCTGTATAATCGGCTCCAGTTTCATACACCTCATTAGAACTGGTTCAAATATAGTCTTTTTAATGGTTGAGTAATACTCTGAACATTTATTCCTTACCATTGCTATGTAGTATCCCATTGTTTGGATATGCCACAATTTATTTTATGTGGGTTTTTTTTGTTGTTGTTGTTGTTTGTTTGTTTTGGTTGATGGGCATTGGACTGTCTCTATTTTGTGACCATTTAGAATAAAGTTGCTACACTATGGTCAAATGATTTTCAAAGAGAGTGCCAAGACAATTCAGTGGGAAAGGAATAGGCTTTTCAAAAAAACATATTGTGACAACTGCATAGTCACATGAAAATGAATCAAATTGCACCCTTATCTCAAACCATATATAAAAATAACTTAAAATGGACTAAACCTCTAAATGAAAGATATAAACCTATAAAACTCTTAAAAGAGTTTTTATATAAGAAAACAAAAATGTTTATAATTAAATTTTTTCTTATAGGAAAATATAGGTATAAATCGTTGTGACCTTTGATTAGGCAATGGTTTCTTAGATCATAGCACCAGAAGGAACACAACAAAACAGAAAAAAATACATAAACTTTACTTAACCAAAATTAAAAATTTTTGTGCTTCAAGGACACTATCAAGAAAATAAAAAGACAACCCATATAACAGAAAAAACAAACAAACCCAGTTGTAAGTTATAGAGAACTGAAAAGCTATATGTAGGGCTTCCCTGGTGGCTCAGGCAGCAAAGTATCCTCCTGCAATGCAGGACACCCAGGTTCCATCCCTGGGTTGGGAAGATCCCTTGGAGAAAGGGATAGCAACCCACTTTAGTATTCTTGCCTAAACAATTCCATGGATAGAGGTTGCAGGCTACAATCCATGGGGTCACAAAGAGTCAGACATGACTGAGTGACTAAGCATGAACACACGAACTATATATCAATGTATGTGTGTATATACATATATATATATATATATATATATAATTCACATGTATAATATATATATTGTAATATACATATTATATAATATATAGATTGTAATACACACACACACACACACACACACACACA
>SJYW01014776.1:345700-360553 GCA_006410735.1 Raphicerus campestris | reverse complement strand
TTTTTTGTTGCACAGTCCAGAGTGGCTGCTTCCTGCAGTTATTTCCTTAGACTTCTCTCCCTTTTTTACCCTTTTTGTTACCTAGCTGGATGAATTCTAGTTAACCGTGTTGTATAGTAAATTACTTCCATTAAAATTGCTATGCGATTTCTATATCCTCTCATATTTATAGAAATCGGTACCCAGACCACCCAAGACAAGGTTGTGAATTGGTTTGGAAGTGTCCTTGAATTTGAATGCAGAGTTAGGCACCTTGCCAGCAGGAAATGAGATGCTAGTAATGCATGCCATGCAGTGGCATCACAATTAATCAAGCTGTCACTTGCACTAAATGGTAATAATTGTGCCTACTGAATAGTTCTGCTCCTGATGGGACCCTAAATGATATACTTTATTTTGAGAGTCTCTTCAATAGGAATTTTACCTGCCTATGCCTTTCCTTGGCTTTGAGAATAAAATCCAAACTTTATCTCATGGCTTTTATTCTCCAGTCCCTTTCCAACATTGGGTCCTACCCATTTCCTTACAAACCTTCAGTCTTCCTTCTTACCCTAAGTTTTACCCCACCAAAGGGCCTATGCCATAGTGGTTCCCTCCAGCTGCAACGCTCTCTAGCTGATCTTTGTACAGCTGGCTTATTCTCATTATTCAGAATGTAGCTCTAAGATCACTTTATTGGAAAGTCCTTCCCTGACCAGAAAACTGCTGGAAAACATGGTCAGCACTTTTTCACTTGAATATCACTCAAATTAACTGAGAAAAAATAGAAAACTATCATTGTATTTCAAACAGATTACAAATAAGTAATGCAGATAAGAACATACAACTGTTAATCATTGTTTAAATAGTTGAAATGCCTGTTTAGTTTCAGATAAATGAAATTAAATGAGCTTCCCTGGTAGCTCAGCTGGTAGAGAATCTACCTGCAATGCAGGTAACCCCAGTTAGATTGATAGGTTGGGAAGACCCCCTGGACAAGGGCATGGCAACCCATTCCAGTATTCTTACCTGGAGAATCCCCATGGACAAAGGAGCCTGGAAGGCTACAGTNTTATGGCAGAAAGTGAAGAGGAACTAAAAAGCCTCTTGATGAAAGTGAAAGAGGAGAGTGAAGAAGTTGGCTTAAAGCTCAACATTCAGAAAACAAAGATCACAGCATCCAGTGCATATCGTCATGGGAAATAGATGGGGAAACAGTGGGAACAGTGGAAACAGTGTCAGACTTTATTCTTTTGGGCTCCAAAATCACTGCAGCTGGTGATTGCAGCCATGAAAATAAAGAATGTTTACTCCTTGGAAGAAAAGTTATGACCAACCTAAATAGCATATTCAAAAGCAGAGACATTACTTTGTCGACTAAGGTCCATCTAGTTGAGGCTATGGTTTTTCCAGTAGTCATGTATAGATGTGAGAGTTGGACTGTGAAGAAGGCTGAGCGCCATAGAATTGATGCTTTTGAGCTGTGGTGTTGGAGAAGACTCTTGAGAGTCCCTTGGACTGCAAGGAGATACAACCAGTCCATTCTGAAGGAGATCAACCCTGGGATTTCTTTGGAAGGAATGATGCTAAAGCTGAAACTCCAGTACTTTGGCCACCTCATGCGAAGAGTTGACTCTTTGGAAAAGACTCTGATGCTGGGAGGGATTGGGGGCAGGAGGAGAAAGGGACGACAGAAGATGAGATGGCTGGATGGCATCACTGACCCGATGGACTTGAGTCTGAGTGAACTCCGGGAGATGGTGATGAACAGGGAGGCCTGGCGTGCTGCAATTCATGGGGTCGCAGAGTCGGACACGACTGAGCAACTGAACTGAACTGAACTGAAGAAGTAGAGAATGTGAAATAACTACTTAATGGGTACTGTCTGGAACTAGATAGTAGTGATGGTTTTGTGATTTGGTGAATATGTAAAAAAAAAAAAAAACCACAGCGAACTGTACACTTTCACTTCAGTCTCTCAGTCGTGTCCCACTCTTTGCCACCCCATGAATCGCAGCACGCCAGGCCTCCCTGTCCATCAACAACTCCCGGAGTTCACTCAGACTCACGTCCATCGTGTCTGTGATGCCATCCAGCCATCTCATCCTCAGTCTTTCCCTTATCCTCCTGGCCCCAGTCCCTCCAGCATCAGAGTCTTTTCCAGTGAGTCAACTCTTCGCGTGAGGTCGCCAGAGTACTGAAGTTTCAGCTTTAGCATCATTCCTTCCAAAGAAATCCCAGCGTTGATCTCCTTCAGAATGGACTGGTTGTATCTCCTTGCAGTCCAAGGGACTCTCAAGAGTCTTCTCCAAGTGAAATGTATGACATGAGAATTATATTGCATAAAAAAACCTAGTTCTTCAGCATTTCCTTTAATACCTTGAACTACCCTATATCATTCTATTAGACAATGCTTGTTATTCCCCAAATTAAAATTTGCAAAGGTATTATGAATATTCTTGGACTTCCCTGGTGGCTCAGATGGTGAAGCGTCTGTCTACATTGCGGGAGACCTGGGTTCGATCCCTGGGTCGGGAAGATCCCCTGGAGAAGGAAATGTCAATCCACTCCAGTACTATTGCCTGGAAAATTCCATGGACAGAGTAGCTTTGCAGGCTACAGTCCATGGGGTCGCAATGTGTCGGACACGACTGAGCGACCTCACTTTCACTTTCACTTTCATGAATATTCTTATATATGCCTCCAAATGATTTTTAATGCAAATTTATCTACTATTGCTCTTTACGTTATTGATTGGGTTTAACCAGAGGGTCTGACAAGTGTCAAGATGACTAGAGTATTTCCTTATTTTGTCTGTCTCTGTCATGTGACTGTTCACCCTGTCTATCCTTTTGTCCTGATCCTGTCCCCTTTGAAAAAAATAAGAATGCAAGTTGACAGGGAAAAGGATAAGCAATGAGGCTGACATTAATAGTAATTCTCACATGAGCTCATGGTGCCCTGAAAAATTGATGTTGCCAAGTTTCTGCTGATATTAGGTACTTAAACTACTGCCAGTGCAGCTGCCTTTGGCCACAGCTTGTGACTGCTGTTCTTCTCAACTTGCACATGCCTGTGGGATGAAACGTGCTTTCTCTATCTAGGGCTGGTGGGCAAAACAAGATGACAGGTCTAAATTAAGAACTCAGGACTTCATGGAAGATATTTGCCTTGCCTTGGCTGTGCAGGAGATGTGAGATTAAAGAGGATGAGGAAGACAGCAGGTGGTCCATGCCCTGCCCATTCCTCTCCTTGTGAGCCTACCCAGTCACCCACATGCAAGGGACTGGCAAAAGTCAAAGTAGCTGCCCAGTGTGGGCTTGAGAATAGTAATTTCTTTGAATATCAAGCTTCTAATCTTTGCAATGCCTTCATTATTTCCAGATGCTTGGCCTATAATCCAGATGTTGTTTTATCACTTGGTGCTGCCTCTCAGCCTTCTCTTTCTTGGCATAACTCAGGGCCACTTCTATCCCAGCTTTCTCTTGCCCATAATCTGCTTCCAAACTATCAAACCTCTTATTTTCTTTCTGCCCACATATTTGTGAATTCTGCATTCCTCAAAATGGTGAGTGGTCCCAGGTCTAGCTCTGCTGTTAAAAGTGTATTCTTTCCCACTGCTTTGCTCAAGGTCCCCAATCATACCATGAGGATTTGGTCAAATCTTTTACTAGTGATTCTCACCTAATGCATCTTGGGAACTCCAAAAAACACATATATTTGGTTCGCCTTCCTGAGATTCTGATGTATTTGGAATTTTTAAAAATTCAGGAGGTGATTCTCATGTACAGCCAACTTTGAAAGTCATTGTTTGTTTTTTCTGTTTTGGTTCCTCAACTCAGCTTGTGGGATCTGAGTTCCCCAACCAGGGATCAAGCCCAGGCTTCCAGCAGTGAAGTTCAGAGTCTTAACCACTGGATAGTCGAGGAATTCCCTGCAAATCATTGTTTTAAGGTTCTTTTGGTTCTTGTGCATTTTGCCTGAATATTAGGTGCAGTCAGAAAAAGGACTTAATGTTCCCTCACATTTAGAGGGAACTTGATGAGGGACTCATTTTTTTCTGGAAAGAATAAGTGATAGTGTGACATGGGCTGAGGGTGGAATGAGTCTTTTAAAACGTGTTAAATTATGTAATTTCCAACCTCAAAATGCACTGATGGCTTTCCCTACTCAATAAAACTAAAGTCCTCATAATGGCCAGTGAGGCTTTAAGTGATCTTCCTACCTCCTCATCACCTCTTTGATCCCATAATCTACTCTTCCTAATATTCTCTTAACTCAAACCATGCCAATCTCCTTGCTCTTCCTGAAACCAACCTGAAAATGCTCCCACCTTAAGGCCTTTCACACACACTGTTCCCTTAGTCAGGCATGTGTTCCCCTAGATATCTACATTGCTACTTTCCTCACCTTCTTCAGTTCTTTGATCTTATAATATATTCTTAAGGAGGCTTCTCTAACCACCCTCTTAAAACTTCAACTTCCCATCATATTCCCTATGTCCTTCTCCTGTTTCATTCTGCTCAATTGCACTTATGACCATCTAATACATTTTATACCTTATTTATATATTTATTGCTTGTTTCTAACCCAACTAAAGTGTAAGCACCATGGGATCATGGTCGTTGCGTTTAGTACTTCATCCCTTATGCCTAGAATATGCCTGGCATACAGTAGAGACTAAATAAATATTTGCTGGATGAGCGAATGGAAAAATATTTACAAAAAAATGTTAACAATCTTCTGGCCTAGTGAAAGGTTTCACAATTGGAAAGGGTTTCATGCCAGTTAGCTCAGTGAAGTGAAGTCACTCAGTCATGTCTGACTGTTTGTGACCCCATGGACTACATGTAGCCTACCAGGCTCCTCTGTCCATGGGATTTTCCAGGCAATAGTGCTGGAGAGGATTGCCATTTCCTTCTCCAGGGAATCTTCCCAACCCAGGAATTGAACCCTGGTCTCCCATTCTTCCAATAACTCTGAGAATAAGCCACGGATTGTTATGACCAATTAATGGATTTTTAAAACAGAGGCTTAAAAAAATACTTCAAATACACCAAAGAACCATACAAAAAAGATCTTTATGACCCAGATAACCAAGATGGTGTGATCACTCACCTAGAGCCAGACATCCTGGAATGTGAAGTCAAGTGGGCCTTAGGAAACATCACTATGAACAAAGCTAGTGGAAGTGATAGAATTCCAGTTGAGCTATTTCAAATCCTAAAAGATGATTCTGTGAAAGTTCTGCACTCAGTATGCCAGAAATTTTGGAAAGCTCAGCAGTGGCCATAGGACTGGTAAAGGTCAGTTTTCATTTCAAACCCAAAGAAGGGCAATGCCAAAGAATGTTCAAACTACCACACAATTGTACTCATCTCACACGCTAACAAAGTAATGCTCAAAATTCTCCAAGCCAGGCTTCTAGGGTATGTGAACTGTGAACTTCCAGATTTTCAAGCTGGATTTAGAAAAGGCAGAGGAACCAGAGATTAAATTGCCAACAAATCATTGACAATTGTTGATCCATCAAATTGTTGAATCATTGAAAAAGCAAGAGAGTTAAAAAAAATCTACTTCTGCTTTATTGACTACACTAGACTTTGATTGTGTGGATCATAAGAAACTGGAAAATTTCTAAAGAGATGGGAATACCAGACCATCTTACCTGCCTCCTGAGAAATCTGTATGCAGGTCAAGAAGCAACAGTTAGAAATGGACATGGAACAACAGACTGGTTCCAAATCAGGAAAGGAGTATGTCAAGGCTGTATATTGTCACCCTGCTTATTTAACTTATATGCGTTATTTAACTTACAAGGAGAGTATATGATGCAAAATGCCAGGCTGGATGAAGTACAAGCTGGAATCAAGATTGCTGGGAGAAATATAAATAACCTCAGATATGTAAATGACACCACCCTTAAGGTAGAAAGTGAAGAACTAAAGAGCCTCTTGATGAAAGTGAAAGAGGAGAGTGAAAAAGTTGGTTTAGAACTCAACATTTAGAAAACTAAGGTCATGGCATTCGGTCCCATCACTTCATGGCAAGTAGACTGAGAAACACTGGAAACAGTGAGAGACTTTATTTTGGGGTGCTCAAAAATCACTGCATATGGTGAGTGCACCCATGAAATTAAAAGACACTTGCTCATTGGAAGAAAAGTTATGATCAACCTAGACAGCATATTAAAAAGCAGAGACATTACTTTGCCAACAGATTCTGTCTAGTCAAAGCTATGGTTTTTCCAGTAGTCATGTATGGATGTGACTATAAAGAAAGCTGAACACTAAAGAATAGATGCTTTTGAACTGTGGTGTTAGAGAAGACTCTTGAGAGTCCCTTGGACTGCAAGGAGGCCAAACTAGTTAATCCTGAAGGAAATCAGTCCTGAATATTCATTGGAAGGACTGATGCTGAATCTGAAACTCCAATACTTTGGCCACCTGATGGGAAGAACTGACTCATTGGAAAAGACTCTGTTGTTGGGAAAGATTGAAGGCGGGAGGAGAAGGGGATGACAGATGATGAGATGGTTGGGTGGCTTATTGACTCAATGGATATGAGTTTGAGCAAGCTCTGGGAGTTGGTGATGGACAGGGAAGCTTGGCCTGCTGCAGTCCTTGAGGTTGCAAAGAGTTGGACATGACTGAGCACCTTAACTGAACTGAAATTCATTTAACTAGCATTAAACAAAGCCAGGATTCACAGGTAATTTTTTTTCAGGTATGTAACACTGTGGTTTTCTTTTTTTAATCTTTTTTTAAAATATAAATTTATTTTAATTGGAGATTAATTACTGTACAATATTGTATTGGTTTTGCCATACACCAACATGAATCCACCACAGGTACACACGTGTTTCCTATCTGGAACCCCCTCCTCCTCCCTCCCCGTACCACCCCTCTGGGTCGTCCCATTGCACCAGCTCCAAGTATCCAGTATCATGCATCGAACTTGGTCTGGCGATTCGTTCCACAGGTAATTTAAGACTTGTGATTATGAAATGCTTTCCAAGGCAGTATTGAACTCTAAAATAGGGAATGGAAGTCCTCCCAGGCTGTCACTTAAATTTACTATTTCCTCAGTAATCTTATAGGGACAAAAATATTTTCTGAACATTCATCTGTTCTTTAAAGAATGACTAGATAGGTTTTCTGCTCAATCCCTAGGAGATAAAGGCCAGGATAAAGATGGTAGCAATAGGAGCAGAAAGGAAGTGATGATGGGAGATACAGATCTTACAAGGGAAGTCCATTGGACCCTACAATTACATGGACATGAGAATCGGGAGAAAGACATAAGTCAGAGAGGATTCTAAAGGTTTCTGCCTGGGAAGCCAGGATAACCTTGGGACCACAAAGAGTGTAAAAGGGGAGTTCCTTTTTAGTTTAACAAACAAACAAACAACAACATATTTAGAATTAAATTGTTTTAAGTTTGGAAAGTTGGAGTGAACAAAGGAACATGTCAGTGGTGTTGCCCAACAGGCGATTAACATATGTAGAACATAGGTTAGGGCTAGAAATAAGTCAAATGCGTAAAAATACCAGCTCAGTTCATGGATGCACATCAGAATTATCTGGGGTACTTTAAAACATAGGGCTTCCCTGTTGGCTCAGATGGTAAAGAGTCTGCCTGCAATGCAGGAAACCTAGGTTTGATCCCTGGGTCAGGAAGATTCCCTGGAGAAGGGAATGGCTATCCACTCTAGTGTTCTTACCTGGAGAATTCCACAGACAGAGGAGCCTGGCAGACAACAGTCCAAGGGTCACAAAGAGTCAGACACAACTGAGCAACTAACACTTTCACTTTTAAAACATACTTAAACCTTAGATGAATTAAATAAAAAAACCCAAACTTTTGGAAGGTTAAGCAACATTGGCCTAAGTAAATCACAATAGAGGCTTGATGAGCTAAGAAAAATGTTAAGAACAAAACATTAATGGACATCCATATTTGAAGCTGGAAGAAGAAGAATAGCCAGAAGCAACCAAGAAGGGGAATTCAGGGAAGAAAAAATAGAACCTGGATGGGATAGTACAGGACAAAGTTTTAAGAAGTAAAAGATAAGCAGTAGTGTCAGCTGTTGGTACAGGTAGGTGAAGGAGCATCAGTATTGGAAATGCATTATCTTGTTGGTACGTGACAAAAGTAGATTGTCTTTTAATATTCAAATGTATCACAATATGTGCATGGAATAGAAATAATTCAGAGACCACAGGTGGTTGTTACAGTTTTTATCAAGCTTTTCTTTTCATTTACAAAGTGGTTGAAGTATTTCAACTGTTAGTGATAGCAACGTTTGGTCCAGTACTGTTGATTAGTATATCAACAGAGGAGAATAGAAAGAGCTAGCAAAGTTCAAGATGTCACAAATATTTACCTTGTTTTTTATTCCAGTGTACAGAGCAACAGCAAGAATAAAGAAGTTGGGGTAGAAAAATAAAAGAAAATTTTATTAAAAACAATTGTCACTGTACAGATAGAATTAATATCCAATGGGGCAATTCTAATTCAGCCAAAAGCAAATGTTAACCATGTGAGTTAAAATCTTTCTCTTTCAAAACATATGTAAATACACACATCTACAATAAAAAAATACAAATCTAAAAAAGACAAACATAACTTAAAAGACTCTAAATTGAGGGGAGGGATGCTTAAAAGTATATAAATATATGGTTAGTGTCTGGAAACTGCTGAAAAAATTGTTAAAGGGAGTAGGGAAGAGAACAGTGTAGCTAAGAATATGGTAATATAATTAAGACCAGCCATCTTTGGGTTGATTATGAAAACATATCCAGTTCAGTTCAGTTCAGTCACTCAGCCATGTCTGACTCTCTGTGACCCCATGAACAGCAGCACGCCAGGCCTCTCTGTCCATCACCAACTCCCGGTGTTTACCCAAATTCATGTCCATTGAGTCAGTGATGCCATCCAACCATCTCATCCTCCGTCATCCCCTACTCCTTCTGCCCTCAATCTTTCCCAGCATATTAGGAAAACAATGATTACTAAAACAGTGTTCCCAAGTATGCGCAAGGGTACAAAAACTACCCTGGGAGATGTTCAAGGGATAAATGAGATAATGTATGTGAAAGTGCTCTGGAAATTCCAAATTGTGCTACACATATGAGAGGTTGCTATGAGTGTTTCTTCTATTCCACCCAGAGTTTGGGAGCAAAGGGCATTGAAGAGAGGCCACAGGCCAGACAAGTAACCAATACCCCAAACCACTGCTCTTGTTCCCTGGTGTCCCTAGCCAAAGGGAGTCACATTCATGTATTGACCAACACAAGATACCATGAAATTCTGGTATCATTAAAAGCTACTTGCATCACCAGCAGTAGGCTTCCTAGGTGGTGCTAGTGATAAAACAAACAAACAAACGAAAAACCCCACCTGCCAGTGCAGGAGACTTAAGAGACATGGGTTTGATCCCTGGGTCAGGAAGATCCCCTGGAGGAGGGCATGGCAACCCACTCCAGTATTCTTACCTGGAGAATCCCCATGGACAGAGAAGCCTAGTAGGCTACAGTCCATAGGGTTGCAAAGAATCAGACACAGCTGAATTGACTGAGCATGCACATGCATGCATGCACACACACACACCACCAGCAGTACTAGGTGACTTCCCAAAGAGGATATATTCTTGACTGAGTTCTCCCAGCTGAAAACTGGATTTGTGGTATGATTTTTTTTTACAGGGTTAGGAACTTGATAAAACTCATTCAAGTGCTCTCATTTCTGATTTTTATTAATGTTCTTTGGTCTTGCCCCATGTTCTCTCCACCCTGTCCAATTTACCAGACTATCTGGAATAGCTGTATCTCTCTGAAGATGTCAACAAGAACAGTGCTTTCTCTCACAAAGCAATCTAAATTCTATCATATGCACTATCTCTTCCTCACAGGCCAGAATATCCTAAGGAAACAGACATACAAACTGATAAGCATTTGCAAGGACAGCTCAGGGCTACTTATCTTCACAATATGAATGGGAGAATCAGTCCATAGAGTGAAGCCTGTCTGTACAGGATGAGATACTGATGCCAAAATATTACTTGACTTTTATTTTTTAGGCTGCCTAAGTAAAAGATAGTGGGGAAAAGGTGAAACTGATATAACAAGAATTTCATGATCTCATATGTAAATGCACATCCTATAAAACAATGTTCAGTATCATACAATCTTAGAGTTAGATGGAAATTCAAAAGTCATTCCCAAATGTCTGTTGCTCAATAAAGAAATGCCATCCATATCTACTTCAACTCCTTTAGTAATAGGCAGGTACATCAGTTCATCATGGTTTTTTTTTTTTTTTCCCCTCACCTTTGGTAACTGGCTAAAACTTCAAACCATCAAATAATTGAAAACATTATCATGGAATCTCAAAAGGATTATTTAAGACAACCTAACCTCATTCCCTTGATGATCCAGATGGGGAGACTGAGGCTCCTCTAGAAAGTATAGAATTTCTCCTCATTTACATAGCCAGTCAGTGGCAGAGCCAGGACTAGAATTTGAAGCCTCCAAATTTAGGATCTAGTGTCAAAATTAAAACAAAACAAAGCAAAACTGACCTTGGAGTAAGAAAAATCTGGTTTCCAGTTTTTGCTCAGACACTTACTAACTTGATGATTTCTAGCAAGTTTCATTTTCTTTGGGCCTATCTGGCCACCTGTACAATTAAGACCAGAAGACCTGGACCTTCCCTAGGGGTAAGTAGTCAGCGGGATTATGTATTTGAAAGTACGTGGCACATAGTGGGAATTTAAGAAATAATAAATTACAAAGGAAGTTGTCACATTCATCCATCATGTTCCTTTTAGTGTTTCCCATCACTTTGAAGGTACCACCACCACCCCAACTTATATAGCTTAAAATCTCAGAGTCTAATTTGACTTGACAGCATGCTATAAGAGTAAGGATGGAAGAGTTTTTCACCTGGGAATGAAAGATGAATGAGAATCTTGTCTTTGGTTTTCAGATCTTTGAGGAACTATCCTGAAGAGACTGAGCAGACTTCTCTCAGTGGCCCCAGAGAGAATGACTAGAACCTCTGGAAGCCACAGGAAGCCTGAGTTTAGCTTAACAAAAGGAAGAACTTTTGCAGAGTCAGGGCTTCCTATGAAGGGAATGGACTCTCTCAGAGATTAGTAAGTACATTCTCTCTGAAAGTATTCAGGCAGAAACAAGCAAATATTTTATAAGGTGTAGTTAATTGGAGTGAAAGAAAATTATGATTCATAAAAACCTACTATGCATCAGATATCATGCTAGACATTTTACAAGGATTACTTCTTTTAATCCTTTCAACAAACCTATGATATGGATACTATTCTCCCTCTAAACAGTTTTGGAGAAATTCATATTTCTCAGTGGGCTTGCTAGCTCATAATAAGTGGGTAGTAGGAAAAAGGCTTTGCTGTATCAAACTGGTTGGCATTCAGTGCAGTAGTACTTTATTCCTTGTGTACAAAAATCACACTCCGAGGACCTATTTCTAAATGTCCTATGAGTACTGTTTTGATCCTGGTTGGAAATAAGGAATAATAGATATGCTTAGGATCACAAACAGCAGGTAAGTAGCAGACCCAGAACTTTAATAAGCTGTATCTAACTCAGAAGAAAGTGGATATCCTTTCTATTTGTACCGTCCACAAAAATGGATGGAATTAGTGGAATACACAACCTTTTAAAGTCTAAACCAACCCCAAAAGATATTGATTCCCTCATTTTTCTTTTTTCAATCTCATGTAATTTGTCACCTTCCAAATTCTGCAGATTCATCTTCTGTGATGTCTTGTTAAATTCATTGCCTCCTTTCCATTCCCATAATCACCACCTCCAGGGTCTCATTCTCATGTTTTCCTATTCCAGTTAAAGTAACTCATGTTTACCAGATTATTCTTCCTGAAACACAGATTTGTCTTTTTCCTTTAGCTCAGAAACTTTCAATGATTTTCCAAAGTATGATGAATTAAAGAGAAAAATCTAGCATTCAAAAGTCTTCCATGGTTTGTCATCAATCTACCATGGCAACTTTAACTTCCATTTTACACCTAATTGTAATATAAAATCCAGTTCAGCTGGTGGTTTTTTTTTTTTTTTTTTTTTTTCACAAGCCCAGAGCTTCCCTGACTCCAAACAGTTGTTCTTGTTTTTTTTCTCTGCTTGGACTGCTCTCTCCTGTTTCCACCTGTTGAAATCCTATCTGTGTTTCATGGCTCATCATAAATAATAATAGTTAACATTTATAAAGTGCTTATTTTTGTCCAGCCACTGTGCTAAGTGTGTGCAATTATTTCACACAGATTATCTAATTTAATCCTAACAGACACTTAATAAAGTAAGCTCTATTATTATCTATGGCTTTAGCCTAGATTAAAACAGAATTCAGAGAGGGTGTAGTAATTATGCTTGATCAATGTCACACAAGTTAATAAATGATAGGGATGGGATTTGAGTTCAAGTAGTCTGGCTTTGCAGCTCTGAAAGCTGCTAAAAAGTAAGAAAAAAAATATCCAAAAACCCTTTCTGATTTTCTCTGGCTCAACTAGATGTGATCCTTATCTGACAATATCAAAACATTTTGACAGGATCTTTAAAGCTTATCTTATTTAATTGCTCTATGCCCATGGCGAGGTGCTAGTAGGCACAGACTATGTCTTTAGGCATATGTCTGTCTCATACAGTGTGACACAGAGTAGGTGCTCAGTGAGTCTGTTATGTTGAATTGGAGGTATGTTGGGGGTGAAGGAAGGGACTGAAGAATTGTGTAGGGGAAGATAACCCAAACTTTCCTGCTTTAGCCACCCTCCATGGTGTGATACTGGTCAAAGCTGCCAACATCTGTCTAAATCAGATCTTGCAGTCTTTGCTTCCCCAGCCTAGTTTCCTGGCAGGTCTTTTCTTGTCCCCCAGTTCTCACAGCTGCCTTAGCCTTGGCCAATGTTTGAGATAAGGCAGGATCAAAATATCACTACCCTGGGCTCAGTTTCCAGGAATGAAGGATCAAGTGAAACCCAGCCTGGTGGGTGAGGGTGAAAACTGAAAGCCCCCAAATAGAGCCTACAAGCTCTTTACACAAGCCCCGACTTGCCCAGGGGCCATGTGGTAGGCCAGCATCTCAACTTCCTTCGGGATGTTTTACAAATATGATCCGACTCCTCCCTCCCTTCCCTAAGCTCCTAGACTCCTTCTCTTCCTTATCTCCCAACAGCAGATAGGGTGGTTGGATGGTCCAGGTAAGTTTCCAAAGGACATAGGGGTTCAGTAAAAGCCTACCTGGGGGAACTGGCTCACCAAGGTCATCAGGGTATTAATGCAAGTCCCTGGCATCTCACACAGCACTTTCTGGATACAGATGGGTGAGTAGACAGACAGCCACAGGACACCTTCCCAGCCATTCTGACTTGGTAACACCTTAGCAGGATCATCCTAACATGATCCTGAACTCCCATATCTATGCTCCACAAATCTCTACCACCTCCATGCCAGAGAGTGTTCCACACTTACCCTGTAAATGAATGGATGGATGGATCTTGCTCCAGCAACAGAATTCTTGGACAAATGTACTTCAGCATGGGCCAGATATCCCACCAAGCCCCCACTTCTCAGCCCCCAGCCTCCATACCACACACTCAGTAGATGAAATCCATTACAGTCAAAGCTCTGCTCTGACTCATTTCATATGTGCAGCAACAACAGCCAGATCTTATTCTCTTTCCTTTCATGCTACTGCCTACTTCCCCGCCCCCATGAAGCAGCTATTGGATCACTGCAGTGTCTAGGCGTGGCTACACAAAGAAGTTTCACCCCTGACAGGAAGAGTAGGGGAGGAGTTAGGGAAGGGTGAGTGAAGAGTGAAAAAGCCCTGCCTTTGGCAGGAACTGGAAAGCTCCAGGGACTAAAGCAGGGAGAAAGGGAATAAAAGCAGGAGAGGCTGTGGAGCTGGTTAAGATCTGTGGTTTCTTGGGAGGACTTGAGTCTTTGTGGCAGAGTGTCACTTCTGTACATAAGCCTCACTCATTCAAGTTGTCCCTTTGTCCACTGCATTATGTTTATTTCTTTACTGTCACTGGATTGTAATCTGTAATAATTTAGTTGATAAATTTGCTTGGTTGTTTAATGTCTGTCATTTCCCCTCCACTAATCAGTAAGCATTATGAGCTAACACTCAGTAACAACACTTATGCAACACTTGATATCTTCCAGGCACTCTTCTTAATGTTTTACATATATTAACTAATTTAATCCTCATAACTACTCTAGTTTGATTCACAATTTAGAGATAAGAAAAATGAGGCATAGTCTGACTGCCCAATGTCAAACAGTTAATAAGTGACAGAGCTGGGAAGGAGACTGGTATATAGAAGAAGGACTAAATAAATTAACTAGAGAACCAGGGGTAAAGGACAGAATGGAAGAGGTCAGAAAGACTTTGAATATGTTTAAGTTGAGTAGCCACAGAGCCCCACAGAATGAAGAAATGTGAGTTGGCAGCAAGAGGACCCTTTAGCCTGGGGGCACTCTCCCACGGACACATCCTTGCTGTCTTTTAGCTTTTAAACACAAGTCCTTTTCAGCTAAGATAGGAACATTCTTCAAGGTCAGAGTTAGGGGACTTTCAACAACCCTAGCCTCAAGAGCTCAAGATCTTCCCTTTCCCCCTTCCCTATAAGCCATGCCTCATTTTTTTTGTACTTTGCTTTTTATTATTATTTTTAATTATTTACAATGTTGTGTTAGTTTCTGCTGTGCAGCAAAGTGAATCAGTTATACATATACATATATCCACTCTTTTTTAGTCTTTTCCCATGTAGGCCATTACAGAGTACTGAAATGCATTCCCTGTGGAACTCTAATAAGT
>SJYW01014776.1:311463-345541 GCA_006410735.1 Raphicerus campestris | reverse complement strand
TTTTTTTTTTTTTTTTTTTTTCACAAGCCCAGAGCTTCCCTGACTCCAAACAGTTGTTCTTGTTTTTTTTCTCTGCTTGGACTGCTCTCTCCTGTTTCCACCTGTTGAAATCCTATCTGTGTTTCATGGCTCATCATAAATAATAATAGTTAACATTTATAAAGTGCTTATTTTTGTCCAGCCACTGTGCTAAGTGTGTGCAATTATTTCACACAGATTATCTAATTTAATCCTAACAGACACTTAATAAAGTAAGCTCTATTATTATCTATGGCTTTAGCCTAGATTAAAACAGAATTCAGAGAGGGTGTAGTAATTATGCTTGATCAATGTCACACAAGTTAATAAATGATAGGGATGGGATTTGAGTTCAAGTAGTCTGGCTTTGCAGCTCTGAAAGCTGCTAAAAAGTAAGAAAAAAAATATCCAAAAACCCTTTCTGATTTTCTCTGGCTCAACTAGATGTGATCCTTATCTGACAATATCAAAACATTTTGACAGGATCTTTAAAGCTTATCTTATTTAATTGCTCTATGCCCATGGCGAGGTGCTAGTAGGCACAGACTATGTCTTTAGGCATATGTCTGTCTCATACAGTGTGACACAGAGTAGGTGCTCAGTGAGTCTGTTATGTTGAATTGGAGGTATGTTGGGGGTGAAGGAAGGGACTGAAGAATTGTGTAGGGGAAGATAACCCAAACTTTCCTGCTTTAGCCACCCTCCATGGTGTGATACTGGTCAAAGCTGCCAACATCTGTCTAAATCAGATCTTGCAGTCTTTGCTTCCCCAGCCTAGTTTCCTGGCAGGTCTTTTCTTGTCCCCCAGTTCTCACAGCTGCCTTAGCCTTGGCCAATGTTTGAGATAAGGCAGGATCAAAATATCACTACCCTGGGCTCAGTTTCCAGGAATGAAGGATCAAGTGAAACCCAGCCTGGTGGGTGAGGGTGAAAACTGAAAGCCCCCAAATAGAGCCTACAAGCTCTTTACACAAGCCCCGACTTGCCCAGGGGCCATGTGGTAGGCCAGCATCTCAACTTCCTTCGGGATGTTTTACAAATATGATCCGACTCCTCCCTCCCTTCCCTAAGCTCCTAGACTCCTTCTCTTCCTTATCTCCCAACAGCAGATAGGGTGGTTGGATGGTCCAGGTAAGTTTCCAAAGGACATAGGGGTTCAGTAAAAGCCTACCTGGGGGAACTGGCTCACCAAGGTCATCAGGGTATTAATGCAAGTCCCTGGCATCTCACACAGCACTTTCTGGATACAGATGGGTGAGTAGACAGACAGCCACAGGACACCTTCCCAGCCATTCTGACTTGGTAACACCTTAGCAGGATCATCCTAACATGATCCTGAACTCCCATATCTATGCTCCACAAATCTCTACCACCTCCATGCCAGAGAGTGTTCCACACTTACCCTGTAAATGAATGGATGGATGGATCTTGCTCCAGCAACAGAATTCTTGGACAAATGTACTTCAGCATGGGCCAGATATCCCACCAAGCCCCCACTTCTCAGCCCCCAGCCTCCATACCACACACTCAGTAGATGAAATCCATTACAGTCAAAGCTCTGCTCTGACTCATTTCATATGTGCAGCAACAACAGCCAGATCTTATTCTCTTTCCTTTCATGCTACTGCCTACTTCCCCGCCCCCATGAAGCAGCTATTGGATCACTGCAGTGTCTAGGCGTGGCTACACAAAGAAGTTTCACCCCTGACAGGAAGAGTAGGGGAGGAGTTAGGGAAGGGTGAGTGAAGAGTGAAAAAGCCCTGCCTTTGGCAGGAACTGGAAAGCTCCAGGGACTAAAGCAGGGAGAAAGGGAATAAAAGCAGGAGAGGCTGTGGAGCTGGTTAAGATCTGTGGTTTCTTGGGAGGACTTGAGTCTTTGTGGCAGAGTGTCACTTCTGTACATAAGCCTCACTCATTCAAGTTGTCCCTTTGTCCACTGCATTATGTTTATTTCTTTACTGTCACTGGATTGTAATCTGTAATAATTTAGTTGATAAATTTGCTTGGTTGTTTAATGTCTGTCATTTCCCCTCCACTAATCAGTAAGCATTATGAGCTAACACTCAGTAACAACACTTATGCAACACTTGATATCTTCCAGGCACTCTTCTTAATGTTTTACATATATTAACTAATTTAATCCTCATAACTACTCTAGTTTGATTCACAATTTAGAGATAAGAAAAATGAGGCATAGTCTGACTGCCCAATGTCAAACAGTTAATAAGTGACAGAGCTGGGAAGGAGACTGGTATATAGAAGAAGGACTAAATAAATTAACTAGAGAACCAGGGGTAAAGGACAGAATGGAAGAGGTCAGAAAGACTTTGAATATGTTTAAGTTGAGTAGCCACAGAGCCCCACAGAATGAAGAAATGTGAGTTGGCAGCAAGAGGACCCTTTAGCCTGGGGGCACTCTCCCACGGACACATCCTTGCTGTCTTTTAGCTTTTAAACACAAGTCCTTTTCAGCTAAGATAGGAACATTCTTCAAGGTCAGAGTTAGGGGACTTTCAACAACCCTAGCCTCAAGAGCTCAAGATCTTCCCTTTCCCCCTTCCCTATAAGCCATGCCTCATTTTTTTTGTACTTTGCTTTTTATTATTATTTTTAATTATTTACAATGTTGTGTTAGTTTCTGCTGTGCAGCAAAGTGAATCAGTTATACATATACATATATCCACTCTTTTTTAGTCTTTTCCCATGTAGGCCATTACAGAGTACTGAAATGCATTCCCTGTGGAACTCTAATAAGTAGGTCCTTATTAGTTATCTATTTTATATATAATAGTGTATATATGTCAATCTCAATCACCCAATTTATCCCTACCCCCTCTTACACTCTGACAGCCATACATTTGTTTTCTACAAATGTAATTTTATTTCTGTTTTGTAGATAAATTAGTTTGTTCCCATCTTAGATTCTGCATATAAATAATATCATATGATATTTGTCTTTCTCTATCTCTGACTTAGACTTCACTCAGTAGAACCAAGACTCATTCAAAAATATTACCTCATTGGTATCACTGTTATTTACCTTCCTCCTTGTGTCCAACCTTTCTACTCACAAAACATACTCTTCTTCCCACTGAAAAGTAAAATCTTCTACCACACTCAAATAATAGCTTCATCTCTCTTTCTTTCTCAGTCAAATTTCTGACTAACGTAGTCTTCACTCACTGTTTCCATGTCTTCACTTTCCATTAGCTTCCCAATTTATTGTAATCTGGCTTCTAGCCCAGTGCTCTTTCCCTGAGGTCACAAATGACCTTTATACTTCCACATTTTAGAGAACATTTTCACTCATTTTATTATTTATTTATTTCAGTATCAGCCACCCTTTTCTTTGGGAAACATTATTTCTTGTGTTGGAAAACACGGTCATCTCCTGGTTTTCCTCTGTTTCTCTAACCCTTCTCAGATTATGTCACTGGATATTCTCCAGTGATATAATATTGGCAGTGCTGGGACTCTAACAACACTTTATACATACAATCTCATTTATCCCACAGAACAACTCTTTGAAGTATTGTTTTCCTTATTTTATACATGTGGAAACTCAAGATCAGACAAGTTAACTTAATAGTCTAAGGGCACACAGCAAGTACAAGTTTAATCCAGAATTATAACCAGAACCTGACTCTAAGCATGCTACATCATGTTGTCTTGCTCCAGTGAGTAAGGACAAGGCACAATAGAATGTCTCTGGAGTCTAAATTGGGATCCCAGAACTGCCACTTAAAATTTGCATGCTGTGTCATCTTAGGCAATACTTCAATCTCTCAGAGATTCTGTTTCCCTATTTATAAAATATGGAAAGAAACAAGGGCAGAAGATTTGAGAATATTTATAGACTTTCTGATCCGGTTCCAGACACAGGAACTCAATAACTGGGACCTGTTAGAATGACAGTGATAACTACTATGTCTATAATTATTAATATTTTTCCTTTTTTAATACCTTTTATTATTATTTTAACCTTATTAGTCTACTTTCTTGTCACTAGTTTCTAATTTTATTTGTTTTTTCCTGATTCAATCCTCCTCTGAGAGAATGTAATTTCGACTGAGGCAATTAGTCAAACCCCTGTGTCTTCCCTACACACTACTTTCTTAGGCCTAGGACTGGAAGTTCAGCACACAGTGACCAGTAGGCTGTATAACTCTCTGTATTTTACACATGTATTTGCTAATAATATTACTTTAAAACAACAGGTAGCATAGTCCTCTAGAATTCTTTACAAATGTATTTCCTTTAATCCTTATAACTCTGGGAAGGTGCCATTATTATTATTATGCAAATTTATTAATTGGAACCTGGAAAAGGAAATGGCAATCCACTCCAGTATCCTTGCCTGGAAAATCCCATGAACAGAGGAGTCTGGCGGGCTATAGTCCATGATTCGGATACAACTTGGCAACTAAACAACAACACTAATTGGAAATGCCAGAAATGCCATCTCTTGCATGTGTACTATATGCAGGAACTACGATAGGCAATTTATGTGTTATCTCACTAACCCTTCTAGAGCACATCCAAGATGTGAGGATTATTATCTCTATCTTAAAAATGAAAAAAAAAAGAATATATAAAACATTAAGTGACATTCAAATGAGCACAAAATTGCTAACAGAGGTGCTGAGATTTGAACTCTTTTTACTATACCATGCTACTTCTCACCTACTGTCACCCTTCTGGGAATAGAAAACTGTCACTGGGAATGGAAAAAAAAAAGATTGAGATACTTCATTCTAAAGCTTTACTTATGGGATGAGGGCCATAGTAATTAGAAGCAGCATTTCTGCAAAATATTAGGATTGCTTAGCTCAGTTCAGTTTCAAAGTGAATCCACAGCATGATATGCTTGGCACACAAATAAACAAGTAAGACAACAATAAATAAATGCATAAATAGGAAAAAGAATAAAACTGTTGTGACAACACTAAGGAATACATAATCATAAAAGATTAATAATCATATAAGGGATTTATCTTCTGCTTCTGTTAGGTCCATACAATTTCTGTCCTTTATCTAGCCCATCTTTGCATGAAATGTTCCCTTGGTTTCCCTAATTTTCTTAAAGAGATCTCTAGTCTTTCCCATTTTGTTGTTTTCCTCTATTTTTTTTGCATGGAACAACAGACTGGTTCCAAATATGAAAAGGAGTATGTCAAGGTTGTATATTGTCACCATGCTTATTTAAATTATATGCAAAGTACATCATGAGAAATGTTGGGCTAGAAGAAGCACAAGCTGGAATGAATATTGCTGGGAGAAATATCAATAACCTCAGATATGCATATGACACAACCTTTATGACAGAAAGTGAAGAGGAACTAAAAACCTTCTTGATGAAAGTGAAAAAGTTGGCTTAAAGCTCAACATTCAGAAAACGAAGATCATGGCATCTGGTCCCATCATTTCATGGGAAATAGATGGGGAAACAGTGGAAACAGTATCAGACTTTATTTTGGGGGGCTCCAAAATCACTGAAGATGGTGACTGCAGCCATGAGATTAAAAGACGCTTACTCCTTGGAAGAAAAGTTATGATCAATCTATATAGCATATTCAAAAGCAGAGACATTACTTCACTGACTAAGGTCTGTCTAGTCAAGGCTATGGTTTTTCCAGTAGTCATGTATAGATGTGAGAGTTGGACTGTGAAGAAGACTGAGCGCTGAAGAATTGATGCTTTTGAACTGTGGTGTTGGAGAAGACTCTTGAGAGTCCCTTGGACTGCAAGGAGATCCAACCAGTCCCTTCTGAAGGAGATCAACCCTGGGATTTCTTTGGAAGGAATCTAAAGCTGAAACTCCAGTACTTTGGCCACCTTATGCAAAGAGTTGACTCACTGGAAAAGGCTTTGATGCTAGGAGGGATTGGGGGAAGGAGGAGAAGGGGATGACAGAGGATGAGATGGCTGGATGGCATCACTGACTCGATGGACATGAGTGTGATTGAACTCTGGGAGTTGTTGATGGACAGAGAGGCCTGGCGTGCTGCAATTTATGGGGTCACAAAGAGTCAGACACGATTGAGCGACTGAACTGAACTGAAGGGATTTATCTAGTATCCAGAGAGCAGGTTCTAAAATTCTTATTCTTAGCATTGGTGAGACATCCAGATACCCAAGCATTGCTAAACCCCACACCCCACTATATTTGGTTTGAGAAGACTCAAGACTTGGTCATTTTCTGCCAATATCTGTAGGGAAAGGCTGTCACAGGGTAGAAGGTTTAGATAAGGTCTGTATCTTGAGAGGGCAAAGTGAGGACACATGAGTAGAATGTACAGGCAGACAGATTTATACTCAGTATAAATTATGGTTTTCTAATAATCACAGTGAAGGATCAAGTCAGTCTCCAGGGCTCTAGATAACAGTCTCTCCCATTTATCTTCACTAATATAATGTTACCAGCCTGGAGCTGAGCAGCTATGGTTATTTTCTTTAGTGTCTACCTCCTGTCTGGATTTTGAGTGATTCCACCAGGGGAGAGTTTAGACCCAAGATTGCCCTCCATCCAACCACCTCTCAAGACTCCCTAGTAAAATCTTGTGAACTTTGGCTGTGTTTGCACTTAGTGAGGTGCAAGTTGGCCTCTTATGAGAAAGTTCAATGCTAACCAGGCAGCCTGGAGGAGGAAGTGGATGCAAGCTTAGCTATAGAATCTATCGGCAGTGTTACTACTAATCCTCAGGGAGTAGGTCTCTCCAGAAATATCCCTAGAAACCAGTCAGCACCTAGGAATGAGGTGAAGGCAGTTAGAGGGCCTGGACTTAGAGATAGGGGTAGGGCAAAGAGAAGAAGTTTCCAGAAAAAATAAGGATTCTTAAGTTCTCCATATTGCTCCTAAGCTACTATCAGGCCCTGTTCTAAGTGCATTATGTGTCTTAACTAATTTATAACAGCTGTATGAGATGGGTATCATGATTATCATCCTTATTTTTCNTTGATTTTATATCCTGCAACTTTACTATATTCATTGAAGATGTGTATAAGAGACAGATCAGGCCCTGTTCTAAGTGCATTATGTGTCTTAACTAATTTATAACAGCTGTATGAGATGGGTATCATGATTATCATCCTTATTTTTCAGATGAAAAAACAAGATATAGAGAGGCCAAGGAGCCTGTTCATGGTAATACAGCCAGAAAACAGCAATGGATTTCAGAACTCTCACTCAGGTCTCTGGCAGCAGAATCATTACATGGAAATTTTTTCTGTGTGTTTGTGTTCTTTTTTTTAAATTTTTTTTAATTTAATACTTTTTTNGAGGGGGGTTCAGGATTGGGAACTCACGTACACCTGTGGTGGATTCATGTTGATGTATGGCAAAACCAATATAGTATTGTAAAGTAAAATAAAGCGTTTAAAAAAAAATTGAATTCCGCCCATTGGTGGAGGGGAATCCTTTTCTCTTGACATCTTTGTGATTTACTATGCCTCTGGGTTTATTTCAAGAGACTTCAAGATTCTCCAGCAATAACCCCATGCCTACTTTCATTCAACCACTTCCCTCAGCTTCTCTTTAATAACCATTTTCTCCCTAATCCCCAGCTCTCCATCTATGGAGAAGCAGTTTCACAAAGCTAAGAGGTTCCCCCACCTGATCCACCTAGAAATCGATCTTCAGCCCGAGAATAACATAAGTTATCACATCACCCCCTGCTGCGGAGACCCCACACTTAAGAAATGAGGAGATTCCACCCACTTCTTCTATCACTCAGTTCAGTTCAGTCGCTCAGTCATGTCCGACTCTTTGCCACCCCATGAACTACAGCACACCAGGCCTCCCTGTCCATCACCAACTCCCAGAGTCCACCCAAACCCATGTCCATTGAGTCAGTGATGCCGTACAACCATCTCATCCGCTATCGTTCCCTTCTCCTCCTGCCCTCAATCTTTCCCAGCATCGGGGCTTTTCAAATGAGTCAGCTCTCTGCATCAAGTGGCCAAAGTATTGGAATTTCAGCTTCAACATCAGTCCCTCCAGTGAATACCCAGGACTGATCTCCTTTAGGATGAACTGGTTGGATCTCCTTGCAGTCCCCAAAACCTACATGACAGCCTCCCACTGCATATGGCATAAAATTTGAATCTTTTAATGTATAATGTTGGTTTGGACTTGGATGAAACTATTAAGAAGTAGTTGGATTTTGTATTTACTTTAAAGGTAAGATTTAGATTATTTTCTATTGAAGTGGGTATGGACAGCATGTAAAAAAAAAAGTAGGACTTGATGGATTCCTAGGTTCTAGGTTGAACAACTGGAGGCATGGTGACAACATTTATTTAGTTGAGAAGATTGGCAGAGAATCAGTTTTATGGAGGTAGAGAATCAAGTATGTGGTTTGGGGCATATTAAATCTATATTTTTTCAAAATAGTGATAATTGCAATTGATAATTTTGCCTTTTTAAAATTAATTTTAATGGAGTATAGTTGATATACAATGTTGCNGAGAAGATTGGCAGAGAATCAGTTTTATGGAGGTAGAGAATCAAGTATGTGGTTTGGGGCATATTAAATCTATATTTTTTCAAAATAGTGATAATTGCAATTGATAATTTTGCCTTTTTAAAATTAATTTTAATGGAGTATAGTTGATATACAATGTTGCATTACAGTTTCTGCTGTACAGCAAAGTGAATTAGCTATGTATATACATATATCCATTATTTCAAAAATTCTTTTCTCATATAGGATGTTACAGAGTATTAAGTAGAGTCCCCTGTACTATTCAGTAGGTTCTTATTAGTTATCTACTATATATATAGTAGTGTACATATTTCAATCACAATCTCCCAATTTATCCCTCCCTCCCCGCCGAAACTCATTAAACCCTGGTAACCATAAGTTCATTTCTAAATCTGTAACTCTATTTTGATTTTGTAGATAAGTTAGTTTGTTCCCTTTGTTTAGATTCCACATATAAGCAATATCATATGATATTTGTCTGTCTGAATATGTCACTCAGTATGACAATCTCTAGGTCCATCCATGTAACTGTAAATAATGTTATTTTGTCTTTTTATCACTGATATTACAACATCTTCTTTTACCCATTCCTCTGTTGATGTACATTTAGATTGCTTTCATGTTCTGGCTATTGTAAATAGTGCTGCAATGAACTTTCAGGTGCATATATATTTTTGAATTATGGTTTTCTCCAGATACATGCCCAGGAGTGGGATCACCATATAATATGGTAGTTCTATTTTTAATTTTTTAAGGTACCTCCATCAGTTCAGCTCAGTTGCTCAGTCGTGTCCGACTCTTTGTGACCCCGTGAATGGCAGCATGCCAGGCCTTCCTGTCCATCACCAACTCCCGGAGTTCACTCAAACTCATGCCCATCGAGTTGATGATGCCATCCAGCCATCTCATCCTCTGTCATCCCCTTCTCCTCCTGCCCCCAATCCCTCCCAGCATCACAGTCTTTTCCAATGAGTCAGCTCTTCGCATGAGGTGGCCAAAGTATTGGGGTTTCAGCTTTAGCATCAGTCCTTCCAAAGAACACGCAGGACTGATCTCCTTTAGAATGGGCTGGTTGGATCTCTTTGCAGTCCAAGGGACTCTCAAGAGACTTCTCCAATACCACAGTTCAAAAGCATCAATTCTTGGGCGTTCAGCCTTCTTCACAGTCCAACTCTCACATCCACACATGACCACTGGAAAAACCATAGCCTTGACTAGATGGACCTTTTTGGGCAAGGTAATGTCTCTGCTCTTTAATATGCTATCTAGGTTGGTCTACTGTTCCCCATAGTGGCTGTGCCAGTTTACATTCCCACCAACAGTGTAGGAAGGTTCCCTTTATTCCACACTCACTCCAGCATTTATTGTTTGTAGAGTTTTTGATAATGGGCATTCTGACTGGTGTGAGGTGATACCTTAATGAGGTATTGATTTGCATTCCTCTAATAATTAGTGATGTTGAGCTTCTTTTCATGTACTTTTTAGCCATCTGCATGCCTTCCTTGGAGAAATGGATCCTTTGTTCATTTTTTGACTGAGTTGTTTGTTTTTTTTTTAGCTATTGAGTTTTGTGAGCTGTCTCTATATTTTGGAGATTAATCCCTTGTTGGTTGCTTCATTTGTAATATTTTCTTCCATTCTGAGGGTGGTTTGTTGTTTTGTTTATGGTTGGATTTACTGTGCAAAAGCTTTTAGGTTTAATTATATTCCATTTGTTTATTTTTAGTTTTTAATTTTTATTACTATAGGAGACAGATCAAAAAAAATCTTGCTGCAATTCATGTCAAAGTGTTTTCTGCCTGTTTTTATTTAAGAGTTTTATAGTGTCAGACCTTACATTTATGTCTTTAATCCATTTTGAGTTTGTTTTGTGTGTGGTATTAGAAACTGTTGTATTTTCATTCCTTTACATATAGCTGTCCAGTTTTCTCAGCACCATTTATTGAAGAGACTGTCTTTTCTCCACTGTACATTGATGCCACCTTTGTCAAAGATTAGGTGACCATTGGTGCATGGGATTATNGCCTCCCTGTCCATCACCAACTCCCAGAGTCCACCCAAACCCATGTCCATTGAGTCAGTGATGCCGTACAACCATCTCATCCGCTATCGTTCCCTTCTCCTCCTGCCCTCAATCTTTCCCAGCATCGGGGCTTTTCAAATGAGTCAGCTCTCTGCATCAAGTGGCCAAAGTATTGGAATTTCAGCTTCAACATCAGTCCCTCCAGTGAATACCCAGGACTGATCTCCTTTAGGATGAACTGGTTGGATCTCCTTGCAGTCCCCAAAACCTACATGACAGCCTCCCACTGCATATGGCATAAAATTTGAATCTTTTAATGTATAATGTTGGTTTGGACTTGGATGAAACTATTAAGAAGTAGTTGGATTTTGTATTTACTTTAAAGGTAAGATTTAGATTATTTTCTATTGAAGTGGGTATGGACAGCATGTAAAAAAAAAAGTAGGACTTGATGGATTCCTAGGTTCTAGGTTGAACAACTGGAGGCATGGTGACAACATTTATTTAGTTGAGAAGATTGGCAGAGAATCAGTTTTATGGAGGTAGAGAATCAAGTATGTGGTTTGGGGCATATTAAATCTATATTTTTTCAAAATAGTGATAATTGCAATTGATAATTTTGCCTTTTTAAAATTAATTTTAATGGAGTATAGTTGATATACAATGTTGCATTACAGTTTCTGCTGTACAGCAAAGTGAATTAGCTATGTATATACATATATCCATTATTTCAAAAATTCTTTTCTCATATAGGATGTTACAGAGTATTAAGTAGAGTCCCCTGTACTATTCAGTAGGTTCTTATTAGTTATCTACTATATATATAGTAGTGTACATATTTCAATCACAATCTCCCAATTTATCCCTCCCTCCCCGCCGAAACTCATTAAACCCTGGTAACCATAAGTTCATTTCTAAATCTGTAACTCTATTTTGATTTTGTAGATAAGTTAGTTTGTTCCCTTTGTTTAGATTCCACATATAAGCAATATCATATGATATTTGTCTGTCTGAATATGTCACTCAGTATGACAATCTCTAGGTCCATCCATGTAACTGTAAATAATGTTATTTTGTCTTTTTATCACTGATATTACAACATCTTCTTTTACCCATTCCTCTGTTGATGTACATTTAGATTGCTTTCATGTTCTGGCTATTGTAAATAGTGCTGCAATGAACTTTCAGGTGCATATATATTTTTGAATTATGGTTTTCTCCAGATACATGCCCAGGAGTGGGATCACCATATAATATGGTAGTTCTATTTTTAATTTTTTAAGGTACCTCCATCAGTTCAGCTCAGTTGCTCAGTCGTGTCCGACTCTTTGTGACCCCGTGAATGGCAGCATGCCAGGCCTTCCTGTCCATCACCAACTCCCGGAGTTCACTCAAACTCATGCCCATCGAGTTGATGATGCCATCCAGCCATCTCATCCTCTGTCATCCCCTTCTCCTCCTGCCCCCAATCCCTCCCAGCATCACAGTCTTTTCCAATGAGTCAGCTCTTCGCATGAGGTGGCCAAAGTATTGGGGTTTCAGCTTTAGCATCAGTCCTTCCAAAGAACACGCAGGACTGATCTCCTTTAGAATGGGCTGGTTGGATCTCTTTGCAGTCCAAGGGACTCTCAAGAGACTTCTCCAATACCACAGTTCAAAAGCATCAATTCTTGGGCGTTCAGCCTTCTTCACAGTCCAACTCTCACATCCACACATGACCACTGGAAAAACCATAGCCTTGACTAGATGGACCTTTTTGGGCAAGGTAATGTCTCTGCTCTTTAATATGCTATCTAGGTTGGTCTACTGTTCCCCATAGTGGCTGTGCCAGTTTACATTCCCACCAACAGTGTAGGAAGGTTCCCTTTATTCCACACTCACTCCAGCATTTATTGTTTGTAGAGTTTTTGATAATGGGCATTCTGACTGGTGTGAGGTGATACCTTAATGAGGTATTGATTTGCATTCCTCTAATAATTAGTGATGTTGAGCTTCTTTTCATGTACTTTTTAGCCATCTGCATGCCTTCCTTGGAGAAATGGATCCTTTGTTCATTTTTTGACTGAGTTGTTTGTTTTTTTTTTAGCTATTGAGTTTTGTGAGCTGTCTCTATATTTTGGAGATTAATCCCTTGTTGGTTGCTTCATTTGTAATATTTTCTTCCATTCTGAGGGTGGTTTGTTGTTTTGTTTATGGTTGGATTTACTGTGCAAAAGCTTTTAGGTTTAATTATATTCCATTTGTTTATTTTTAGTTTTTAATTTTTATTACTATAGGAGACAGATCAAAAAAAATCTTGCTGCAATTCATGTCAAAGTGTTTTCTGCCTGTTTTTATTTAAGAGTTTTATAGTGTCAGACCTTACATTTATGTCTTTAATCCATTTTGAGTTTGTTTTGTGTGTGGTATTAGAAACTGTTGTATTTTCATTCCTTTACATATAGCTGTCCAGTTTTCTCAGCACCATTTATTGAAGAGACTGTCTTTTCTCCACTGTACATTGATGCCACCTTTGTCAAAGATTAGGTGACCATTGGTGCATGGGATTATTTCTCAGCTTTCTATTCTGTTCCATTGATCAATATTTCTGTTTTTGTGTCAGAAATACTGTTTGTGCCATACTGTTTTGATTACTGCAGCTTTGTAGTATTGTTTGAAGTCAGGGAGTCTGATTCCTTTAGCTCCATTTTTCTTTCTCAAGATTTTTTTTGGCTATTTGAGGTCTTTTGTGTTTCCATACAAATTGTCAAATATTTTATTCTAATTCTGTGGAAATGTCACTGGTAATTTGATAGGGATTGCATTGAATCTGTGGATTGCTTTGGGTAGTGAAAGATTGTTGTTGAATCATGACGCCAGGATTCTTGGCCCCCGGAAGAGAATAATTCAATCTGGGGCCAGAGACGAGGCTTAATCGCTCAGAGCTTTTGTGTAATAAAGTTTTATTAAAGTATAAAGGAGATAGAGAAAGCTTCTGACATAGGCATCAGAAGGGGGCAGAAAGAGTGCCCCCCTGCTAGTCTTCAGCTTCATGTTATATAGTCACTAACAGCCTGTTTATGAAAGAAAGGCCCCTCACGCATAAGATGCACTTTGGGATAATCTTGGCACCAAATGGTTCATCTTGGGCCATAAAATGATTATCTTGAATCTTGAAGAAGGGCTGATCACCATACAAATAGTTTCATTTACATAGATTAGAGGAACAATATCTGAGTATAACATACTGGTCTATCAAGTAGGTTCTGAGCCAAAAGGCAGAACCAACTCGAAATGCACAGTACATTAGCATAGCTTAAGATAAACATTTCCATAAGAAAAAGGCATTGGTTATCTCTAGGTTTTAGAATAGCTAACTTCAGGTGAAACCAGGTGTCATGGCAACACAGAATTTTAAGAGGAACCTCCTTATAAATTTATATAGAGAAGGAAAATATATTGCTAGTTTGTTTCCTCTTGCCGCTTAAGAGAGATAAAAATGTCTGACACTTGCAGGTTATTTCCTCTGTTTGGAGACCCCTGGCTTTCCTGCCTGTCACCCTCTCAGTAGTATAGATGTTTTTTATAATATTGACTCTTCCAATCTGAGAATATAGTATATCTGTCCATCTGACTGTGTCATCTTTGATTTCTTTTATCAGTATCTTACAGTTTTCGGATTATGTCTTTTACTTCTTTAGGTGTATTTCTAGGCATTTTATTATTTTTGTTGCAGTGGTAAATGGAGTTATTTCCTTAATTTCTCTTTCATTTTTAGTGTATTGGAATGCAAGAGATATTTGTATATTAATTTTGCATCCTGAAGCTTTACCAAATTCATTGATGAGCTCTAGTAATTTTCTGCTAGCAAATTTAAGGTTTTCTATGTATAGTATCATGCCATTTGCAAACAGTGACAGTTTTACTTCTATTTTCTAACTCAGATTCCTTCTATTTTTCCTCTCTGACTGCCATGGCTAGGACTTACCATTGCAAAATAATGGTAAGAGTGGACATCTTTGTCTTGTTCCTGATCTTCCAGGAAATGCTTTAATTTTTTTTTTCACCATTCAGAATTATGTTTGCTGTGGGTTTGCCATATATGGCTTTTATCATGTTGAGGTATGCCCCCTCTATGCCCACTTTCTGGAGACTTTCTATTGTAAGTAAATATTGAATTTTGTCAAAAGCTTTTTCTACACCTTCTGAGATGATCATATGGTTGTTATTCTTCAATTTGTTAATGTGGTGTACCATATTGATTTATTTGCATATATTGAAGAATCCTTGCATCCTTAGGATAAACCCTGCATGATCATGGTGTATGATCTTTTAAATGTGTTTTGGGATTTGGTTTGCTAGTATCTTTTTCTGAATTATTGTGTGTATGTTTATCAATGATATTGGCCTGAAATTTTCTTTTTTTGTGAGTGAGATTTTTGACTGGTTTTGATATCAGGGTGAGGGTGGTCTCACAGAATGATTTTGGAAATGTTTCTTCTGAAAATTTTTGAAGGGTTTTAGAAGTTATATGTTAACTCTTCTCTAAATGTTTGATAGAATTTGTTTGTGAAGCCATCACATTTTCTACCATATCGAGGTATATAAGTTGCTTGTATATTTTGGAAACTAATCCTCTGTCAGTTGTTTCATTTGCAATTATTTTCTCTATGACAGTTAGCTGTATGAGCTGCTTGTATATTTTGGAGACTAATACTCTGTCAGTTGTTTCATTTGCAATTATTTTCTCCTATTCTGAGGGTTGTCTTTTAATCTTACTTAATGTTTCCTTTGCTGCATAAAAGCTTTTAAGTTTAAATAGGTCCCATGTATTTACTTTTGTTTTCATTATTCTAGGAGGTGGGTCAAAGAGTATCTCGCTGCAATTTATGTCAAAGACTGTTCTTCCTCTGTTTTCCTCTAAGAGCTTTATAATTGCTAGCTTTATATTTAATTCTTTACTCCATTTTGAGTTTACTTTTGTGTTTGGTGTTAGGAAGTGTTTTAGTTTCTTTCTTTCTTTTATTTTTTTTTTACATATAGCTGCTCAGTTTTCCAGCCCCACATATTAGAAAGGCTGTCTTCTCTCTATTGTATATTCTTGCCTTNTCCTCGTTCTTCTTTTCTTCTTTTTCTTCTTCTCCCCTTCTTCGTCTCTTCTTCTGCTTCTTCTTCTTCTTTTTTTTACATATAGCTGCTCAGTTTTCCAGCCCCACATATTAGAAAGGCTGTCTTCTCTCTATTGTATATTCTTGCCTTCTTTGTTAAAGATAAGGTGCTCATAAATGCATAGGTTTACTTGGGCTTTCTAGCAGCTCAACAACAGAAAAATAGTCCAATCAAAAAATGGGCAGAAGACCTAAACAGACATATTTCCAAAGAAGATATCCAGATGACCAATAAACACAGAAAAAGATGCTCAAAATCACTAATTATTAGAGAAATTAAAATCAGAACTGCAATGAGATATGACCTCACACTCATCAAAATGGCCATCATAAAAAAATCTACGAACAATAAATGGTGGAGAAGATGTAGAGAAAAGGAATCCCTCTTACATTGTTGGTGAGAATGTAAGCTTATATGGCCACTATGGAGACCCCTTTAAAAACTACGAATAAAACTACCATATGACCAAGCAATCCCACTACTGAGCATATAATCTGAGAAAAACTATAATTGAAAAAGACACATGTAACCCAATGTTCATAGCATCATGGTTTATAATAGCTAGGACATGGAAGTAACCTATATATCTATTGATAGATGAATGAATAAAGTTCTGGTACATATATATAATGAAATATTCCTCAGCCATAAAAAACACATTTGAGTCAGTTGTAGTAAGGTGGATGAACCTAGAGCTTGTTATACAGAGTGATGCAAGTCAGAAAGATAAAAACAAATATTGTATATTTACAGAACTGTGAACTTCCAGATGTTCAAGCTGGTTTTAGAAAAGGCAAAGGAACCAGAGATCAAATTGCCAACATCTGCTGGATCATCGAAAAAGTAAGAGAGTTCCAGAAAAACATCTGTTTCTGTTTTATTGACTATGCCAAAACCTTTGACTGTGTGGATCNTCCAGATGTTCAAGCTGGTTTTAGAAAAGGCAAAGGAACCAGAGATCAAATTGCCAACATCTGCTGGATCATCGAAAAAGTAAGAGAGTTCCAGAAAAACATCTGTTTCTGTTTTATTGACTATGCCAAAACCTTTGACTGTGTGGATCACAAGAATCTGTGGAAAATTTTGAAAGAGATGGGAATACTTGACCACCTGACCTGCATCTTGAGAAACTTATATGCAGGTCAGGAAGCAACAGTTAGAACTGGACATGAAACAACAGACTGGTTCCAAATTGGAAAAGGAGTATGTCAAGNTCTAGTAATTTTCTGGTGGAGTCTTTAGGGTTTTATATGTAGAGGATCATGTCACCTGCAAACAGTGAGGGTTCTACTTCTTCTTTTCTAATCTGAATTCCTATTAGTTCATTTTCTTCTGATTGCTGTGGCTAAAGCTTCCAAATCTATGTTGAATAGTAATGGTGAGAGTGGGCACCCTTGTCTTGTTCCTGACTTTAGGGCAAATGCTTTCAATTTTTCACAATTGAGGATAATGTTTGCTGTGGGTTTATCATATATGGCTTTTATTATCTTGAGGTATGTTCCTTCTGTGCCTGCTTTCTGAAGTGTTTTGATCACAAATGGATGTTAAATTTTGTAAAGGGCCTTCTCTATGTGTATTGAGATAATCATATGGTTTTTATCTTTCAATTTGTTAATGTGGTGTATCACATTGTTTGGTTTGCAAATACTGAAGAATCCTTACATCCATGGGATAAAGTCTACTTCATCATGATGTATAATGTTTTTAACATGTTGTTGGATTCTGTTTGCTAGAATTTTGTTAAGGATTTTTGCATCTATGTTCATCAGTGACATTGGCCTGCAGTTTTCTTTTTTGGTGGCATCCCTGTCAGTTTTGGTATTAGAGTGATGGTGGCCTCATAGAATGACTTTGGCAGTTTACCTTCCTCTGCAATTTTCTAGAAGAGTTGAGTATGATAGTTTTCAGCTCTTCTCTAAATTTTTGGTAGAATTCACCTGTGAAGCCATCTGGTCCTGAGTTTTTGTTTGCTGGAAGATTTTTGATTACAGTTTCAATTTCTGTGCTTATGATGGCTCTGTTGAGATTTTCTATACTTTCCTGGTTCAGTTTTGGAAGTTTATACCTTTATAAGAATTCGTACATTTCTTCCAAGTTGTCCATTTTATTGTCTTATAGTTGCTGATGGTTGTCTCTTGTGATCCTTTGTATTTCTGTGTTGTCTGTTGTGATTTCTCCATTTTTGCTTCTAATTGTGTTGACTTGATTCTTCTCTTCTTTTTTCTTGATGAGTCTGACTAATGGTTTGTCTACTTCATTTATCTTCTCAAAGAACCAGCTTTTAATTTGTTGATTTTTGCTGTAGTCTCCTTTATTTCTGATCAGATTTTTTTTATGGTTTCCTTCCTCCTGCTAACTTTGGGGTTCTTCTTCTTTTTCTCATTGCTTTAGATGTAAGATTAGGTAATTGATTTGATTTTTCTCTTGTTTCTTGAGTTAAGTTTGTACTGCTATGAAACTTTCTCTTAGCCCTGCTTTTCCTGAATCTCTTAGATTTTGGTTTGTAGTGTTTTCATTTTTATTTAGTTCCATGCATATTTTGATTTCCTTTTTGAATTATTCTGTGACTGGTTAGTTATTCAGAAGTGTGTTGTTTATCCTCCATGTTTGTATTTTTAATAGTTTCTTTCTCCTGTAGTTGACATCAAATCTTATTGCATTGTGATCATAAGAGTTGCATGAAATGATTTCAAGATTTTGAATTTGTGAAGGCTGGATTTATGGCCCAGTATGTGGTCTATCCTGGAGTGTGTTCTGTGTGCATTTGGGAAAAAGGTGAAATTCATTGTTTTGGGGTGAAATGTTCTTAGATAACAGTTAGGTCTAACTTGTCCATTGTATCATTTAATGCTTGATTTCCTCGCTATTTTTCTGTTTGTTTAATTTATCCATAAGTGTGAGTGGGGTATTAAAGTCTCCCACTATTATTGTGTTACTGTTAATTTCACCTTTCATCAGTTCAGTTCAGTTCAGTTCAGTTATTCAGTCATGTCTGACTGTTTGCGACCTCATGAATCGCAGCACACCAGGCCTCCCTGTCTATCNCATGTTGTTGGATTCTGTTTGCTAGAATTTTGTTAAGGATTTTTGCATCTATGTTCATCAGTGACATTGGCCTGCAGTTTTCTTTTTTGGTGGCATCCCTGTCAGTTTTGGTATTAGAGTGATGGTGGCCTCATAGAATGACTTTGGCAGTTTACCTTCCTCTGCAATTTTCTAGAAGAGTTGAGTATGATAGTTTTCAGCTCTTCTCTAAATTTTTGGTAGAATTCACCTGTGAAGCCATCTGGTCCTGAGTTTTTGTTTGCTGGAAGATTTTTGATTACAGTTTCAATTTCTGTGCTTATGATGGCTCTGTTGAGATTTTCTATACTTTCCTGGTTCAGTTTTGGAAGTTTATACCTTTATAAGAATTCGTACATTTCTTCCAAGTTGTCCATTTTATTGTCTTATAGTTGCTGATGGTTGTCTCTTGTGATCCTTTGTATTTCTGTGTTGTCTGTTGTGATTTCTCCATTTTTGCTTCTAATTGTGTTGACTTGATTCTTCTCTTCTTTTTTCTTGATGAGTCTGACTAATGGTTTGTCTACTTCATTTATCTTCTCAAAGAACCAGCTTTTAATTTGTTGATTTTTGCTGTAGTCTCCTTTATTTCTGATCAGATTTTTTTTATGGTTTCCTTCCTCCTGCTAACTTTGGGGTTCTTCTTCTTTTTCTCATTGCTTTAGATGTAAGATTAGGTAATTGATTTGATTTTTCTCTTGTTTCTTGAGTTAAGTTTGTACTGCTATGAAACTTTCTCTTAGCCCTGCTTTTCCTGAATCTCTTAGATTTTGGTTTGTAGTGTTTTCATTTTTATTTAGTTCCATGCATATTTTGATTTCCTTTTTGAATTATTCTGTGACTGGTTAGTTATTCAGAAGTGTGTTGTTTATCCTCCATGTTTGTATTTTTAATAGTTTCTTTCTCCTGTAGTTGACATCAAATCTTATTGCATTGTGATCATAAGAGTTGCATGAAATGATTTCAAGATTTTGAATTTGTGAAGGCTGGATTTATGGCCCAGTATGTGGTCTATCCTGGAGTGTGTTCTGTGTGCATTTGGGAAAAAGGTGAAATTCATTGTTTTGGGGTGAAATGTTCTTAGATAACAGTTAGGTCTAACTTGTCCATTGTATCATTTAATGCTTGATTTCCTCGCTATTTTTCTGTTTGTTTAATTTATCCATAAGTGTGAGTGGGGTATTAAAGTCTCCCACTATTATTGTGTTACTGTTAATTTCACCTTTCATCAGTTCAGTTCAGTTCAGTTCAGTTATTCAGTCATGTCTGACTGTTTGCGACCTCATGAATCGCAGCACACCAGGCCTCCCTGTCTATCACCAACTCCCGGAGTTCACTCAAACTCATGTCCATCGAGTCAGTGATGCCATCCAGCCATCTCAACCTCTGTCGTTCCCTTCTCCTCCTGCCCCCAATCCCTCTCAGCATCAGAGTCTTTTCCAATGAGTCAACTCTTTGCATGAGGTGGCCAAAGTACTGGAGTTTCAGCTTTAGCATTAGTCTTTCCAAAGAACATTCAGGACTGATCTCTTTTAGAATGGACTGGTTGGATCTCCTTGCAGTCCAAGGGACTCTCAAGAGTCTTCTCCAACACCACATTTCAAAAGCATCAATTCTTCAGCGCTCAGCTTTTTTCACAGTCCAACTCTCACATCCATACATGACCACTGGAAAAAACACAGCCTTGACTAGACAGACCTTTGTTGTTAAAGTAATGTCGCTGCTTTTCAATGTGCTATCTAAGTGGTCATAACTTTTCTTCCAAGGAGTAAACATCTTTTAATTTCATGGCTGCAGTCACCATCTACAGTGATTTTGGAGACCCCCCAAAATAAAGTCTGACACTGTTTCCATTGTTTCCCCATCTATTTCCCAAGAAGTGATGGGACCAGATGCCATGATCTTCATTTTCTGAATGTTGAGCTTTAAGTCAACTTTTTCACTTTCCTCTTTCACTTTCGTCAAGAGGCTTTTTAGATCCTCTTCACTTTCTGCCATAAGGATAGTGTCATCTGCATATCTGAGGTTATTCATATTTCTCCTGGCAATCTTGATTTCAGTTTCTGCTTCTTCCAGCCAAGCATTTCTCATGATGTACTCTACATATATGTTAGGTAAGCAGGGTGACAATATACAGCCTTGACGTACTCCTTTTCCTATTTGGAACCAGTCTGTTGTTCCATGTCCAGTTCTAACTGTTGCTTCTTGACCTGCATATAGGTTTCTCAAGAGGCAGGTCAGGAGTTCTGCTATTCTCATCTCTTGAAGACCTTGCCACAGTTTCTTGTGATCCACACAGTCAAAGGATTTGGCATAGTCAATAAAACAGAAATAGATGTTTTTTTCTGGAACTCTCTTGCTTTTTTGATAATCATCAGATGTTGGCAATTTGATCTCTGGTTCGTATGCCTTTTCTAAAACCAGCTTGAACATCTGGAAATTCAAGGTTCACATATTGCTGAAGCCTGGCTTGGAGAATTTTGAGCATTGCTTTACTAGCGTGTGAGATGAGTGCACTTGTGCGGTAGTTTGAGCATTCTTTGGCATTGTCTTTCTTTGGGATTGGAATTAAGACTGACTGTTTCCAGTCCTGTGGTCACTGCTGAGTTTTCCAAATTTGCTGGCACATTGAGCGCAGCCCTTTCACAGCATCATCTTTCAGGATTTGAAATAGCCCAACTTGAATTCCTTCACTTCCACTAGCTTTGTTCATAGTGATGCTTTCTAAGGCCCATTTGACTTCACATTCCAGGATGTCTGGCTCTAGATGAGTGATCACTCCATCGTGATTATCTTGGTCATGAAGATCTTTTATGCACCATTCTTCTGTGTATTCTTGCAACCTCTCCTTAATATCTTTTGCTTCTGTAAGGTCCAGACCATTTCTGTCCTTTATCGAGCCCATCTTTGCATGAAACATCCCTTGGTTTCTCTAATTTTCCTGAAGAGATCTCTAGTCTTTCCCATTCTGTTCTGTTCCTCTATTTCTTTGCATTGATCGCTGAAGAAGGCTTTCTTATCTCTTCTTGCTATTCTTTGGAACTCTGCACTCAGATGCTTATATCTTTCCTTTTCTCCTTTGCTTTTCACTTCTCTTCTTTTCACAGCTATTTGTAAGGCCTTCCCAGACAGCCATTTTGCTTTTTTTGTATTTCTTTTCCACGTGTATGGTCTTGATCCCTGTCTCCTGTACAATGTCATGAACCTCTGTCCATAGTTCATCAGGCACTCTATCTACCAGAACTAGTCCCTTAAATCTATTCCTCACTTCCACTGTATAATCATAAGGTATTTTATTTAGGTCATACCTGAATGGCCTAGTGGTTTTCCCTACTTTCTTCAATTTAAGTCTGAATTTGGCAATAAGGAGCTCATGAGCTGAGCCACAGTGAGCTCCAGGTCTTGTTTTTGCTGACTGTACAGAGCTTCTCCATCTGTGGCTGCAAAAAATATAATCAGTCTCATTTTGGTGTTGACCATCTGGTGATGTCCATGTGTAGAGTCTTCTCTTATGTTGTTCAAAGTGGGTGTTTGCTATGACTAGTGTGTTTTCTTGGCAAAACTGTATTAGTCTTTGCCCTGATTCATTCCCGTATTCCAAGGCCAAATTTGCCTGTTACTCCAGGTAGCTCTTGACTTCCTACTTTTGAATTCCAGTCCCCTATAATGAAAAGGACATCTTTTGGGGTGGTTAGTTCTAAAAGGTCCTTTATATCTTCATAGACCCATTCAACTTCAGCTTCTTCAGCATTACTGGTTGGAGCATAGACTTGGATTACTGTGTTATTGAATGGTTTGCTTTGGAAATGAACAGAGATCATTCTGTCATTTTTGAGATTGCATCCAAGTACTGCATTTCAGACTCTTGTTGAGCATGATGGCTACTCCATTTCTTCTAAGGAATTCCTGCTAACAGTAGTAGATATAATGGTCATCTGAGTTAAATTCATCCATTCTAGTCCATTTTCATTAGCTGATTCCTAGAATGTCGACGTTCAGTCTTGCCATCTCCTGTTTGACCACTTCCAATTTGCCTTGATTCATGGACCTAACATTCCAGGTTCCTATGCAATATTGCTCTTTATAGCATCGAACCTTGCCTCTATCACCAGTCACATCCACAGCTGGGTATTGTTTTTGCTTTATCTCCATCCCTTCATTCTTTCTGGAGTTATTTCTTCCTTGTCAGTATTCTCTCATTTTGCCTTTGCATACTGTTCATGGGGTTCTCAAGGCAAGACTACTGAAGTGGTTTGCCATTCCCTTCTCCAGTGGACCACAGTCTGTCAGACCTCTCCATCACGAGACACCCGTCTTGGGTGGCCCCACAGGACATGCTTTAGTTTCATTGAGTTAAACAAGGCTGTGGTCCTAGTGTGATTAGATTGACTATAGTTTTCTGTGATTATGGTTTCAGTGTGTCTGCCCTCTGATGTCCTTTTGCAACACCTACTGTCTTATTTGGGTTTCTCTTACCTTGAACGTGGGGTATCTCTTCATGGCTGTTCCAGCAGAGCACAGCCGCTGCTCCTTACCTTGGATGAGGGGTATCTCTTCACTACCTGCCCCTCCTGACCTTGAACATGGAGTAGCTCCTCTAAGACCTCCTACTCCTGCGTAGCTATTGCTCCTTTGATGTGGGGTTGCTCCTCTTGGCTGCCTCCCCTGACATTGGGTGTGGGGTAGCTCCTCTTGGCTGTGCTTGTGTGCTGTCGTAGCCACCCGCACTTGTGCTAGAAGGAACATGAAAGAAAGTGAAAGTGAAGTCACTCAGTTGTGTCTGACTCTTTGCAACCCCATGCACTGTAGCCTACCAGGCTCCTTTGTACATGGGATTTTCCAGGCAATAGTACTGGAATGGATTGCCATTTCCTTTTCCAGGTGATCTTCCTGACCCAGGGATCAAACCCATGTCTCCCACGGGTAAAGTGTAGACAGATGCTTTACCGTCTGAGCCACCAGGGAAATCCTAGAAGGAACATATCTCAACATAATCAAAGCCATATGTGATAAACCCACAGCAAACATTATCCTCAATGGTGAAAAATTGAAAGCATTTGCCCTAAAGTCAGGAAGAAGACAAGGATGCCCACTCTCACCACTACTATTCAACATAGTTTTGGAAGTTTTAGACACAGGAATCTGAGAAAAAAAACAAAAAACAAAAACAAAAGCAATCTAGATCGGAAAAGAAGAAGCAAAACTCTCATGGTTTGCAGATGACATGATCCTCTACACCGAAAACCCTAAAGACTTCACCAGAAAATTACTAGAGATAATCAATGAATACAGTAGAGTTGCAGGATATAAAATTAACACCCAGAACTCCCTTGCATTCTTATACAGTAACAATGAGAAAACAGAAATAGACGTTAAGGAAACAATTCCATTCACCATTGCAATGAAAAGAATGAAATACTTAGGAATAAATTTACCTAAAGAAACTAAAGACCTGTATATAGAAAACTATAAAATACTGATGAAAGAAATAAAAGATGACACAACTAGATGGAGAAATATACCATATTCATGGATCAGAAGAATCAATATAGTGAAAATGAGTATACTACCCAAAGCAATCTATAGGTTCAATGCAATCCGTGTCAAGCTACCAATGGTATTTTTTACAGAACTAGAACAATTACTTTCACAATTTGTATGGAAATACAAAAAAACTCGAATAGCGAAAGAAATCTTGAGAAAGAAGAATGGAACTGGAAGAATCAACCTGCCTGACTTCAGGCTATACTACAAAGCAACAGTCATCAAGACAGTATGGTACTGACACAAAGATAGAAACAGATCAATGGAACAAAATAGACAGCCCAGAGATAAATCCATGTACCTATGGACACCTTATCTTTGACAAAGGAGGCAAGAATACAAAATGGAGAAAAGATAATCTCTTTAACAAGTGGTTCTGGGAAAACTTGTTAACCACTTGTAAAAGAATGAAACTACAACACTGTCTAACACCATACCATAACCTCAAAATGGATTAAAGGTCTAAATTTGAGACCAGAAACTACAAAACTCCTAGAGGAAAAATAAGCAAAGCACTCTCTGACATAAATCACAGCAGGATCCTTTATGAACCACCTCCCATAGTAATGGAAAAAAAGCAAAAATAAACAAATGGGACCTAATTAAAATTAAAAGCTTTTGCACAACGAAGGAAACTATAAGCAAGGTGAAAAGACAGCATTCAGAATGCTAGAAAATAATAGTAAGAGAAGCAACTGACAAGGAATTAATCCCCGAAATATACAAACAACTCCTGTAGCTTTATTCCAGAAAAATAAGTGACCCAATCAAAAAACAAGCCAAAGAACTAAGTAGACATTTCTCCAAAGAAGACATATAGATGGCTAACAAACACATGAAAAGATGCTCAACATCACTCATTATCAGAGAAATGCAAATCAAAACCTCAATGAAGTACCATCTCATACTCATCAGAATGGCAGCTATCAAAAAGTCTACAAACAATAAATGCTGGAGAGGGTGTGGAGAAAAAGGAACCCTCTTACACTGTTGATGGGAATACAAGCTAGTACAGCCATTATGGAGAACAGTGTGGAGATTCCTTAAAAAACTGGAAATAGAACTGTCTTATGACCCAGGAATTCCAGTACTGGTCATACACACTGAGGAAAACAGAATTGAAAGAGACATGTGTACCCCAATGTTCATTGCAGCACTGTTTACAATAGCCAGGACATGTCCATTGGTAGAAGAATGAATGAGAAAGCTGTGGTACATATACACAATGGAATATAACTCAGCTGTTTAATAGAATGCATTTGAATCAATTCTACTGAGGTGGATGGAATTGGATCCTATTATACAGAGTAAAGTATGTCAGAATGAAAAACACCAATACAGTATAGTAATGCATATATATGGAATTTAGAAAGATGGTAACAATAACCCTATATACGAGATAGCAAAAGAGACACAGATGTAAAGACCAGACTTTTGGATTCTGTGTGAGAAAGTGAGGGTGGGGTGACTTGAGAGAATAGCCTTGAAACATGTATATTATCATATGTGAAATAGGTCACCAGTCCATGTTTGATGTGATTCATGTGAATGTATGGCAAAACCCACCACAATATTATAAAGTAATTAGCCTCTAATTAAAATGAATTTTTAAAAAAGGTGGAAAAGTCACAGGATATAAAATTAATACAGAGAAATTCCTGTGTTCTTATGCACTGAAAATAAAATATCTGAAAGAGAAATTATGGAAACAATCTCATTCATCAATGCAACAAAAAGAATAAAATAATTAGGAATAAACTTACCTAAAGAGACAAAAGACTTGTATAAAGAAAGCTATAAAACACTGATGAAAGAAATCAAAGACAATACAAACAGATGGAACATTCTACTATGTTCTTGGATTAGAAGAATCGATATAGTGAAAATTAGTATAGTACCCAAAACAATCTATAGATTCAATGAAATCTCTATCAAACTACCAATAGTATTTTTCACAGAACTAGAAAAATAATTTAAGAATTTATATGAAAACACCAATGACTCCAAATAGCCAAAACAACCTTGAGAAAGAAGAATGACAATGGTGGAATCAGCCTTCCTGACTTCAGACTATACTCCTAAGCTTCAATCATTAAGATAGTATGGTACTGGAGCAAAAACAAAAACATAGATCAATGGAACAAAATGGAAAGCCTGGAAATAAATCCATGCACCTATGAACACTTTATCTTTTACAAATGAGGCAAAAATATACAATGGGAAAAGACAGTGTCTACAAGTGGTGCTGGGAAAAGTGGTCAGCTACATTAAAAAGAATGAAATTAGAACACACCTTAACACTGTACAAAAAAGTAAACTCAATATGGATTAAAGACCTAAATGTAAGACCAGAAACTTTAAAACTCTTAGAGGAAAACATAGGCAGAACCCTCTCTGACAAATCACAGCAAGATCCTCTATGATCCATCTGCTACAGTAATGGAAATAAACAAGTGTGACCTAATTAAACTGAAAAGCTTTTGCACAATGATAGAAGCAATAGGCAAGGTGAAAAGATAACCGTCAGAATGGGAAAAAATAATAGCAAATGAAACAACTGACAAATAATCAATCTCCAAAATATACAAGCAGTTTATGCAGCTCAATACCAGAAAAGTGAACAACCCAATGAAAAAGTGGAGAGAAGACCTAAACAGACATGTCTCCAAAGAAAACAGAGATATGGCTGATAAACACGTGAAAAAAAATGCTCAATGTCACTCATTATTAGAGAAATGCAAATCAAAATCACAATGAAGTATCATCTTATATCAGTCAGAATGACCATCATAAAACGTCTAAAAACAATAAATGCAGGATAGGGTGTGGAGAAAAGGGAACCCTCTTACACTGTTAGTGTGAATGCAAATTGATATAACCACTATGGAGAACAGTATGGAGATTATGTAAAAAACAGGGAATAAAAATACCATATGGCCAAGCAATCCCAATACTGGGAATATGCTCTGAGGAAATCAGAACTGAAAAAGACACATGTACCCCTAATGCTCACTGTAGCAATATTTACAATAGCTAGAACATGGAGGTAACCTAGATGTTGCCGATGAGTGGATAAGGAGGTTGTCATACATATACATAATTAAATATTACTCTGCTATTAAAAAATAGTGCATTTAGGTCCATTCTTATGAGGTGGATGAACCTAGAGCCTATATTACAGAATAAAGTAAGTCAGAAAGAGAAAGACAAATAATGTATATTAACACATACATACATAATCTAGAAAGATGCTTTCAACAATCCTATGTGAAGGGCAGCAAAGGAGACACAGACCTAAAGAAAAGAATTCTGGACTCAGTGGGAGAAGGAGAAGGGAGGATAATTTGAGAGGACACCAATGAAACAAGTACATTACCATATATGAAACAGATAACCAGTGCAAGTTTAACGTATGACTCAAGGCACACAAAGCTGGTGCTCTGTGACAACTTGGATGGATGGGTGGGGAGGGAGATTCAGGATGGAGGGTATACAAGTATACCATGTATATTATTACTGATTCACACTGATGTATTGCAAAAACCATCACAATATTGCAATTATCCTCCAATTAAATAAAAAATATTTAAAGAAAGAAAAAAGAAAAGATAATGTTGTTAAAGTGCTATACTCAATATACCAACAAATTTTGAAAACTCAGCAGTGGCCACACGACTGGAAAAGGTCAGTTTTCATTTCAATTGCAAAGAAAGCAATGCCAAGGAATGTTCAGACTACTGCACAATTGTGCACATTTCACATGCTAGAAAGGTAACTGTTAAAATCATTCAAGCTAATTTTCAACAGTATGTGAATTGAGAACTTACAGATGTACAGATTGGGCTTATTTTTTTTTAATTTTATTTTTACTTTATTCTACATTACAATACTGTATTGGTTTTGCCATACATTGACATGAACCAGCCACAGGTGTACACGATCTCCCAATCCCGAAGCCCCCTCCCATCTCCCACCCCATATCATCTCTCTGGATCATCCCCGTGCACCAGCCCCAAGCATCCTGTATCCTGTATGGAACATAGACTGGCGCTTCATTTCTTACATGATAGTATACATGTTTCAATGCCATTCTCCCAAATCATCCCACCCTCTCCCTCTCTCTCAGTGGCCAAAAGTCCGTTCTATACCTCTGTGTCTCTTTTGTTGCCTCACATACAGGGTCATCATTACTATCTTTCTAAATTACATATATATGTGTCAGTATACTGTATTGGTGTTTTTCTTTCTGGCTTACCTCACTCTGTATAATCGGCTCGAGTTTCATCCATCTCATTAGAACCAGGTTGGGTTTAGAAAGGGCAGAGGAGCCAGAGATAAAATTGCCAACGTTTGTTGGATCATGGAGAAAGCAAGGGGGTTCCAGAAAAACATCTATTTCTGCATCATTGACTATGCTAAAGCCTTTGACTGTGTGGATCACAACAAACTGTGGAAAAAACTTAAGAGATGGGAGTACCAGATCACTTTACCTCTCTCCTGAGAAAACTGTATGTGGGTCAACAAGCAACAGTTAGAACTAGACTTGGAATAACAGACTGGTTTAAAATTGAGAAAGGAGTAAGGCAGGGTATATCTTGTCACCCTACTTATTTAACTTATATGCAGAGTACATCATGTGAAATGCCAGGCTGGATAAATCACAAACTAGAATCAAGTTTTTCAGGAGAAATAACAATCTCAGGTATGCAGTTGATACCACTCTAATGGCAGAAAGTGAAGAGAAACTAAGGAACCTCTTGATGAGGATGAAAGAGGAGAGTGGAAAAGNCACAAACTAGAATCAAGTTTTTCAGGAGAAATAACAATCTCAGGTATGCAGTTGATACCACTCTAATGGCAGAAAGTGAAGAGAAACTAAGGAACCTCTTGATGAGGATGAAAGAGGAGAGTGGAAAAGCCGGCTTAAAACTCAACATTCAACAAACTAAGATCAGAGCATTTGGTCCTATCACTTCATGGAAAATAGAAGAGGAAAAAATGGAAACAGTAACAGATTTTATTTTCTTGGGTCCCCAAATTACTGCAGATGGTGACTATAGCCATGAAAGTAAAAGACACTTGCTCCTTGGAAGGAGAGCTATGACAAACCTAGACAGCATATTAAAAAGCCGAGACATCACTTTTCCAAAAAATGTATGTATAGTCAAATATATAGTTTTTCCAGTAGTCATGTACAGTCATGAGAATTGAACCATAAAAACAGTTGCATACCAAAGAATTGATGCTCTGGAATGTGGTGCTTGAGAAAACTCTTGAGAGTTCCTTGGACTGCAGCAAGATCAAACCAGTGAATCCTAAAGGAAAACAACCCTGAATATCCATTGGAAGGACTGTTGCTGATGCTGAAGCACCAATTCTTTGGCTAACTGATGCAAAGAGCTAATTCATTGTAAAAGACCCTGATACTGGGAAAAATTGAAGGCAAAAGGAAAAAGTGGTGCCAGAGGAAGAGGTTGTTAGATATCATCACTGATTCAATGGACATGAATTTGAGCAAACTCTGGGTGATATTGGAGGACAGAGGAACCTTGTGTGTGTCCATGTGGTCGCAGAGTCAGACATGACTTAGTGACTAAAAAAAAACAATAATATTCAAATAAAAAGAAATAGTAAGCTACAGACTTAGGGCTTCATCAAACAGATTTCCAGTCTCTTGAATAACATTGAGGAAAATATAGCATTTTGACACTGAATTAGGAAAAGAGTCTCTACAAGTGCATTTATTTAATTCCTGTATCCCATGTAGGCCTTTTCTATACATTGTTGATATGTGCTTACAACAAATTTTGAAAGTGTTTACTTTGATAGTGTTTACTTTGATATTGAACGAATATCAATGTGATGACAAAGAGTCTGCTATATATCTTCTTGTGAAGAGCTGAAATAAACTGGATCCTTAGACAAGACAGAAAATGGGATGTAAATCACCAGTTTTAAATTCCAGTAAAAAGTGAGAGCTGGCTGAAGATGATATTGCAAATTTACCAAGTTTTAGAGGATTACATATAACCTAAGTTGTCTGCCAACTGCAAGGAACAACTTTTCTGATATAATTCTATTTGCTGACACTCAGGACAATCAGAAATGTCTTCCTGCCTTTGTACTTTTCTTGACTGCCCTTTGAAGAGAAAATGGTCACTTTCCCAGATCTGAGAAGCCCATGTAAAGATGTGTTTCACCATCACACTTTTGTTACAAGGCAAATCATTTTGAGGAATGCAATTTTGCAATATGTAGTAAAGGATGTTAGAAACATATATTGGCTTTGATTTAGTAAACCCCTTTTGATAATCCATTCTAAGGAACCATAAAAAGTATAAACATACTTTTATGCATAAAGATGTTTATTAGAGTGTTGAGGTTTATAATAATACCCTATTACAAATAATATCAATGTCTAATAAACCTGCTCAGGTTCAAATAAATCATAGCATGATGGGATATTTTGCATCCATTAAAATGATGTTTACATGGAGCTGTAAAAGGGAGATTAGACTATATTTCTCATATAAAGAGAAGAGCCAACTCATTGGAAAAGACCCTGCTGCTGGGAAAGAATGAAGGCAGGAGGAGAAGGGGATGACAGAGGATGAGGTAGTTGAATGGCGTCACTGACTCAATGGACATGAGTTTGAGCAAGCTCCGGGATATGATGAAGGACAGGGAAGCCTGGTGTGTTACAGTCCATGGGGTTGCAAAGAGTTGGACGCAACTGAATGACTGAACAACAACTCATAGAAAATGAGAAATATATAAATTTATATAACAATCACACAACTATATTATGAATGCAACTATGTTAACACTTAAGTACAGANTAGAGTTAGGTTGTTTATTTGACTTTTTTCTTGTTTCTTGAGGTATGCCTGTATTCCTATAAACCTTCCCCTTAGCATGCTTTTACAGTGTCCCACAGGTTTGGGGTTGTTGTGTTTTCATTTTCATTCGTTTCTATGCATATTTTGATTTCTTCTGTGATTTGTTGGTTATTCAGCAGTGTGTTGTTCAGACTCCATATTTTGGAATTTTTAATAGTATTTCTCCTGTAGTTGAGATCTAATTTTACTGCATTGTGGTCCGAAAAGATGTTTGGAATGATTTCAATTTTCTTGAATTTACCAAGGCTAGATTTATGGCCCAGGATGTGATCTATCCTGGAGAAGGTTCTGTGTGCACTTGAGAAAAGGATGAAATTCATTGTTTTGAGGTGAAATGTCTTACAGATANCCGAAAAGATGTTTGGAATGATTTCAATTTTCTTGAATTTACCAAGGCTAGATTTATGGCCCAGGATGTGATCTATCCTGGAGAAGGTTCTGTGTGCACTTGAGAAAAGGATGAAATTCATTGTTTTGAGGTGAAATGTCTTACAGATATCAGTTAGGTCTAACTGGTCCATTGTATCATTTAAAGTTTGTGTTTCCTTGCTAATTTTCTGTTTAGTTGATCTATCCACAGGTGAGAGTGGGGTATTAAAGTCTCCCACTGTTATTGTATTATTGTTAATTTCCCCTTTCATATTTGTTAGCACTTGTCTTACATATTGTGGTACTCCTATGTTGGGTGCATATGTATTTATAATTGTTATATTTTCTTGGATTGATCCTTTGATCATTATGTAGTGTCCTTCTTTGTCTCTTTTCATAGCCTTTGAAGTCTATTTTATCTGATATGACTATTGCTACTCCTGCTTTCTTTTGGTCTCTATTTGTGTGGAATATCTTGTTTTTATATCCATTCAGCCAGTTTTGGTTGGGGCATTCCACCCATTTACATTTAAGGTAGTTATTGATAAGTATGATCCTGTTGCCATTTACTTTATTGTTTTGGGTTCAAGTTTATACATCCTTTCTGTGTTTCCTGTCTAGAGAAGATCCTTTAGCATTTGTTGGAGAGTTGGTTTGGTGGTGCTGAATTCACTGAGCTTTTGCTTGTCTGTAAAGCTTTTGATTTCTCCTTCATATTTGAATGAGATCCTTGCTGGGTACAGTGGAGTGGATTTCTTCTCTCTGGAGTGCAATGAAATGTCTGGTAGTGAGTTTTGAGATGTCTCTGGATTTGGTGTGACTTTGAGCAGCCTGTATATTGAAGCTCAGGGCTATGTTCCTGTGTTGATGGAGAATTTGCGTGTTATGTCTTGCTCTGGAACTTGTTGGCCCTTGGGTGGTGCTTGGTTTCAGTGTACGTATGGAGGCATTTGATGAGCTCCTATCTAATAATGTTCCCTGGAGTTAGGAGTTCTCTGGTGTTCTCAGGATTTGGACTTAAGCCTCCTGCCTCTGGTTTTTAATCTTATTCTTATAGTAGCCTCAAGACTTCTCCATCTGTCACTTCCAAGGCAGTTCCCTCTGTTTTAGCTTTTTCTGTTTGCTGGTCTCTTCAGTGTTTAATTTCTGCCCTGACACAAAGGTGTGGTGGTGGACTCTTTTTTAAGCTCACTTGCTCAATCGTGCTGTGGGGAGGGAGGAATGCTGCAAACAAATAACACTGGTGTGTGCTTGCAGTGTCTAAGCCACACTGGGTTTGCCCCTGCTCACAGCGTGTGTGCTTTCCCAGTCTACACTGCTTAGGCTCTAGGTTGCTCTGCCTGGAACTCGCTGAGGCTGGCCGTGGGTTGCATGCACTTCCCAGGTCTAAGCCACTCAGGTTCAGGTACTCGGGTACTCCACAAAGGTGCAGACTTGGTTGGGCCTACATTTTGTGCCCTTCCCAGGTCCGAGTAGCTCAGGTGACCAGGTGTTTGGTGAGCATGGTCACTGTGTTTTATTGCCTCCTCTGTCCCTGCCACTCGATTTTCTGGGTGTGCAACCTAACCTTCACAGGCGGATGTCAACCGTCCAGAATCCCAACAAGTCTTGGTTAGCAATGAAGCCTGCTTGCAGTTTGGTAGATGATGCCTCTCTGGGGCCGTGATGGCCCCTTTCCAGCTCTGACTGCCCTCGCCTGCCTGTCTCTGGCAGAGGATGGGCTGGTCTGCAGCTGACTAACTCTAGTCAGTCCTTTGTTCTGTGAGCAGAACTAGCGGTGTCTTATGTTAGGGCTTTTCATGGGGTAGCTATCCCATAATCTGGTTTGCTATCTCAAGTTAGTTCCCTCAGATTGCCCTTGGGGCACTCAGGCCCAGTCCTTACTTTAAGCAATGAAGCCCAAGCAACCCTGCCCAGCCCTGGCTTGCTAGTGGCGGATGCAGGCGTCCGCACTGCTTCTCCACTGGGAGTTACCATTGGGCACATAATCTGTGGGTTTTAATTATTTATTTATTTATTCTGCTGGTTATGTTGCACTCTGAGGTTCCAAGGCTTGCCACGGACTCACCAGTGAGAGTGTTTCCTGGTGTTTGGAAACTTCTCTTTTTAAAGACTCCCCGAATGGATCTCTGTCCCTACTTCTTTTGTCTCTCTTTATCTTTTATATTTTTCCTACCTCCTTTCAAAGACAATGGGCTGCTTTCCTGGGTTCCTGATGTCCTCTGTCAGCATTCAGAAGTTTTGTGGAATTTACTCAGCGTTCAAATTTTTTTTTTTTTTTATAAATTTGTGGGGGAGAAAGTGGTCTTCCCATTGTATTCCTCTGCCATCTTAGGACTGCCCTCCCAAAAGCAGTTCTAAGGAGGAAGTTTATGACAATACAATCCTACCTCAGGAAACAACAAAGTTTCAAATAAACAACCTAACCTTACACATAAACCAACTGGAGAAAGAAGAACAAATAAAGTCCAAATTTAGTAAAAGGAAAGGAATCCTAACGATCAGAACAGAAATAAATTAAACAGAGACTA
>SJYW01014776.1:279061-307000 GCA_006410735.1 Raphicerus campestris | reverse complement strand
CTTTTGTTTGCTGGAAGATTTCTGATTACAGTTTCAATTTCCATGCTTGTGATGGGTCTGTTAAGATTTTCTATTTCTTCCTGGTTCAGTTTTGGAAAGTTGTACTTTTCTAAGAATTTGTCCATTTCTTCCACGTTGTCCATTTTATTGGCATATAGTTGCTGATAGTAGTCTCTTATGATCCTTTGTATTTCTGTGTTGTCTGCTGTGATCTCTCCATTTTCATTTCTAATTTTATTAATTTGATTTTTTGCCCTTTGTTTCTTGATGAGTCTGGCTAATGGTTTGCCAATTTTATTTATCTTCTCAAAGAACCAGCTTTTGGCTTTGTTAATTTTTGCTATGACCTCTTTTGTTTCTTGTGCATTTATTTCTGCCCTAATTTTCCTTCTACCCACCCTAGTGTTCTTCATTTCTTCCTTTTCTAGTTGCTTTAGGTGTAGAGTTAGGTTGTTTATTTGACTTTTTTCTTGTTTCTTGAGGTATGCCTGTATTCCTATAAACCTTCCCCTTAGCATGCTTTTACAGTGTCCCACAGGTTTGGGGTTGTTGTGTTTTCATTTTCATTCGTTTCTATGCATATTTTGATTTCTTCTGTGATTTGTTGGTTATTCAGCAGTGTGTTGTTCAGACTCCATATTTTGGAATTTTTAATAGTATTTCTCCTGTAGTTGAGATCTAATTTTACTGCATTGTGGTCCGAAAAGATGTTTGGAATGATTTCAATTTTCTTGAATTTACCAAGGCTAGATTTATGGCCCAGGATGTGATCTATCCTGGAGAAGGTTCTGTGTGCACTTGAGAAAAGGATGAAATTCATTGTTTTGAGGTGAAATGTCTTACAGATATCAGTTAGGTCTAACTGGTCCATTGTATCATTTAAAGTTTGTGTTTCCTTGCTAATTTTCTGTTTAGTTGATCTATCCACAGGTGAGAGTGGGGTATTAAAGTCTCCCACTGTTATTGTATTATTGTTAATTTCCCCTTTCATATTTGTTAGCACTTGTCTTACATATTGTGGTACTCCTATGTTGGGTGCATATGTATTTATAATTGTTATATTTTCTTGGATTGATCCTTTGATCATTATGTAGTGTCCTTCTTTGTCTCTTTTCATAGCCTTTGAAGTCTATTTTATCTGATATGACTATTGCTACTCCTGCTTTCTTTTGGTCTCTATTTGTGTGGAATATCTTGTTTTTATATCCATTCAGCCAGTTTTGGTTGGGGCATTCCACCCATTTACATTTAAGGTAGTTATTGATAAGTATGATCCTGTTGCCATTTACTTTATTGTTTTGGGTTCAAGTTTATACATCCTTTCTGTGTTTCCTGTCTAGAGAAGATCCTTTAGCATTTGTTGGAGAGTTGGTTTGGTGGTGCTGAATTCACTGAGCTTTTGCTTGTCTGTAAAGCTTTTGATTTCTCCTTCATATTTGAATGAGATCCTTGCTGGGTACAGTGGAGTGGATTTCTTCTCTCTGGAGTGCAATGAAATGTCTGGTAGTGAGTTTTGAGATGTCTCTGGATTTGGTGTGACTTTGAGCAGCCTGTATATTGAAGCTCAGGGCTATGTTCCTGTGTTGATGGAGAATTTGCGTGTTATGTCTTGCTCTGGAACTTGTTGGCCCTTGGGTGGTGCTTGGTTTCAGTGTACGTATGGAGGCATTTGATGAGCTCCTATCTAATAATGTTCCCTGGAGTTAGGAGTTCTCTGGTGTTCTCAGGATTTGGACTTAAGCCTCCTGCCTCTGGTTTTTAATCTTATTCTTATAGTAGCCTCAAGACTTCTCCATCTGTCACTTCCAAGGCAGTTCCCTCTGTTTTAGCTTTTTCTGTTTGCTGGTCTCTTCAGTGTTTAATTTCTGCCCTGACACAAAGGTGTGGTGGTGGACTCTTTTTTAAGCTCACTTGCTCAATCGTGCTGTGGGGAGGGAGGAATGCTGCAAACAAATAACACTGGTGTGTGCTTGCAGTGTCTAAGCCACACTGGGTTTGCCCCTGCTCACAGCGTGTGTGCTTTCCCAGTCTACACTGCTTAGGCTCTAGGTTGCTCTGCCTGGAACTCGCTGAGGCTGGCCGTGGGTTGCATGCACTTCCCAGGTCTAAGCCACTCAGGTTCAGGTACTCGGGTACTCCACAAAGGTGCAGACTTGGTTGGGCCTACATTTTGTGCCCTTCCCAGGTCCGAGTAGCTCAGGTGACCAGGTGTTTGGTGAGCATGGTCACTGTGTTTTATTGCCTCCTCTGTCCCTGCCACTCGATTTTCTGGGTGTGCAACCTAACCTTCACAGGCGGATGTCAACCGTCCAGAATCCCAACAAGTCTTGGTTAGCAATGAAGCCTGCTTGCAGTTTGGTAGATGATGCCTCTCTGGGGCCGTGATGGCCCCTTTCCAGCTCTGACTGCCCTCGCCTGCCTGTCTCTGGCAGAGGATGGGCTGGTCTGCAGCTGACTAACTCTAGTCAGTCCTTTGTTCTGTGAGCAGAACTAGCGGTGTCTTATGTTAGGGCTTTTCATGGGGTAGCTATCCCATAATCTGGTTTGCTATCTCAAGTTAGTTCCCTCAGATTGCCCTTGGGGCACTCAGGCCCAGTCCTTACTTTAAGCAATGAAGCCCAAGCAACCCTGCCCAGCCCTGGCTTGCTAGTGGCGGATGCAGGCGTCCGCACTGCTTCTCCACTGGGAGTTACCATTGGGCACATAATCTGTGGGTTTTAATTATTTATTTATTTATTCTGCTGGTTATGTTGCACTCTGAGGTTCCAAGGCTTGCCACGGACTCACCAGTGAGAGTGTTTCCTGGTGTTTGGAAACTTCTCTTTTTAAAGACTCCCCGAATGGATCTCTGTCCCTACTTCTTTTGTCTCTCTTTATCTTTTATATTTTTCCTACCTCCTTTCAAAGACAATGGGCTGCTTTCCTGGGTTCCTGATGTCCTCTGTCAGCATTCAGAAGTTTTGTGGAATTTACTCAGCGTTCAAATTTTTTTTTTTTTTTATAAATTTGTGGGGGAGAAAGTGGTCTTCCCATTGTATTCCTCTGCCATCTTAGGACTGCCCTCCCAAAAGCAGTTCTAAGGAGGAAGTTTATGACAATACAATCCTACCTCAGGAAACAACAAAGTTTCAAATAAACAACCTAACCTTACACATAAACCAACTGGAGAAAGAAGAACAAATAAAGTCCAAATTTAGTAAAAGGAAAGGAATCCTAACGATCAGAACAGAAATAAATTAAACAGAGACTAAGAAATCAATAACAAAAATCAATGACTAAAACCTGGTTCTTTGAGAAGATAAACAAAATTAATAAATGTGTTTAGTCAGACTAATCAAGAAAAAAAAGAGAAAGGACTCAAATTAATAAAATTGAAAATTAAAAAAATGTGAAATTACAACAGACACCCCAGAAATACAAAGATCATAGCAATTACTATAAGCAACTATTTGCCAATAAAATGGACACTGTGGAAGAAATGGACAAATTCTTAGAAAGGTACAACCTCCCAAGACTGAATGAGAAAGAAATAATTTGAACATACCATTCACAATAATGAAGTTGAAACTGTCAATAAAATATCTTCTAACAAACAAAAGTCAGGATGAGATGACTTCAAAGGTGAATTCTATCAAACATTTAGAGAAAAGCTAACTCCCATACTTCTCAAACTTTTCCAAAAAAGTTCAGAGAAAGGAGCACACACAAGCTCATTTGTTGAGTCTACCATCATGCTGATACCAAAGCCAAACAAATATATCATAAAAAAAGAAAATCACAGACCAATATTACTGATGAACAGAGGGCAAAAATCCTCATCAAAATACTAGCAAACAGAATCCAACAACATCAAACATCATGATTAAGTGGGGTTTATGCAAGGGATGGTATACCAGAACAACAAATAAAAGGATAAAAGCCATATGATCATCTCAATGGATACAAAAAACCCTTTATAGAAAATTCAACACCCACTTATAATAAAAAATATTCTGAATGTGGATATAGATGGAACCCACCTCAACATAATAAAGGCCATATAAGACAAACCCATAGCACCACAGCAAACATCATTCTCAATGGTCAATAATATAAAGCATTTTCTGTAAGATCAGGAGTAAGACAATGATGTCCACTCTCATCCCTATAATTCAACACAGGTTTGGAAATTCTAGCCATGGCAATCAGAGAAAAATAAATAAATAAAAAGAATCCACATTGGAAAAGAAGTAAAACTCCCATTGTTTGCAGATGACATAATACTACACACAGAACATCCAAAAGATGCCACCAGGAAACTATTTCAGCTTAATCAATGAATTCAATAAAATTGCAGGAAATAATGAAATATCTTTCATTCTTATACACTAACAATGAAAGATCAGAAAGAGAAATTATCATTTACCATTGCAAAAAAAAATATTTAGGAATAAACCTACCTAAGGAGGCTACAGACCTTGTTCATAGAAAACCATAAGATATTGATGAAAGAAGTTAAATACAGCACAAACAGGTGGAGAGATTTACCATGTTCTTGAATTGGAAGAGTCAATATTGTGAAAATGACTATACAACAAAAAGCAACCTACATATTCAATGCAATCCTTATCAAATTACCCGTGTCATTTTTCACAGAATTAGAACAAAATTTTTTTTTACAATTTATATAGACGCACAAAGCAATCTTGAGAACAAAACACGGAGTTGAAGGAATCAGACTAACTCCTTACTATACTACAAAGGTACAGTAATCAAGAGTGTAATACTGTTACAAAAACAGAAATATAGATCAATGTAACATGATAGAAAAACAAGACATCACACCTATGGTCACATCCTTAAAAAAGATGGCAAGAATATACAGCAGATAAAAAACAGTCTCTTCTACAAGTGGTGCTGGAAAAACTGACCAGCTACATGTAAAAGATTAAAATTAGAACACTCCCTAACAAAATACACAAAAATAAACTCAAAATGGACCAAAGGGAGATGGAAGAAGATGATGGAGGAGGAAGATGGGGAGATCAACTGCCTCTCCACAAATACATCAAAAATTCATCAGAATATGGAACGACTACTATAAAATAACTTCTAAACAACAGCAGAAGTCTCAAACCTCCAAAAATGGAAGCCAGTCTCCTTTGAATGAGGTAGGACAAAAGATAAAGACATAAAAAGAGACAAAGAATTTCACTATGGGGGCTTGGGCCCCAAGGAAGGGAACGAGTCCTGAGGTAAAGTTTCCATGCACTAGGAAACCCCCTCACAGGTGGAGCCAAGGGGGAGCTACAGAACCTCGGAATGCCATGCAACAGCTGGGGCTCAGATGGCAATACACAGAGAAAAATCACTACAGAAATGTGTGCTGCTGCCAAACATCACTTTTCAGCCAGCCAATAAGTGGCTCACAAGCCTCAGCCCTGACGAGAGTGTGGGGGCAGGGAGCTGAAAGAAGCTGCTAGCAAGCCTCTACTTGCATCACAGGGTGGGGGTGGGTTGCCAAGGCTCTGGCAAAGATCCCAGGGGGAGGTCTAGGTTTGTAGCCCTGAGAATATGCTGAGAGAGCTACTTTGGCACAGCTGCAGAATTAGACATGACTGCTGCTGCCGAAGCCTGGGAAGGTGACTGAAGGAGTGGACAAAACACTGCTGATGCGGTCCAGACCCCAGAGGTGGCAGCTCCCAGGCACAGGTTACTGCTTGCACCTTTTTGGGAGCTTAAACAACTTGGCTCCCCCTAGGGATGCACAAACTGGGAGAACTAATGACCTGCCTCAGACTGTAACAGCATTCAACAGGTTTCTATCGTCCCAGGCATTCCCTGGTACATCCCAATTGTGGCTGTCATATCCTGCCCTCTCTCCAGCCCAAGAAAGCAAATGAGCCCTAACTGAGCCTCAGCTTTCACCTACTCTTGTCCAGGCAGGGAACAGACTGTGGACTTTAGGGGAAACTGAACTTTAGGAGCAAGCACAAGCTGGAATACGGCCAGATCTCAGACTGAAATAACCCCATACCACCCACAACAGCTCCAGAGAAATTCTAAGATATATTAGTGGACTTTGGTGTAAGTCTTATGGGTATTCTGGGCTGATGAGTGTTGCCTTCATCAAGAGTCTTGGGGACGTGCCTTCTGCACTGTGTAGCTTGGGAGGTCTTGGAGCTATAGTAGGAGTTGAGCCTGAACCCCTGAGATGGAAGACACTAGTCCAGGACTTTAATCCACCAGAGAATTGCAGACCCCAGGGAACATTAATAGGTAAGAGCATCCCCAAAGGCCTCCATTTCAACACCAAAACCAAGCCCGCTCAAAGGCCAGAAAGCACTAGTGCCCAGAAGTGAAGTGAAGTGAAGTGAAGTGAAGTTGCTAGTCGTGTCCGACTCTTTGCGACCCCATGGACCGTAGCCCACCAGGCTCCTCCGTCCATGGGATTCTCCAGGCAGCCACATACCAATTCTTCAACAAAACAGAAACACAGAGGAACAAGATAGCAGAGGAGTAGGTGGACGTGGAGTACATCTCTCTCCATGGATACATCAGGAATACACCTTCAGACACAGAATAGCTTATGGAACACCAGCAGAGAGTGGGCAGGAGTACATTACCACTGGAAAAGAATATATAGAACCGTGCAAACTAGGTAAGACAAAGGAAAAAGGGGGAAAGAGATGAGTTGGTAGGACTGGACCTGCCCTTGGCAGGTGGGGGAACTGAAGCAGGGGTCCGATCCCTACATCAGGGCAATTGTTTGGGACAGAGGAGAAACTAACTGGAAGCTAAGCGTGAAGCAGTATCAACAGTGACAGTCCAAATGGAATGATAATCATATAGACAATTGCTGCCACAGCCATACATACCCTGGACAGGGATGTGGGTCCTCTAGAAGGCACAGTGGCTGGGAACTATAGCATAGGGATCGTGGAGCAGTCCCAGGGTGAGTTTGGTGTTGACCGCAGGGAGATGGCCAAAGGGGATGTGAGGGAGGAGATTGTGGTGGGCAATGCCTGTGAAGGGAAACCAGGCAGCCATGGAGGCAAGGCAATACTATTGAGTTATGGGTAGGATGTGGAGCTATCACTGTAGCCTCTATCCCCACACACCAGCATCTGAACAATAGAGAGCCTGGCCCTTCAATCAACTGACATGCTGAGCAACAGAGTAGGACACCAGCCAGGAGACCCCTTTAAGTGCCTGATGTGCTGAACGATGGAGAAGGACCCCAGCCAGAGGATCCCTTTAAGTGCCTGAATGGGCAGAGCAATTGAGAAGGACCAGATAAAGAGGCCTTCTGATTGATAGCTGCCAGAGGCTAGAAAAAGACTCTTGATAGGGCCATAACTACTGTGGCTGAGGCAGTCTGTAACCCTACACACTTGTTGCCACCAGGGTCCCCACGACCCAAGCAGCTGCACCACCTTCATGCTCAACCCTCACTGGTGCAGAGCTGCCACAGGCTAGAAAAAAGCCAAATAGCACCATGTCTTCTGTGACAATAGCTGCTGGGGAGGCAAGATGGACTGTGACTCCCAGTGAGGAAAAGGAAGCTGAGAACAGAGACTATATATATATATACATATAATTCTTATACATTGACTTGTTCTGTAGATGCTTCTATTTTTTCTTTCTTTTTTCTTTTTCCTACCCTTTCCCACTCTGTTGTTGTAGTTGTTGATTTTATTAGTATTATTGAATCTATTGAAGCTTTTGAGATTTTTTTTTAATCAATCACACTGTTTATTTCTGTTATTATACTTTTGCCCCTACATTGGCCTTTTGCAGTACTATGGGTTTTTCCTTTTTTCTCTTTTTTAACTTTAAATTATTTTTTAAAATTTATTATTATTTTTTCTACATTTTGTTTTACTTCTCCTACTGTTCTGTTCCCATTGCAGTTAATCTTTAGTATATATATAAATCTTCTTTATCTACCTCTATTTCATTTTGCATTTCTATTCTGTCCTTCTTTTCTTTCTTACATTTATTTTTTTTCCACAATATTTGTTAGTTTGTTTTACTTCTGATGCTTTATTTCACGGTTTGCATCTTGCTTTAATTTTATTTTCCAGGCTTGTACTTTAGTTAGTTTTTCTCTTAAGTGGTGGATATAATTTTTGGTTTCCTTTGTTCACCAGATTAATCTATAGGACCATTTTCTGGACTGTTTTGGTTTTATTAATGGGTGTATATGTATGTGAGTATATCCCATTATTTTAGCTATTAGTTGCCTGATTTTGTAATTGCCATTTGTCTGGGGTGCCTCTTTTGCTTCTCGCTTTTGTGTCATTGCTTTAATCCCATTTAATGCCATAAAACCATCTGTGAAATTACCATTCTCCAGCCAGAGATCAAGCCCTGAACCTTTGGAGTGGGAGCGCTGACTCCAAAACCCTAAACAACCAGAGAACTCCTAACTCCAGGAAGTATCCAATAGTGAGAACTCCAACAAAGGCAAACAATTGCATACAAGACCCAGCATAACCCAACTCCCAGTAGCACCCTGTGCAGCACACCTCATCCAAACAACAAGCCAAACAAGACAAAACTACAAACCCAGTCTTCATCAGACAGGAGTATCATCTCACTCAGCCCTACCCTTCAGAGGAAAAAATTAGAAAAACTCATCTTCTCCCATCAGAACTCAAGCACAAGTCACCCTACACAAAGCTTACANCCATTGACAAAATACAACACCCATTTATGATAAAATCTCTCCAAACAGTAGGGATGCTGTTGCTAAGTCACTTCAGTCATGTTCAACTCTGTGCGACCCCATAGACGGCAGCCCACCAGGCTTCCCTGTTCTTGGGATTCTCCAGGCAAGAACACTGGAGTGGGTTGCCATTTCCTTCTTCAATGCATGAAAGTGAAAAGTGAAAAGTAAAATGAAGTCGCTCAGTTGTGTCTGACTCTTCCTGACCCCAAGGACTGCAGCCTACCAGGCTCCTCTATCCACGGGATTTTCCAGGCAAAAGTACTGGAGTGGTGTGCCATCACCTTCTCCGGAAAGTAGGGATAGAAAGAACATATTTCAACATAATAAAAGCTATATATGACAAGCCAACAGCAAACATTGTCCTGAGTGTGAAAAACTGAAATCATTTCCTCTAAATATAGGAACAAGACAAAGGCACCCAGTCTCACTACTATTGTTCAACATAGCTTTGGNCTACCAAAAGCAATCTACAAATTCAATGCAATCCCTATCAGACTATGAATGGCATTTTTCATAGAACTGGTAAAAAAAAAATCACTATTCATATGGAAACACAAAAGTCTCCAAATAGCCAAACCAGTCTTGAGAAAGAAGAGTGGAGCTGGAGGCATCAACCTTCCTGACTTCAGACTATACTACACAGCTACAGTCGTTAAGGCAGTATGGTACTGGCACCAAAACAGAAATATAGACAAATGGAACAAGATAGAGAACACAGAGATAAACCCATAAGCCTATGAGTAACTTATTTTTTATAAAGGAGGCAAGAATATACAATAGGGCAAAGATAGCCTCGGCAATAAGTTGTACTGGGAAAACTGGACAGCTACATGAAAAATAATAAAATTAAAACACTTCCTAATGCCATACACAAAGATCAACTCAAAATAGATTAAAGATCTAAGTTTAAGACCAGAAACTATAAAAATCTTAGAGGAAAACATAGGAAAATCACTCTTTGACATAAATCATAGCAGGATCCTCTATGACCCACCTTCCAGAGTAATGGAAATTAAAGCAAAAATAAACAAATGGGACTTAATTAAGCTTAAAAGCTTTTACACAACGAAGGAAACTATAAGCAAGGTGAAAAGACAAACTTCAGAATGGGGGAAAATAATAGGAAATTAAGCAATTGACAAAGAATTAATCACAAAAATATACAAGGAGCTTCTGCAGCTCAATTGCAGAACAATAAATGACCCAATCAAAAAATAGGCTGAAGAACTAAACAGATATTTCTCCAATGATGATATACAAATGCATAACCAGCACATGAAAAGATGTTCAACATCACTCATTTTCAAAGAAATGAAAATCAAAAGCACAGTGAGGTACCATCTCACACTAGTTAGAATGGCTGCTATCAAAAAGTCAATAAATGCTGGAGTCAGTGCAGAGAAAAGGGAACCATCTTACACTGTTGATGGGAATGCAAGCTAGTACAGCTGCTGTGGAGAACAGTGGATATTCCTTAAAACCTGGAAACAGAACTGCCACACAACCCAACAATCCCACTGCTGGGCATACTGTCTGAGGAAACCAGAATTGAAGGAGACACATGTACCCTAGTGTTCATTGCAGCACTGTTTACAATAGCTAAGACTTTGAAGCAGCCTAGATATCCATCAGCAGACAAACAGAAAAAAAAGCTGTGGTATATATACAGAATGGAATATTACTGAGCTATTAAAAAGAATGCATTTGAATTAGTTCTAATGAGGTGATGTAACCGGAGCCTATTATACAGAGTGAAGTAAGTCAGAAGGAAAAACACCAATACAGTATATTAACGCATATATATGGAGTTTAGAACAATGGTAACAATGACCCTATATGCAAGACAGCAAAAGCGACACATATGTAAAGAACAGACTTTTGGACTCTGTGGGAGAAGGCGAGGGTGGGGATGATTTGAGAGAATAGCACTGAAACATATATATTGCCATATGTGAAATGATTCGCCACTCCAGGTTTGATGCATGAGACAGGGTTCTCAGAGCTGGTGCACTGGGATGACCCTGAGGGATGGGATGGGGAGGGAGGTGGGAGGGGGATTCAGGATGGGGAACACATATACACCCATGGCTGATTCATGTCAATGTATAGCAAAAACTACTACAATATTGTAAAGTAATTAGCCTCCAATTAAAATAAATAAAAATTTTTAAAATTTCATACATCATGATCAAGTGGGCTTTATCCCAGGCATACAAAGATTGTTTATTATGTGCAAACAAATTAATGTGATTCACCATATTAACAAATTGAAAGATAAAAACTACATGATCATCTTAGCAGATGCTGAGGTAGCCATTGACAAAATACAACACCCATTTATGATAAAATCTCTCCAAACAGTAGGGATGCTGTTGCTAAGTCACTTCAGTCATGTTCAACTCTGTGCGACCCCATAGACGGCAGCCCACCAGGCTTCCCTGTTCTTGGGATTCTCCAGGCAAGAACACTGGAGTGGGTTGCCATTTCCTTCTTCAATGCATGAAAGTGAAAAGTGAAAAGTAAAATGAAGTCGCTCAGTTGTGTCTGACTCTTCCTGACCCCAAGGACTGCAGCCTACCAGGCTCCTCTATCCACGGGATTTTCCAGGCAAAAGTACTGGAGTGGTGTGCCATCACCTTCTCCGGAAAGTAGGGATAGAAAGAACATATTTCAACATAATAAAAGCTATATATGACAAGCCAACAGCAAACATTGTCCTGAGTGTGAAAAACTGAAATCATTTCCTCTAAATATAGGAACAAGACAAAGGCACCCAGTCTCACTACTATTGTTCAACATAGCTTTGGAAATCATAGCCACAGCAACCAAACAAGAGAAAGAAATAAAAGGAATAACAATGCCACCAGAAAATTACTAGAGCAAATTCATCAATGAATATAGTAAAGATACAGAACATAAAATTAATACACAGAAATCCCTTGTACTTTTATATACTAAGAATCAAAAGGTAGAAAGTAGAAAGAGAAATTAAGGAAACAATCCCATACACGACTGCATCAAGAAGAATAAAATACATAGGGATAAATTTACCTAAAGAGACAGAATACTTGTATAAAGAAAACTATAAGACACTGATGGAAGTAATCAAAGATGAAACAAAGCGATGGAAAGATATACCACGTTCTTGGATTGGAAGAATCAATACAGTGAAAATGACTATACTACCCAAAGCAATCTATAGATTCAATGCTGCTGCTGCTGCTAAGTGGCTTCAGTCGTGTCCGACTCTGTGTGACCCCATAGACGGCAGCCCACCAGGCTCCCCTGTCCCTGGGATTCTCCAGGCAAGAACACCGGAGTGGGTTGCCATTTCCTTCTCCAATGCATTTATTCAATGCAATCTCTATCAAATTACCAATAGTATTTTTCATAGCACTAGAACAAATAGTTTCACAATTTGTATGGGAACACAAAAAACCACAAACAGCCACAGCAATCTTGTGAAAGAAGAATGGAACTGTAGGAAACAACCTTACTGGCTTCAAATTAACTATGAAACTACAGTCATTAAAACAGTATGGAACTGGCACAAAAACAGAAATATAGACCAATGGAACAAGATAGAAAGCCAGGAGATAAGTCCTCATAATTATGGGCACTTTATCTTTGACAAAGGAGACAAAAATATACAATGGAGAAAAGACAGTCTCTTCAGCAAGAGGTTTTGGGAAAACTGGTCAACTACGTATAAAGGAATGCAGTTAGAACACCCCTTAACACCATACACAAGAGTAAACTCACTATCACTTAAAGACCTCAGTGTAAGACCAGAGACTATAAAACTCTTGGAGGAAAACATAGGCAGAACACTCTCTGACAGCAAGATCTTCTATGACCCATATCCTAGAATAATGGAAATAAAAACAAAAATAAACAAATGGGACCTTATTAAACTTAAAAGCTTTTATACAACAAAGGAGACTATGAGCAAGATGAAAAGATGACCCTCAGAATGGGAGAAATTAATAGCAAATGTCAAAACTGACAAATAATTAGTCTCCAAAATATACAAGTAACCTATGTAGCTCAATACCAGATGAAAAAAAAAAAATCAAAAAGTGGGCAGAAGACTTAAACAAACATTTCTCCAAATAAGGCATGCAGATCGCTAATAAACACACAAAAAGATGCTCAGTATCTGTCATTAGAGAAATGCAAAGCAAAACTGCAATGAGGTATCATCTCACACCAGTTAGAATGGCAATCATCAAAGTCTACAAACAATAAATGCTGGAGAGGGTGTGGAGAAAAGGGAACCCTTTTACACCATTGGTGGGAATGTAAACTGATACAGCCACTATGGAGAACAGTATGGAGATTCCTTAAAAACTATCAATAAAACTACCATATGACCCAACAAATTTACTCAGCACATACCCTGAGGAAACCATAATTGAAAAAGACATATGTACCCCAATGTTCACTACAGCACTGTTTCCAATAGCTAGGACATGGAAGCAATCTAGATGTCCATTGATTAATGAATGGATAATATAATTGTGGTACATTTACACAATGGAATATTACCTATAAAAAGAAATACATTTGAGGCAGTTCTAACGAAGTGGATGAACCTAGAGCCTATTATACAGAGTGAAGTAAGTCAGAAAGAGAAAGACAAATATATTAATGCATATACATAGAATCTAGAAAGACAGAACTGATGATCCTACTTGAAAGACAACAAAGAGTAATAGTCACTTTGGACACAGTGAGGGAAGGAGAGCATGGGATGATATGAGAAAACAGAACTGAAACATGTGCATATCATATGTAATACAGATAGCCAGTGGGAGTTCAATGTATGGTACAGTGAAATCAAAGCCAATGCTCTATGACAACCTAGAGGAGGTGGGATGGAGAGGAAGTTAGGAGGGGTGTTCAAGAGGGAGGGGACATATGTATACCTAAATGCAGATTCCTGTTGATGCATGACAAAATCCATCACAATATCATAAAATAATTATCTCTAATGAAAATATCTAGGGATGTATAAGAAAGAATGTATGCTTGGTCACTCAGTTGTGTCCAACTCTTTGTGACCCCATGAATCACAGCACAACAGGCCTCCCTGTCCATTGCTAACTCCCGGAATTCACTCAAACTCCCGTCCATTGAGTCCGTGATGCCATCCAGCCATCTCATCCTCGGTCGACCCCTTTTCCTCCTGCCCCCAATCCCTTCCAGCATCAGAGTCTTTTCCAATGAGTCAGCTCTTCGCATGAGGTGGCCAAAGTACTGGAGCTTCAGCTTTAACATCATTCCTTCCAAGAACACCCAGGGCTGATCTCCTTCAGGATGGATTGGTTGGATCTCCTTGCAGTCCAAGGGACTCTCAAGAGTCCTTCAACACCACAGTTCAAAAGCATCAGTTCTTTGACACTCAGCTTTCTTCACAGTCCAACTCTCACATCCATACATGACCACTGGAAAAACCATAGCTTTGACTAGATGGACCTTTGTTGGCAAAGTAATGTCTCTGCTTTTTAATACACTATCTAGATTGGTCATAACTTTTCTTCCAAGGGGTAAGCGTCTTTTAATTTCATGGCTGCAGTCACCATCTGCAGTGATTTTGGAAGTCTGTAAATCCCTAAGAATTATGTGCAAATTTTGTGTAGATATAGTTTTGTGATGAGAAAGACTATAGTTTTCATGATTCTTTCAAACGGGTTTGCTTAAAATGAGTAAAGTGAACTAAATAGATCTTTTCTCTTTTCTCCCACTAAATGTTTTCTCTAGATTTCCAACCCTGACTCATTTTCTCCCTCCTTTTCACTTCTGCGCTCTGTGCCTCTCCTGTTCTCAATAACTCAGCTATAGCCTATGTATCAAACATCTAACTTGAAAGCTTCATCTGAATTCTATACAGTAAAAGCAGTTACTAGTCAATGTATAAGATCAATTATCAAAATAAAGAAGTGTATATACTACTTTGGGGGGAAAAAATGGATCAAAGACCTAAATGTCAGGCCAGACACTAAAATTCTTAGAAGAAAAGCAAGGCAGGACCCTCTTTAATATAAATCACAACAAGATCTTTTTTTAACCATGCCTAAATTAATGAAAATAAAACCAAAGATAAATAAATGGTACCTCAGTTCAATTCAATCACTCAGTCGTGTTCGACTCTTTGCGACCCTATGAGTCGCAGCACGCCAGGCCTTCCTGTCCATCAACTCTCGGAGTTCACTCAGACTCACGTCATTGAGTCTGTGATGCCATTCAGCCATCTCATCCCCTGTCATCCCCTTTTCCTCTTTCCCCCAATCTCTCCCAGCATCAGAGTCTTTTCCAATGAGTCAACTCTTTGCATGAGGTAGCCAAAGTACTGGAGTTTTAGTTTTAGCATCATTCCTTCCAAAGAAATCCCAGGGCTGATCTCCTTCAGAATGGACTGGTTGGATCTCCTTGCAGTCCAAGGGACTCTCAAGAGTCTTCTCCAACACCACAGTTCAAAAGCATCAGTTCTTCAGAGCTCAGCCTTCTTCATAGTCCAACTCTCACATCCATACAGGACCACAGGAAAAATCATAGCCTTGACTAGACACACCTTATTCGGCAAAGTAATGTCTCTGCTTTTGAATATGCTGTCTAGGTTGGTCATAACCTTTCTTCCAAGGAATAAGTGTTTTTTAATTTCATGGCTGCAATCATCATCTGCAGTGATTTTGGAGCCCCCCAAAATAAAGTCTGACACTGTTTCCACTGTTTCCCCATCTATTTCCCATGAAGTGATAGGACCAGATACCATGAATTTCATTTTCTGAATGTTGAGCTTCAAGCCAACTTTTTCATTTTCCACTTTCACTTTCATCAACAGGCTTTTTAGTTCCGCTTCTAAAGAATATTAAAAGATTTTGCATAGCAAAGGAAACCATAAACAGGATAAAATGACAAACCTCAGAATGGGAAAAGATATCTACAATCCATGGGGTCACAAAAAGTGACTGAATGACGAACATCCATATCCACAAATGAAGAAAGGGATTAATCTCCAAAATATACAAGCAGCTCATGTAGCTCAATATAAAAAATCAAACAATCCAATAAAAAAAAATGTGCAGAAGACCTACACAGATTTTTTCCAAAGAAGACATACAGATGGCCAACAAACATGAAAAGATGCTCAAATAATATCTAAAATCATCTGTTTGCACCCCAGATTTGTAGCATTTTGAATTCAGAAAATGATACCACCATTCACTTAATTGTTCAAGATAGAAACTAGGAACCTCGGACTTCTGTTCTCCTACCTGACTACCTCCTTCCCTCATATATAATCACTCTCTATGTCCTATTAGTTTTACTCCCCAATTAATCCCTTAATATGCTCATCGCTCTGACCCTCATGGACACAACCCCAATAGAAGCCACCACCTCTCTTGCCTGAATTATCTCAAAAACATCCTAAGTTGTCTTGAAATCTTTTGATATGTTATTCAACAGGTAGAGTTATCTTTACAAAATACAAATTTGACCATGTCGTTTCCCTGATGAAAACTCTTCAGTAGCTTCTCATTAACTTAAAGAAAAAGTTCAAATTATTTCTGTGGCCATATAAAGCTCCTGCTCACTCCTTCACCCTTGTCTCATTACTCTGTCCAGCATTCCTCTACATACCAACTGCACACCGGCCCTCTTTTTGATTTCCAAAATACATCACCCTCTCACTGCCTTGGGACACTGTACACATGCTCTCTTCTCTGACCAGACTCTCTTCCTTCTCTTTATTTAATTCTCTCGACTCAAGCATCCCTTCAGGGAAGTCTTACATAGTCCCAAGTTATGTGCTCTCATAGCATATTATTCTTATTTTCATAATTTAAAATTTTGATTAATTTGTTATGTGAATTATAGCTTAATACTGAGCTTCGTTCCCCAATGGCTCAGTGGTAAAGAATTCACCTGCAGTGTAGGAGACACAAGAGATGCAGAAGACGTGGGTTCAATCCCCTGATTGAGAAGATGTCCGGAAGCAGGAAATGGCAATCCATCCCAATATTCTTGTCTGAAAAATCCTGTGGACAGAGGAGCCTGGTGGGCTACAGTCCAAAGTGTCACAAAGAGTCAGACATGACTGAGTAACTGAGCACTAAACTACACACTTGAATGAAAGTTGCATGAAGACAGGGGCTTTGCTGGGACAAAGCTAGATGTTGTATTCTCAGCACATAGCATAATGCTGGGAACAAAGTAGGTGCTCAATTAGTATTCATTAAATTAATGATATATAAGTGTTAAGGCAGAAAGAAGAATCAAAAATTATAGCATGGTTTCTGGCTTTGGGATGAAAACTGAACTTTGCCAGTACTGTGGCCACTGCTGAGTTTTCCAAATTTGCTGGCATATTGAGTGCAATACTTTCACAGTACTGTCTTTTAGGATCTGAAATAGCTCAACTGGAATTCCATCACCTCAATTAGCCTTGTTCATAGTGATGCTTTCAAAGGCCCACTTGACTTCACATTCCAGGATGTCTAGCTCTAGGTGACGGATGACTCCATCATGGTTATCTGGGTCATGAAGATTTTTTTGTAGAGTTCTTCTGTGTATCCTTGCCACTTCTTAAAATATTAAGCTTCTGTTGGGTCTATACAATTTCTCTTCTTTATTGTGCCAATCTTTGCATGAAATGTTCTATTGGTCTCTCTAATTTTCTTGAAGAGATCTCTAGTCTTTCCCATTCTACTGTTTTCCTCTGTTTTTTTTTGCCTTGATCACTGAGGAAGGCTTTCTTATCTCTCCTTGCTATTCTTTGGAACTCTGAATTTAAATGGGCATATCTTTCCTTTTCTCCTTTGCCTTTAGCTTCTCTTCTTTTCTCAGCTATTTGTAAGTCCTCCTCAGACAACCATTTTGCCTTTCTGCATTTCTTTTACTTGAGGATGTTCTTGATCCCTGCCTCCTATATAATGTCATGAACCTCTGCCCATAGTTCTTCAGGCCCTTTGTCTATCAGATGTAATCCCTTGAATCTATTTTTCACTTCCACTGTGTAATCATGAGATTTGATTTAGGTCATACGTGAATGGTCTAGTGGTTTTCCCTACTTTCTTGTAATGGTCAAAATTCTCAAAGCCAGGCTTCAAAAGTATGTAAACCATGAACTTCCAGATGTTCAAGCTGGATTTAGAAAAGGCAGAGGAACCAGAGATCAAAATGCCAACATCCACAGGATCATTGAAGAAAGCGAGAAAGTTCCAGAAAAAGCATCTACTTCTGCTTTACTGACTACACCAAAGCCTTTGACTGTATGGATCACAACAAATTGGAAAATTCTTAGAGAGATGGGAATACCATACCACCTTACCTGCCTCCTGAGAAATCTGTATATAGGTCAAGAAGCGACAGTTAGAATTGTACATGGAACAACAGACTGGTTCCAAATTGGGAAAGAAGTACATCAAGTCTATATACTGTCACCCTGCTTATTTAACTTATATGCAGGGTACATCATGCGAAATGCTGGGCTGGATGAAGCATAAGCTGGAATCAAGATTGCCAGGAGAAATATCAATAATCTCAGATACACAGGTGACATTATCCTTATGGTAGAAAGTGAAGAGGAACTAAAGAGCCTCTTGATGAAAGTGAAAGAGGAGAGTGAAAAACCTGGCTGAAAACTCAACATCCAAAAAACTAAGATCATGGCATCCGGTCCCATCACTTCATGGCAAATAGATGGGGAAACAATGGAGACCATGACAGACTTTATTTTCTTGGTCTCCAAAATCACTGCAGATGGTGACTGCAGCCTTGAAATTAAAAGACACTTGCTCATGGAAGAAAGCTATGACCAACCGAGACAGCATATTAAAAAGCAGAGACTTATTCTGCAAACAAAGATCTGTATAGTCAGCTATGGTTTGTTCAGTAGTCATATATAGATATGAGAGTTGGACTATTCAGAAAGGTGAGTACTGAAGAACTGATGCTTTTGAACTGTGGTATTGAAGACTGTTGAGAGTCCTGTGGACTGCAAGGAGATCAAACCAATCAATCCTAAAGGAAATCAGTCCTGAATAATTGGAAGGACTGATGCTGAAGGTGAAGCTCCAATACTTTGGCCACCTGATGCAAATAACTGACTCATTGGAAAAGACCATGATGCTGGGAAGGATTGAAGACAGGAGCAAAAGGGGATGACAGAGGATGAGTTGGTTGTATGGCATCACTGTTTCGATGGACACAAGCTTGAGCAAACTCTGGGAGTTGGCGATGGACAGGGAGGGAAGTCTGATGTGCTGCAGTCCATGGGATTGCAGTCAGTCATAACTGAGCGACTTAACTGAACTGAGAATTTATTTTCTCAACTCTAAAATGAGAGTCAGGATTAGAAGATTTAACCCATCTTTAACTAAGGTCTTTTGCATGAGTCCCTCATGACATATTGATAAGAGCATGAGGCCCAGAATCTAGTAGACCTGGTTCTAAAATCTCGTCAGTCACTGACCAGGACAACCTCATATAAGTTATTTAGCCTATCTTTGTCTCAATTTTCTTCATGTGTAAATCAACCTCAGAAAATCACAAGGAGAATCAAAGGAGAGGATGGATGTTGAGTGTTAACAACATGATACATATACATATATATATATATATATATATATATATACATAACATATTTTATATATAATATGCTGCCAACGGTTACTAAACTCTTGGGAAGCCATTAAATTATTTTTAGTTAATGTATGCTTAGTATAACAAATTTTAGTTAATAAACTCATTTTATCACAATCCTCAGCAGTAGGCACTGGTATTATCCCCATTTTACAGATGAAGAAGTGAAGCACAGACAGGTTAAGATGCTTGCTTAAGGTCACACAGCTAGCAATCTCCATAAAGATGTGAAACCAGAGAGTCCAGCTGTAAAGTTCTTTTTGTGTGTGTGTGGTGTATTTTTATTTTTAATCTGTGCTCATTAAAGACTCCATAAAAGCACTTTGATTTTCATTGACAGCTCCCCATGTTCATTTTCACCAACATCATTCTTTATTTTATAGTTAAAGAACCATATTGAGAGTTTTTTTGTGGAACTGTTTCCCCAAATTCATTTATTCACTTATAATAGGTGTTGATAATACCACTTGGAACAGCACATATAACCATATATTATGTGACATCTCTCTTAAAGTCACATCATTATCATCTCATAAAACAGATTCTCTACATTCATTCGTTTATATCCATATTAACAATCCTTATTAATTTTTTTTCCTTTATCTCCTGAGATAGAGTTTGTCAGTAAGGAAGAAAATTAGCATTTTCTTCTACTACCCTGTAGATATTTAAAACTCCTCATGGTAAAGAATCTGCCTGTCAATGCAAGAGACCTGGGTTGGTACCTGAGTTGGGACAAACCTGTGGAGAAGGAAATGGCATGTTTCATACATGAATTTTGAGAAATGTATATTGATAAGGGAATTTTTATGTTTCCTGATTTTGAACCAAATCACAAAATATAAAGCATCACATCAAAGCCTAAATGCAAACTTAAAACAATAATGAAAAATACCTAATATATATTTAATACAATGGAAGGCTTTAACCAGTTATTTTAAAGAATACATTGACACAATTTATTAAGAAATTGAATGCAGAATGTTCAAGAACAGACAGTCTTGGCTGCATTATTTAGGAGTGAGAAATACAGACTGAATGGAACATAATCAAATAAAATGGGTAATTCTAGGGGAGGACCTAAATGTTAAGAAGTCAAAAGCGAATCTGATATCACTGTTAGATGGTGCATTTGTTGCGTAGTAAAATAATGTGTATTCATAAAGTTCTGCATAATCATTTTGGTATGGTATTCTTCCCCGAGAGCCACATCCTTTAAAAAAAGGATTCGCCAACCCTTTTGAAAAACTCTGATGAAAGCTTTGGACCCTCTGTCACCCAAAATACACAGAAATCCACACATGTATGTTTTTACATACTATTTTAAGGAGTTCACTCACTGATCTTTACTACTGGCATAATTCCCTTCCATGTAGCTCATGTAGGTATCTCAGATTAAAATTCCTTCTTTTGAAGTCTAAATTTCACCAGTCTTACACTTTAACTTAGCTTCAAATCCTGTCATGACAGCTCAGATCTAGAAACAAAGGAAACAGCTGAGGCTCTTACGCTACACTCTACCGCTGCCTACTGGACTGCCTGCTGTAATGACAACATCGCCATACCTGGAGCTTAGAAACCTTTTTAAAATTACCAGAGCGCCTTCATAAAAGGATGCTGCCACAGTTTGGGATTCCCAAACCCCAATTTCAGTGGCCAGTGCCCAGAGTTCATCCTCCAATCACTGTTGCTGAATTCTTCCTGCCCTTCACAGAACGGAACTTTGAAACGTGGCCACCATTTTGACTTCTCAGACTGCGTCAGTATGAGTTCAGTTCAGTCGCTCAGTCGTGTCTGACTCTTTGTGACCCCATGAATTACAGCACACCAGGCTTCCCTGTCCATCACAGACTCCCGGAGTTCACTCAGACTCATGTCCATCGAGTCGGTGATGCCATCCAGCCATCTCATCCTCTGTCGTGCCCTTCTCCTCCTACCCACAACCCCTCCCAGCAGCACGAGTTAGGTGACCAGCTTTTAAGATTCAGCAGAGGGCGCTGGAGTACATCTTTCGTGGTGGAGGTTGTGGTTAGCCAAAGGAGCTAAAATCTCAACTTTCTGACCTGCTCTTTAGGGATTTGTCCACGTATTTTCTTCTCTGCCTGAATAAACTTCTTAGCACGCGCCCTCTCAAACCCTCTTAACCATTAAGCATTCTTGGCTTTCTGACTGAGGAATGTTTGTTTTTAGTAGTCAAGTTTTGACCTCCTTTTCTGATCTTTCATTTTCTTGCCCTTCACACTTGCTATATACCCATCCCTGTAGTCATTTTTTTTTTTTTTTTTTTTTTCTGCTGCCATACTCCAGCGCCAAAGCTGGGAGTAGTAATTATATCACTGGACTGAGAATCAGACCAGAATTGCAGATTTAAGCTTTGCACTTTACTAGTTGTGTGACAAGTTCACTTGACCTCTCTAGGGTCTCAGTCCATAAAACTGAAAGAGATTGATTAATATCATAGGATCTTAATCATCTAGATGGGCCTTTTGTGACCAGCTAGGATTGTAACAAATTTCTCTCTTTATACTTTCAAAGTAGTTCTGTACCAGTGTGCAGTCGCTGAGTCCTATCTGACTATGCAACCCCATGGACTTTAGCTCGTCAGGTTACTCTGTCCATGGAATTTTCCAGGCAAGAGTAGTGGAGTGGGTGGGCCATTTCCTACTCCAGGGGATCTTTTTGACACAGGGATCCAACCTGTCTCCTGCAGTGGCAGGCGGATTCATTTTCCCTGGGCCACCTGGGAGACCACCCCTAAAGTAGTTCACCCCTACCTTAATTCCCAGGGCAACATCTCTAAATTATGCTTGCACACCCTTGTTTAAATCCTCTAATCCTTGCCTTTTGCCCATGAGAAAGCTCAAATACTGTGTTGTGAAATTAAAGACCTTTATAATCTGTATTTTTTTTTCCTTCCCTATCTGACCTCCACCTTTGCTGTTTCACTATCACAAATACCACAGTTTTCCCAGGTGGTGCTAATGGTAAATAACCCACCTCCAATGCAGGAGATATAAGAGACGTGGGTTCAAACCCTGGGTTGGGAGGATCTCTTGGAGAAGGGCATGGAAACCCACTCCAGCATTTTTGCCTAGAGAATCTCATGAACAGAGGAGCCTGGTGGGCTACAGTCCATAGGGTAGCAAAGAATTGGACATGACTGAAGCGATTTAGCACTCACACATACACCACAGTTTAGGTGGCATGGCTCCCATTGTAAAAAAAAAAAAAAAAAAGCAAACAAACAAAAAAAGGGTTAGGCATAGATTTAATCTTCATCCCAGTTTAGTTGAAATGTACCATGATTGTCTGTTTCATTATCTTTCCCCCAGTCTAAGCTGTGAGCTCCTAGAATGATGTGTGACACTTTGTAATTGTTCAATAAATATTTGTTGAATGAATGAATGATTATGTGTTGCTGCATCCCCAATAACTGTCACTATGCCAGGCATGTAGTAGGTGTTCAATGAATACTGAACGAATAAACTAACTTGTAAACTCTCATCAACTGCTCCAATATCTCTTTCATCCTGTTTTCCCTCTTCAGTACCTTGTCAGGCGTTAACTATCTCTATCTGGATTATGGGGAACCCTTTTAGCTAGTCTCTCCACACCTAATCTTTCTCCCATTAAGAGACTGTTCCTTAAAATACAATTCTGCAATACTATTACTTCTAAAATCTTCTAGGACTCCCATTGCCTAAGAATCAAGTTTAAACTCTTTTGCCTGGTAATCAAGACCTGGCTCTACTTTAGTTTGGTGCCCCAGGCAAACAGAATTACATCCTATTCCTCAACTTATGTTCTACGTGTCCCAGTACATGCACAATAAGACCAAATGAGAAATAATAAAGACCCAAATGAAGTCCCAGGAAGTGGGGATAAAAAATAGGGGATGAAGTTAAAGAGACACACACTTCAAAGGTAAGTCTCTTTTAGTTGTCTATATGCTTCAATTCACAAGCACAACCAAACTTCTTTAGGGAAATCTTCACTTCATCCTAGAAATAATAGAAGCCAAATTTCTTCAGGAGCTTCTTGTATGCGAAACAATATTCTAACTGCTCTGCATGCATTAATGAATTTAATCTTCACAGTAGCCTTTAGTGTAGATACTATTGGTGTCCTCCTTGCATGCATAAAAGCGCTGAGGTAGATTTAAGATTGTTACATCTTCTATGTCTTGTAACCAATGAAAATAGCAGATCTGCAACTAAACCTAAGTAGGCATACCCTGAGGTTGTGGTCTGAACTCCAACACTATCAGATATTTCTGTTGGCTGTCATGGTACTGCCTATTTCAAAGTCTCCATTTCCATTTGTGATACTATCACTTTTCTTTTTATTTAATTAAATTTATTTTTTAATTTAAGGAGCAATATTCATTTTATTTCTGCCATATATCAACATGAACTGGCCATAAGTATACATACATTCCCTCCCTCTTGAACCTCCCTCCCACCTTCCACCTGTTCCTATCCCTCTAGGTTGTTACAGAGTCACAGTTTGAGTTCTCTGAGTCATACAGAAAACTTCCTTTGGCTATCTGTTTTACATATGGTAGTGTATATGCTTCCATGCTACTCTCTCCATTCATTTTGTTCTCTCCTTCCCCCACTCCCTGTCCTTGTTGAAAGCATTTATTCTTTGACACTCAACCTTCTTTATAGTCCAACTCTCACATCAGTACATTACTACAGGAAAAACCATGGGAATAGCTGACTTGAATTTCCTAATGTCTGAGGAAAACAAAAAGAAATATAAAAAATATATAAAACATAAAGAAATTAGGGAACTGAAAAAACAACAGCCACACTTAAAAAAATATTTTTAATTGAAGGATAATTGCTTCACAGAATTTTGTTGGCCAAACATCAATATGAATCAGCCATAAGTGACTTTATTTTGAGGGGCTCCAAAATCACGGCAGATGGTGACTGCAGCCATAAAATTAAAAGACGCTTACTCCTTTGAAGGAAAGTTATGACCAACCTAGATAGTATATTCAAAAGCAGAGATATTACTTTGCCAACGAAGGTCTGCCTAGTCAAGGCTATCGTTTTTCCAGTGGTCATGTATGGATGTGAGAGTTGGACTGTGAAGCAAGCTTAGTGCCGAAGAATCGATGCTTTTGAACTGTGGTGTTGGAGAAGACTCTTGAGAGTCCCCTGGACTGCAAGAAGATCCAATCAGTCCATTCTGAAGGAGATCAGCCCTGAGATTTCTTTGGAGGGAATGATACTGAAGCTGAAACTCTAGTACTTTGGCCACCTCATGCAATGAGTTGACTCATTGGAAAAGACTCTGATGCTGGGAGGGATTGGGGGCAGGAGAAGAAGGGAACGACAGAGGATGAGATGGCTGGATGGCATCACGGACTCAATGGACGTGAGTCTGAGTGAACTCCAGGAGATGGTGATGCACAGGAAGGCCTGACGTGCTGTGATTCATGGGGTCGCAGATAGTTGGACACGACTGAGAGACTGAACTGAACTGAACTGATACATTTGTCCCAACCTTTTAAACCTTCCTCCCACCTCCCTCCCAATCCCATCCCTCTAGGTTGTTACAGAGCCCCAGTTTGAGTTCCTTGAGTCATATAGTAAATTCCCATTGGCTATCTATTTTACATATGGAAATTTATGTTTCTATGTTACACTCTCCATACACCCCACCCTCTTCTCCCTCTCTCTCCACCATGCCCATAAGTCTACTCTCTATGTCTGCATATGCATTGCTGCACTGAAAACAGGTTCATCAGTACCATCTTTCTACATTCCATATATATGCATTAATTTACAGTATTCTTTTTTCTCTTTCTGACTTACTTCACCCTGTATAATAAGCTCTAGGTTCATCCACCTCATTAAAAATTGACTAATGTGTTAATTATGTGTTCCATTTTATGGTTGAGTAGTAGTCCATTGTATATATATACCACAGGTTCTAGACCTATTCATCTGTTGGTGGACATCTAGGTTGCTTCCATGTCCTAGCTATTGTAAATAGTGCTGCAAAGAACATGGGGTACCTGTGTCTTTTTCAGTTTCTTCAGGGTATATGCCTAGAAGTGATATTGCTCGTTCGCATGGTGGTTTTATTCCCGGTTTTTTTAAAGGAATCACCATACTGTCTTCCATAGTGGCTATACCAATTTACATCACCACCAGCTATGCAAGAGGCTTCTCTCTTCCCCGCACCCTCTCCAACATTTATTGTCTGTAGACATTTTGGTGATGGTGATTCTAACAGGTATGAGATGATACCTCACTGTAGTTTTGATTTGCATTTCTCTAATAAGGAATGATGTTTAGCATCTTTTCATGTATTTAGTAGCTGTCTATCTGTATATCTTCTTTGGATAAATGTCTGTTTAGGTCTTCAGCCAACTTTTTGATTGGGTTGTTTGTTTGTCTGGTATTGAGCTGCATGAGCTGCTTGTATATTTTGGAGATTAATCCTTTGGCAGTTGTTACATTTGTCATTATTTTTTCCCATTCTGAGGCTTGTCTTTTCACCTTGTTTATAGTTCTCGTCATTGTGCAAAAGCTCTTCAGTTTAATTAAATACCATTTATTTGTTTTTGTCTTTATTTCCATTACTCTAAGATGTGGGCCATAGAAGATCTTGCTGTGATTTATATCATACAGTGCTCTGCCTATGTTTTCCTCTAAGAGTCTTATAGTTTCTGATCTTATGTTTAGATCTTTAACTTATTTTGATTTTTTTTTGTGTGTGTATAGTGTTAGGAAGTGTTGTAATTTTATTCTTTTACACATTCCTGACCAGCTTTCCCTGCAGTACTTATTGAAGAGATTGTCTTTTCTTCATTGTATATTTTTTCCTCCTTTGTCACAAAGTGCTCAAAGGTGTGTGGGTTTATCTCTGGGTTCTCTACCTTGTTCCATTGGTCTATATTTCTGTGTCTGTGCCAGTGCATACCGTCTTGGTGAATGTAGCTTTGTAGTATAGTCTGGAACCANTTCCTCCTTTGTCACAAAGTGCTCAAAGGTGTGTGGGTTTATCTCTGGGTTCTCTACCTTGTTCCATTGGTCTATATTTCTGTGTCTGTGCCAGTGCATACCGTCTTGGTGAATGTAGCTTTGTAGTATAGTCTGGAACCAGGAAAGTTGATTCCTCCAGCTTCATTCTTCTTTCTCAAGATTGCTTTGACTATGCAGGGTCTTTCTATTTCCATACAAATTGTGAAATTATATGTGCTATTTCTGTGAAAAATGCCTTTGGTAATTTGATATGGATTGCATGAATATATAGATTGCATTGGGTAGTATAGTCATTTTCACAATGTTGATTCTTCCAATCCAATAACATGATATAGCTCTCCATCTGGAAAAATGTCTAGGCATGTCCTCTGCCAATTTTTAAATGAGGTTGTTGTTGTTGTTTGATGTTGACTTAAATGAGTTTTTGTATATATTGTATGTTAACGATGTATCAGAGGTTNTATACACATCTCTGTAAATTAATTTTTTAATCTGATTTTACCTATTTTTATTTAACTGAAGGATAACTGCTTTAGAGGATTTTGTTTTTTTCTGCCAAATATCAACATGAATCAGATATAGTTAAGCATATATTCCCTCCCTCTTGAACCTCCTTCCCATGTCCCTCCTCATCCCACCACTCTAGGTGGTACAGAACTCTTTACGAGTTACCTGAGTCATATAGCAAATTCTCATTGGCTATCGACTTTACAGTCTATACAGTCAGAAAAATCAAGATTGGGAGCTGACTGTGGCTCAGATCATGAACTCCATATTACCAAATTCATATTTAAATTGAAGAAAGTAGGGAAAACCAATAGACCATTCAGGCATGACCTAAGTTAAATCCCTTATGATTATAGATTGGAAGGGAAACATAGATTCAAGGGATTAGATCTGATAAAGAGAGTGCCTAAAGAACTATGGACAGAAGTTCATAACATTGTAAGGAAGCAGTGACCAAAACAATTCTAAAGAAAATAAATGCACCTATTGTTTTTCTTTTTACTTTATTTTACTTTACTATAGTGTATTGGTTTTCACCATACATCAACATGAATCTGCCACGGGTGTACATGAGTTAAGTGTATATATAAACACTTACTCACCTTCCCAGGATGAGAAATTATTTCTGTTGGTGAACTGTGATGTAATTTTTCAAAGTTTGATCTCTACAAGTGATGGTATATTCGTTAAAATTATCTGAGGCTTGGGACCTTCTTGGAGTTGTTTGTAAGGCTGAGTTGTAACAATAAATTTGTTAAATGTGGGGGGAAAAACATAATAGGATTGTATTGCATACCTACCAGAATGGTTGACGTGTAAAAATTTTAACAATATCAAGAACTAGCTAGAATGTGGAACAATTAGAGGGGGATGTATTAAAAAAAAAAAGGAACGAAAATGAATGCAAAAAAAAAAATATAGTTGTCTAGGAGGACTAACAAAGAGCTGAGCAAAGAAAATAAAAAGGCAAAGGAGAAAAGGAAAGATATATTCATCAGAACGTAGAGTTCCAAAGAATAGCAAATAGAGGTAAGAAAGTCTTCCTAAATGATCAATGCAAAAAAAAAA
>SJYW01014776.1:232754-251975 GCA_006410735.1 Raphicerus campestris | reverse complement strand
CACAAGCTGGAATCAAGATTGCCGGGAGAAATATCAATAACCTCAGATATGCAGATGACACTACCCTTATGGCAGAAAGTGAGGAAGAACTAAAGAAGATGTGTATAAGAGACAGCTTTAGTTCCTCTTCACTTTCTGCCATAAGGGTGGTGTCATCTGCATATCTGAGGTTATTGATATTTCTCCCGGCAATCTTGATTCCAGCTTGTGCTTCTTCCAGCCCAGCGTTTCTCATGATGTACTCTGCATATAAGTTAAATAAGCAGGGTGACAATATACAGCCTTGATGTACTCCTTTTCCTATTTAGAACCAGCCTGTTGTTCAATGTCCAGTTTTTTTTTTAATACTTCATTCTACAATACTGTATTGGTTTTGCCATACATTGACATGAATCAGCCACAGGTGTACACGATCTCTCAATGCTGAATCCCCCTCCCACCTCCCATCCCACACCATCTCCATGGATCATCCCGTACACCAGCCCCAAGCATCCTGTATCCTGTATTGAACATAGGCTGGCACTTCATTTCTTATATGATAGTATACATGTTTCAGTGCCATTCTCCCAAATCATCCCACCCTCTCCCTTTCCCTCAGAGGCCAAAAGTCCGTTCTATACCTCTGTGTATCAATGTCCAGTTTTAACTGTTGCTTCCTTACCTGCATACAGATTTCTCAAGAGGCAGGTCAGGTGGTCTGGTATTCCTATCTCTTTCATAATTTTCCACAGTTTATTGTGATCCATACAGTCAAAGGCTTTGACATAGGCAATAGATGTTTTTCTGGAACTCTCTTGCTTTTTCCATGATCCAGCAGATGTTGGCAATTTGATCTCTGGTTCCTATGTCTTTTCTAAAACCAGCTTGAACATCTGGGAGTTCATGGTTCATGTATTGCTGAAGCCTGGCTTGGAGAATTTTGAGCATTACTTTACTAGTGTGTGAGATGATTGCAATTGTGCAGTAGTTTGAGCAATCTTTGGTGTTGCCTTTCTTTGGGATTGGAATAAAATCTGACCTTTTCCAGTTCTGTGGCCACTGCTGAGTTTTCCAAATTTGCTGGCATATAGATTACATCACATTCAGAGCATCATCTTTCAGGATTTGAAATAGCTCAACTGGAATTTCATAACCTCCACTAGCTTTGTTCGTAGTGATGCTTTTTAAGGCCCACTTGACTTCACATTCCAGGATGTCTGGCTCTCGATGAGTGATCACACCATCGTGATTATCTTGGTTGTGAAGATCTTGTTTGTACAGTTCTTCTGTGTATTCTTGCCATCTCTTCTTAATATCTTCTGCTTCTATTAGGTCCATACCATTTCTTTCCTTTATCAAGCCCATTTTTAATGAAATATTCCCTTGGTTTCTCTTAATTTTCTTGAAGAGATCTCTAGTCTTTCCCATTCTGTTCTTTTCCTCTATTTCTTTGCATTGATCGCTGAGGAAGGCTTTCTTATCTCTTCTTGCTATTCTTTGGAACTCTGCATTCAGATGCTTATATCTTTCCTTTTCTCCTTTGCTTTTCACTTCTCATCTTTTCACAGTTATGTGTAAGACCTCCTCAGACAGCCATTTTGCTTTTCTGCATTTTTTCCATGGGGATGGTCTTGATCCCTGTCTCCTGTACAATATCACGAACCTCATTCCATAGTTCATCAGGCACTCTATCTATCAGATCTAGGCCCTTAAATCTATTTCTCACTTCCACTGTATAATCATAAGGGATTTAATTTAAGTCATATCTGAATGGTCTGGTGGTTTTCCCTACTTTCTTCTATTTCAGTCTGAATTTGGTTATAAGGAGTTCATGATCTGAGCCACAGTTAGCTCCTGGTCTTGTTTTTGTTGACTGTATAGAGCTTCTCCATCTTGGGCTGCAGAGAATATAATCAATCTGATTTTGGTGTTGACCATCTCATGATGTCCATGTGTAGAGACTTTTCTTGAGTTGTTGGAAGAGGGTGTTTGCTATGACCAGTGCATTTTCCTGGCAAAACTCCATTAGTCTTTGCCCTGATTCATTCCTTATTCCAAGGCCAAATTTCCCTGTTACTCCAGGTATTTCTTTACTTCCTACTTTAGCATTCCAGTCCCCTATAATGAAAAGGACATCTTTTGGGGGTGTTACTTCTAAAAGGTCTTGTAGGTCTTCATGGAACCGTTCAACTTCAACTTCTTCAGCATTACTGGTTGAGACATAGATTTGGATTACTGTGATACTGAATGGTTTGCCTTGGAGACAAACAGAGATCATTCTGTCATTTTTGAGATTGCATCCAAGTATTGCATTTTGGAGTCTTTTGTTGACCATCATGGCTACTTCATTTCTTCTAAGGGATTCCTTCCTGCAGTAGTAGATACAATGGGAATCTGAGTTAAATTCACCTATTCCATTCCGTTTTAGTTCACTGATTCCTAGAATGTCGACGTTCACTCTTGCCATCTCCTGCTGGACCACTTCCAATTTGCCTTGATTCATGGACCTGACATTCCAGATTCCTATGCAATATTGCTCCTTACAGCAGTAGACCTTGCTTTCTATCACCAGTCACATCCACAGCTGGGTATTGTTTTTGCTTTGGCTCCATCCCTTCATTCTTTCTGGAGTTATTTCCACTGATCTTCCACTGATCTCCAATAGCATAATGGGCACCTACTCACCTGGGGACTTCCTCTTTCAGTATCCTATCATTTTTCCTTTTCATACTGTTCATGGGGTTTTCAAGGGAAGACTACTGAAGTGGTTTGCCATTTCCTTCTCCAGTGGACCACATTCTGTCAGACCTCTCCACCATGACCCACCCATCCCGGGTGGCCCCATGAGCATGGCTTAGTTTCATTGTGTTAGACAAGGCTGTGGTCCTAGTGTGACCAGATTGACTAGTTTTCTATGATCATGGTTTCAGTGTGTCTGCTGTCTGATGCCTTCTTGCAACACCTACCCTCTTACTTGGGTTTCTCTTACCTTGAAAGTGGGTTATCTCTTCACTGCTGCTCTAACAAAGCACAGCCCCTGCTCCTTACCCTGGATGAGGGGTATCTCCTCATCACTGCCCCTCCTGACCTCAAATGTGGAATAGCTCTTCTAGGACCTCCTGTGCCCATGCGGCCACTGCTCCTTGGACGTGGGGTTGCTCCTCCCGGCCACTGCCCCTGACCTTGGAGGCAGGGTAGCTCCTCTAGACTGCCGCCCCATAGGTTAGAACTCTCTTAATTCCATTTTCATCTTTACCCTCATTCACTTCTTGAGGCAGTGGTTTCTTCACAATTGGGAAGTTTGGTAGTGTGAACTGTTCCATTTCAAGACTCCCCTCTTCTCTTGGCTTAGTACTTCGTTTTTCCAAGTATGGTAAGTCTTTTACCAGCTTATACACCCTCAATTCGGCTCTCTATAGTTGGTTGTTAACATATTTCCTCATTATTTCCCTTGATATTGTGTACAATGCACACCTGAATGTTTACATTTCTATTCGGATAACTGTATATGTATGGCTGAGTCCCTTTGCTGTTCACCTGAAACTATCACAACATTGTTAATTGGCTACATACTCCAATATGAGATTAAAAGTTAAAAAATTAAAAACTAAAAATGCTTCAAATAGGATTAAAATGAAATCCATTTATGCATGTAGATATGTATTTATTGATATATTTGATGTGCAATATTATATGCTTCAGGTGTATAACATCAGTTCACTTCAGTTCAGTCGCTCAGTCGTGTCCTACTCTTTGTGACTGCACAAATCACAGAATGCCAGGCTTCCCTGCCCATCACCAACTCCTGGAGTTCACAGTGATTGACAATTTTTAAAAGTTACATTTCATTTTATATTTATTATAAAATACTGGCTGTTGTCAATGTTGTACAATATATTTTTTTAGTTTATTTATTTTATACACAGTAGTTTATATCTCTTATTCCCCTACCCTTAGCTTGCTCCTCCCCCTCTTCCCCACTGGTAATCATTAGTTTGTTCTCTACATCTGTGAGTCTTTTTTGTTACATTTGGCTGTTTTATTTTCAGATTCCATAAATAATTGATAGCGTACAGTATTTGTCTTTCCATGCCTCACTTATTTCACTTAGAATAATACTCTACAAGTCCATCCATGATGTTGCAAGTAGCAAAATTTCATTTTTCATACAGAATAATATCTCATATCTTCTTTATCCATTCATTTCTTGATGAACATTTAGGTTGCTTCCATATCTTGGAAATTGTAAATAATGTTACTATGAACATTGGAGTGCATATATCTTTGCTAATTAGTGTTTCTCTTTCTGTCAAATAAATATCCAGGAGTGGAACTTCTAAGGCTTATGGTAGTTCTATTTTTAATTGGTTAGAAACCTCCATACTGTTTTCTATGATGGCTGCACCAAAGTACATTCCTCGCAAATTGTATATGTGCATGCTTTCTCAGTCATGTCTGACTCTTTGTGACCCCAAGGACTGTAGCCCACCAGGCTTCTCTGTCCATGGGATTCTCCAAGCAAGAATACTGGAGTGGATTGCCATTTCTTCCTCTAAGGGATCTCCCAAACCCAGGGATTGAACCAATGTCTCCTGCAGCTTCTGCATTGGCAGGTGGATTCTTTACCACTGAGCCACTGGGAAAATCCCAAAATGTATGAGGGTTCTCCTTTCTGCACATTATTGTCAATGTTTGCTATTTGTGGTCTTTTTTCAATGAAGTATTATTGATTTGCAATGTTCTGTTAATTTATGCTGTAAAGCAAACTAAGTTATACATACATATACATTCTCTGTAAAATTCTTTTAGATTATGATATAATCTAAAATATTAAATATAAATCCTGTGTTATACAGTAAGACCTTATTGTTTATCTATTCTATATATAATGGTTTGCATCAACTAACACCAAACTCCCATTTCATCACTCCCTCATTCCCTCCACTTCCTTTTGGCAAACACAAGTCTGTTCTCTATGTTTGTGAGTCTCTTTCTATTTTATAAATAGGGTCATCTGTTTTAGATAGTTTGGATTCCAATACTGTATGGTATTTGTCCTTATATTTCTGACTCAATTCACTTATTATGGTAATCTCTAGGTTCATGTACATTACTGTAAATGGGAGTATTTCATTCTTCTTCATGGCTCAGTAATATGCTGGTGTGTGTGTGTGTATATATATATATATACCATATCTTCTTTATCCATTCATCTGTCAATGAACACATAGGTTGTTTCCATGCCTTGGCTAATATGAATAGTGCTACTATAAACATAGGCATGCATATATCTTTTTGAATTATAGTTTGTCCAGATATATGCTGAGGAGTTATATCACTGGATATTATGGAAAATCTATTTTTAGTTTTTGAGGAACCTCCAAAATTGAAAAAAATATTCCCAAAAAATAAGTGATGTTGAGCTTCTGTTCATGTGCTCATTGGCCATCTGAATGTCTTCCTTGTAAAAATGTCTATTTAGTTCTTAGCCCACTTTTTAGATTCAGTTGTTTGCTTATTCTGTTGTTGCTGAGTTGTATGAGCTGTATGAATACTTTGGAAATTAAGCCCTTGTCAGTCACAAGGGTTGATATAAAACTGATTACATTATTTGTAGCCAAAGATGGAGAAGCTATATAAACTCAGCAAAGCAATACCTAGAGCTGACTGTGGTGCAGATCATCAACTTCTCATAGCAAAATTTAGGCTTAAACTAAATAAAATTGATAAAAACAATAGACCAGTCAGGTATGACTTAAATCAAATCCTGTAAGAATTCACAGCAGAGTTAACACATATATTCAAGGGACTATATCTAGTTAACAGTGTGCCTGAAGAACTATGGCCAGAGGTCCAAAATATTGTACAGGAGGCAGTGAACAAAATCATCCCAAAGAAAAAGAAAGGCAAGAAGGCAAAGTGGTTACCTGAGGAGGCCTTACAAATAGTGGGAGAATGAAGAGAAGTTAAAAGCAGGAAGAGAGGGAAAGGTACATCGAATTAAATGTAGAGTGCCAAGAAAGACAAAAAAATCATTCTTCAATGAACAATGCATAATAATATAAGAAAACAACAAAAAGGGAAGGCTTAGAGATCTCTTCAGGAAAACTGGAAACATCAAGGGAGCATTCCACCCAAATATGGACACAATAAATGATGAAAATGGTAGGGACCTAGTAGATGCTGAAAAGATCAAGAAGATATGAAAAGAATGCATGAAAGAACTGTCTAAAAAAGATCTTAATGAGCCAGATTACCACAATGGTATGGTCAGTCACCCAGAGCCAGACATTCTGGAATGCGAAGTCAAGTGGTCATTAAGAAGCACTGCTGTTAATAAAGCTAGTTAATGCAATGAAATTACAGCAGAACTATTCAAATCCCTAAAAGATGATGCCATCAAGGTTTTGCATTCATTGTGTCAGCAAATCTAGAAGACCTAGCAGTGGCCACAGGGCTGGAAAAGTTCAATCTTCATCTCAGTTCCCAGGAAGGATAGTACCAAAGAATGTGCTAACCATCAGACAATTGCACTTATCTCCCATGTTAATAAGATTATGTTCAAAATCATTCATGCTAGGCTTCAACATTATGCGAACCAAGAACTTCCAGATGTCCAAACTGGGTTTAGAAAAGGAAGAGGAACTAGAGATCAAATTTCCAACATTCTTTGGACTATAGAGAAAGCAAGGGAAATTCAGAAAAATCATCTACCTCTGTTTCATTAACTATGTTAAAGCCTTGGACTGTGTGGATCATAACAAACTGTAGAAAGCTCTTAGAGAGATGGAAATACCAGATGGTCTTACCTGTCTCCTGAGAAACCTGTATGGGAGTCAAGAAGCAACAGTTAGTACCCTGTACGGGACAACTGATTAGTTCAAGATAGAGAAAGGAGGAGTATGACAGGGTTGTNTGTGTGTGTGTGTATATATATATATATACCATATCTTCTTTATCCATTCATCTGTCAATGAACACATAGGTTGTTTCCATGCCTTGGCTAATATGAATAGTGCTACTATAAACATAGGCATGCATATATCTTTTTGAATTATAGTTTGTCCAGATATATGCTGAGGAGTTATATCACTGGATATTATGGAAAATCTATTTTTAGTTTTTGAGGAACCTCCAAAATTGAAAAAAATATTCCCAAAAAATAAGTGATGTTGAGCTTCTGTTCATGTGCTCATTGGCCATCTGAATGTCTTCCTTGTAAAAATGTCTATTTAGTTCTTAGCCCACTTTTTAGATTCAGTTGTTTGCTTATTCTGTTGTTGCTGAGTTGTATGAGCTGTATGAATACTTTGGAAATTAAGCCCTTGTCAGTCACAAGGGTTGATATAAAACTGATTACATTATTTGTAGCCAAAGATGGAGAAGCTATATAAACTCAGCAAAGCAATACCTAGAGCTGACTGTGGTGCAGATCATCAACTTCTCATAGCAAAATTTAGGCTTAAACTAAATAAAATTGATAAAAACAATAGACCAGTCAGGTATGACTTAAATCAAATCCTGTAAGAATTCACAGCAGAGTTAACACATATATTCAAGGGACTATATCTAGTTAACAGTGTGCCTGAAGAACTATGGCCAGAGGTCCAAAATATTGTACAGGAGGCAGTGAACAAAATCATCCCAAAGAAAAAGAAAGGCAAGAAGGCAAAGTGGTTACCTGAGGAGGCCTTACAAATAGTGGGAGAATGAAGAGAAGTTAAAAGCAGGAAGAGAGGGAAAGGTACATCGAATTAAATGTAGAGTGCCAAGAAAGACAAAAAAATCATTCTTCAATGAACAATGCATAATAATATAAGAAAACAACAAAAAGGGAAGGCTTAGAGATCTCTTCAGGAAAACTGGAAACATCAAGGGAGCATTCCACCCAAATATGGACACAATAAATGATGAAAATGGTAGGGACCTAGTAGATGCTGAAAAGATCAAGAAGATATGAAAAGAATGCATGAAAGAACTGTCTAAAAAAGATCTTAATGAGCCAGATTACCACAATGGTATGGTCAGTCACCCAGAGCCAGACATTCTGGAATGCGAAGTCAAGTGGTCATTAAGAAGCACTGCTGTTAATAAAGCTAGTTAATGCAATGAAATTACAGCAGAACTATTCAAATCCCTAAAAGATGATGCCATCAAGGTTTTGCATTCATTGTGTCAGCAAATCTAGAAGACCTAGCAGTGGCCACAGGGCTGGAAAAGTTCAATCTTCATCTCAGTTCCCAGGAAGGATAGTACCAAAGAATGTGCTAACCATCAGACAATTGCACTTATCTCCCATGTTAATAAGATTATGTTCAAAATCATTCATGCTAGGCTTCAACATTATGCGAACCAAGAACTTCCAGATGTCCAAACTGGGTTTAGAAAAGGAAGAGGAACTAGAGATCAAATTTCCAACATTCTTTGGACTATAGAGAAAGCAAGGGAAATTCAGAAAAATCATCTACCTCTGTTTCATTAACTATGTTAAAGCCTTGGACTGTGTGGATCATAACAAACTGTAGAAAGCTCTTAGAGAGATGGAAATACCAGATGGTCTTACCTGTCTCCTGAGAAACCTGTATGGGAGTCAAGAAGCAACAGTTAGTACCCTGTACGGGACAACTGATTAGTTCAAGATAGAGAAAGGAGGAGTATGACAGGGTTGTCTGCTGTCACTATGTTTGTTTAACCGGTTTGCTGAGCACATAATGAGAAACGCCAGGCTGGATGAGTTACAAGCTGGAATCAAGATAGGCAGGAGAAATGTCAACAACCTCAGAGATGTGGATGATATTACTCTAATGGCAGAAAGCAAAGAGGTACTAAAGAGCTTCTTGATGAGGGTGAAGGAGGAGAGTTAAAGAGCCAGCTTAAGGTTAAGTATTAACAAAAACTAAGATCATGGCAACAGGCCCCATTACTGCATGGCTAATAGCAGGGAAATTGTGGAAGCAGTGACAGATTTCCTCTTCTTGGGCTCCAAAACCACTGTGGACAGTGACTACAGTCATGAAATCAGAAGAACATTACTTCTTGGCAGGAAAGTGATGACAAACCTAGACAGTGTGCTGAAAAGCAGACATTACTTTGCCAAGAAAGGTTTGTATAACCCAGGTTATGGTCTTCCTAGTGATCACATATGGTTGTAAGATCTGGACTGTAAAGAAGGCAGAATGCCAAAGCATTGATGTCTTCAAACTGTGATGCTGGAGAGGACTACTGAAAGTCTGGTGGACAGCAAGGAGATCAATTCAGTCAATCTTAAGGGAGATAAACCCTGAATACCCACTAGAAAGATTAATGCTGAAGCTGAAGCTCCAATATTTTGGTCATCTGATGCAAATAGCTGGCACATTGGAAAAGTCTCTGATGCTGGGAAAGATTGAAGTCAGAAAAAGAGAGCATCAGAGGATGAGATGGCTGGACAGCATCACTGATGCAATGAACATGAACTTGGGCAAACTCAGGGAGATGGTGATGGATAGAGAAACCTGGTGTGTTGCAGTCCATGGGATCGCAAAGAATTGGACATGACTGGGTGATGAACAAAAACAATGGTCACATCATTTACAAATATTTTCTCTCATTCTGTATGCTGTCTCTTTGTTTTGTTTATGGTTTCCTTTGTTGTGCAAAAGTTTGTAAGTTTGATTAGATCCCATGTGTTTATGTTTGCTTTAATTTCTATTACCTTGGAAGACTAATCTAAGAAAACATTGGTACAATATATGTCTGAGAATATTTTGTGTATGTCCTCTTTTAGGAGTTGTGTGGTGTCTTGTCCTATATTTAAGTCTTTAAGCCATTCTAAGTTTATTTTTCTGTGTGGTATGAAGGTGTGTTCTAACTTCACTGATTTAGAACAACTGGTTCTAACTTTCCCAATGCCAGTTCCTGAAGGGACTGTTTTTTTCCATTGCATATTCTTGCCTCCTTTGTCAAAGATTACTTGACTGTAGGTATATGGAATTATTCCAGGGCCCTCTATTCTATTTCATTGTTCCATATGTCTATCTTGTGCCAATACCATGTTGTTTTGGTTGCTTTGTATTATTTTTTGAAATCTAGGAGGATTATGTCTCCTGCATTGTTATCTTTTCTCAGGATTACTTTGGGAATTCTGAATTTTTCATGGCTCCATATAAATTTTAGGATTATCTGTACTAGTTCTATGAAAAATGTCATGGGTAATTTGATAAGGATAGCACTGAATTAGTAGATTGCTTTGGGTGGTATGGCCATTTTAACAATGTTAATTCCTCCAATCCAAAAACATGAGATAACTTTCAATTTCTTTAAATTATCTTCAGTTTCCTTTATTAATGTTTTGTATTTATCAGCATATAATTCTTTCACATCCTTGGTCAGGTTTATTCCTAAGTATTTTATTTTTTGGATGCAATTACGGTCCACCATTCACATCCATACTTGACTACTAGAAAAAAAACATACCTTTGACTATACATACTTTCGTTGGCAAAGTAATGTCTCTTTTTTAATATGCCGTCTAGGTTGGTGATAGCTTTTCTTCAAGGAGCATACGTCTTTTAATTTAATGGCTACAGTCACCATCTGCAGTGATTTTGGAGCCCCCCCCAAATAAAGTTTGTCACTGTTTCCATTGTTTCCCCATCTATTTGCCATGAAGTGATGGTACAAGATGCCACAATCTTAGTCTCTTGAATGTTCAGTTTTAAGACAGCTTTTTCACTCTCTTCTTTCACCTTCATCAAGAGATTCTTTAGTTTCCTTCACTTTCTGCCATAAGAGTGGTGTCATACAGATGGCCAATAAACACATATAGATGGCTAATAAACATACAGATGGCCATAAACACATGAAATAATACTTGACATTACTAGATACATGTGAATCAAAATTACAATGAAGCATCAACTCACACCTATCAGAATCGATATAATTTTTAAAAATCTACAAACAGTAAATTCTGGAGAGGATGTGATGAAAAAGGAACCCTCTTGCACTGTTGGTGGAAATGTAAATTGATACAGCCACTATGGAGAAAAGTATGAAGATTCCTTAAAAACGCTAGGAATGAAACTACCATATGACCGAAAAATACCATTACTAGAAATATACCCTGAGAAAATAATAATTAAAATAAAAAGGTACCCCAATATTCACTGTCACTGAAGGACTGTTTACAGTAGCCAAGACATGGAACCAACCTACACGTCCATCTACAGATGAATGGCTAAATAAGATTTGATACATATATAAAAAGACTATTACTGAGCCATCAGTTCAGTTCAGTCGCTCAGTCGTGTCTGACTTTTTGCTATCCCATGAACCACAGCACGCTAGGCCTCCCTGCTCATCACCAACTCCTGGAGTTTACCCAAACTCATGTCCATTGAGTCGGTGATGCCAGCCAACCATCTCATCCTCCATCTTCCCCTTCTCCTCCTGCCCTCAATCTTTCCCAGTATCATGGCCTTTTCAAATGAGTCAGCTCTTTGCATCCATTGGCCAAAGTATTGGACTTTCAGCTTCAACATCAGTCCTTCCAACGAACACCCAGGACTGATCTCCTTTAGGATGAAGTGGTTGGATCTCCTTGTAGTCCAAGGGATTCTCAGGAGTCTTCCCCAACACCACAGTTCAAAAGTATCAATTCTTCAATGCTCAGCTTTCCTTATCATCCAACTCTCACATCAATACATGCTGCTGCTGCTGCTAAGTCACTTCAGTCGTGTCTGAATCTGTATCTGTACGACCCCATAGACTGCAGCCCATCAGGTTCCCCTGTCCCTGGGATTCTCCAGGCTAGAATACAAGAGTAGGTTGCCATTTCCTTCTCCAATACATGCTTTTGTGATGATCCAGCAGATGTTGGCAATTTGATCTCTGGTTTCTCTGCCTTTTCTAAAACCAGCTGGAACATCTGGAAGTTCATGGTTCATGTATTGCTGAAGCCTGGCTTGGAGAATTTTGAGCATTACTTTACTAGCATGTGAGATGACTGCAATTGTGGAGGAGTTTGAGCATTCTTTGGCACTGCTTTTCTTTGGGATTGGAATGAAAATTGACCTTTCCCAGTCCTGTGGTCACTGCTGAGTTTTCCAAATGTGCTGGTATATAGATTGCATCACTTTCACAGCATCATCTTTTAGAATTTGAAATAGCTCACCTGGAATTCCATCACCTCCACTAACTTTGTTCGTAGTGATGCTCCCTAAGGCCCACTTGACTTCACATTCCAGGATGTCTGGCTCTAGGTGAGTGATCACATCATTGTGGTTATCTGGGTCATTAAGATATTTTTTGTAGAGTTCTTCTGTGTATTCTTGCCACCTCTTCTTAATACCATCTTCTGCTTCTGTTAGATCCATACCATTTCTGCCCTTTATTGTGCCCATCTATGCATGAAATGTTCCCTCGGTATCTGTAATTTTCTTGAACAGATCTCTAGTCTTTCCCATTCTACTGTTTTCCTCTATTTCTTTGCATTGACCACTGAGGAAGGCTTTTTTATCTGTCCTTGCTATTCTTTGAAACTCCGCATTCAAATGGGTATATCTTTCCGTTTCTACTTTGCTTTTTGCTTCTTTTCTTTTCACAGCTATTTGTAAGGCCTCCTCAGGCAACCATCTTGCCTTTCTTTTTCTTGGGGATGGTCTTGATTCCTGTCTCCTGTACAATGTCACAAACCTCCATCCATAGTTCATCAGGCACTCTGTCTATCAGATCTAGTCCCTTAAATCTATTTCTCACTTCCACTGTATAATCATAAGGGATTTGATTTAGGTCATACATGAATGGTCTGGTGGTTTTCCCTACTTCCTTCAATTTAACTCTGAATTTGGCAATAAGGTGTTCATGATCTGAGCCACAGTCAGCCATAAAAAGTAACAAATTGAGTAAGTGTTAGTGAAGTGGATGATCATAGAGCCTGTTATACAGAGTGAAGTAAGTCAGAAAGAATAAAAAATTTGTATATTAACACAAATATATGGAATCTAGAAAAATAGTTCTGATTAACTTAATCATGGTGTAGGAATAGAGACATAGAGAACAGACTTGTGGAGACAGCGATGGAAGGAAAGAGTGGGAAGAATTGAGAGAGTAGCACTGAAACCTCTACATTACCATATATAAAATAGATAGCTAGTTGAAAGTTGCCTTGTAACAGAGGGAGCTCAACTTGGTGATCTGTGACAACTTAGTGGAGTGTTGGTGGTGGAGAATTTAAGGAGTTTCAAGAGGGAGGGGACATATGTATACTTATGGTTGATTCATGTTGTTGTATGGCAGAAACCAGCACATCATTGTTAAGCAATTATACTTCAATTAAAAATTAATTTTGAAAAAAAGAATGCAAAAGCACACAGAAGACAGTAGGTGATCTTCCACATCATATGCCACTGACCAAATTTTAAAGAGAGTTTGTCAATAAATCATTCTGCTTTCTCTTTGAGACAGTTTATGTTAACATTGCAGCTGGTTGTTCCTTGGTAATAGTATAATCTATTACTCATGTATATTTCATCTTTGAATAGTGTCCTTTTACTTTTGATCTCTAAATGTACAGAAAAAATACTTCAAGTTTCTGTTTTGCACTTGTTTGGGGGATATGTGATTGGCTTACTAGGGAAACTCTTGTGTTTTATTTGAAAATTGTGTAAAATCATATATGGCTTCATGCCACCACTTGACAAAGTTTTATCACAGCACTCTGAGACGTGAGAAAGAGTGTATTAACAGTTAAATGAAATGCAGTTTTTGAATATCCATATTGCTTTCTGGTCAAAATTTTGTTTTACAAATGCNAGCATGTGAGATGACTGCAATTGTGGAGGAGTTTGAGCATTCTTTGGCACTGCTTTTCTTTGGGATTGGAATGAAAATTGACCTTTCCCAGTCCTGTGGTCACTGCTGAGTTTTCCAAATGTGCTGGTATATAGATTGCATCACTTTCACAGCATCATCTTTTAGAATTTGAAATAGCTCACCTGGAATTCCATCACCTCCACTAACTTTGTTCGTAGTGATGCTCCCTAAGGCCCACTTGACTTCACATTCCAGGATGTCTGGCTCTAGGTGAGTGATCACATCATTGTGGTTATCTGGGTCATTAAGATATTTTTTGTAGAGTTCTTCTGTGTATTCTTGCCACCTCTTCTTAATACCATCTTCTGCTTCTGTTAGATCCATACCATTTCTGCCCTTTATTGTGCCCATCTATGCATGAAATGTTCCCTCGGTATCTGTAATTTTCTTGAACAGATCTCTAGTCTTTCCCATTCTACTGTTTTCCTCTATTTCTTTGCATTGACCACTGAGGAAGGCTTTTTTATCTGTCCTTGCTATTCTTTGAAACTCCGCATTCAAATGGGTATATCTTTCCGTTTCTACTTTGCTTTTTGCTTCTTTTCTTTTCACAGCTATTTGTAAGGCCTCCTCAGGCAACCATCTTGCCTTTCTTTTTCTTGGGGATGGTCTTGATTCCTGTCTCCTGTACAATGTCACAAACCTCCATCCATAGTTCATCAGGCACTCTGTCTATCAGATCTAGTCCCTTAAATCTATTTCTCACTTCCACTGTATAATCATAAGGGATTTGATTTAGGTCATACATGAATGGTCTGGTGGTTTTCCCTACTTCCTTCAATTTAACTCTGAATTTGGCAATAAGGTGTTCATGATCTGAGCCACAGTCAGCCATAAAAAGTAACAAATTGAGTAAGTGTTAGTGAAGTGGATGATCATAGAGCCTGTTATACAGAGTGAAGTAAGTCAGAAAGAATAAAAAATTTGTATATTAACACAAATATATGGAATCTAGAAAAATAGTTCTGATTAACTTAATCATGGTGTAGGAATAGAGACATAGAGAACAGACTTGTGGAGACAGCGATGGAAGGAAAGAGTGGGAAGAATTGAGAGAGTAGCACTGAAACCTCTACATTACCATATATAAAATAGATAGCTAGTTGAAAGTTGCCTTGTAACAGAGGGAGCTCAACTTGGTGATCTGTGACAACTTAGTGGAGTGTTGGTGGTGGAGAATTTAAGGAGTTTCAAGAGGGAGGGGACATATGTATACTTATGGTTGATTCATGTTGTTGTATGGCAGAAACCAGCACATCATTGTTAAGCAATTATACTTCAATTAAAAATTAATTTTGAAAAAAAGAATGCAAAAGCACACAGAAGACAGTAGGTGATCTTCCACATCATATGCCACTGACCAAATTTTAAAGAGAGTTTGTCAATAAATCATTCTGCTTTCTCTTTGAGACAGTTTATGTTAACATTGCAGCTGGTTGTTCCTTGGTAATAGTATAATCTATTACTCATGTATATTTCATCTTTGAATAGTGTCCTTTTACTTTTGATCTCTAAATGTACAGAAAAAATACTTCAAGTTTCTGTTTTGCACTTGTTTGGGGGATATGTGATTGGCTTACTAGGGAAACTCTTGTGTTTTATTTGAAAATTGTGTAAAATCATATATGGCTTCATGCCACCACTTGACAAAGTTTTATCACAGCACTCTGAGACGTGAGAAAGAGTGTATTAACAGTTAAATGAAATGCAGTTTTTGAATATCCATATTGCTTTCTGGTCAAAATTTTGTTTTACAAATGCTTGAGTGGTAGGAATATATTCACTTCTTCCAATAGTACAGTTTTCAGTTTTAGATTGACTTTTTCAACTTTTAATTTTGTATTGGGGTATAGCCAATTAACAAAGTTGTGACAGTTTCAGGTGAACAGTAAAGGGACTCAGCTATGTATATATGCATACATACATACATACATAGAATAGGTCTTTATTGGTTATCCATTTTAATTATAGCAGTGTACACAGGCAACCAAGTTCGTTCTCTAAGTCTGTGACTCTCTCTTTCTGTTTTGTAAGTTCATTTGTAATTTCTTTTTAGATTCCACATATGAGGAATATCATTATTTTTCTCCTCTTCTGCCTTTACTTACTTCACTCAGTATGACAATGTCTAGGTCCATCCATGTTGCTGCAAATGGCATTAATTCATTCTTTTTAATGACTGAATAATATTCCATTGTATAAATATACAATGTCTTCTTTATCTTTTCCTCTATTGATGTACATTTAGATTGGTTCCATGTCTTGACTATTATAAACAATGCTGAAGGGAACATTGAGGTGCATGTATCCTTTTGGATCATGTTTTTCTCTGGATACATGCCCAGGAGTGGGACTACAGAGTCATATGGTAACTCTATTTTCAGGTTTTTAAAGGGCATCCATATTGTTCTCCATGGTGGCTGTACTCATTTACATTCCCACCAACAGTGTTGAAGGATTTTCTTCTCTCCATACCTTCTCTAGCATTCATTGTTTGTGTATTTTTGATGACAGCAATTCTGGCTGGTATGAGGTGATATATCATTGTCGTTTTGATTTGCATTTCTCTAATAATTAGTGATGTTGAACATCTTTTCATGTGCCTCTTGGCCATCTGTAACATGTCTTCTTTTTAGAAACGTCTGTTTAGGTATTCTGTCCATTTCTTTCTTTCTTTCTTTTTTTTTTTTTGCAGTTAAACTTCATGAGCTGTTCATAAATTTCAGAGATAAATCCTTTTTCAGTCACATAATTTGCAAGTATTTTCTCCCAGTCTGTTTTTCTATGATTCAACATCTGTTGGATCATTGAAAAAGCAAGAGAATTCCAGAAAAAATAAACATTTACTTCTGCTTTATTGATTATGCCAAAGGCTTTGTGTAGATCACAACAAACTGTGGAATATTTTTCAAGAGATGGGACTACCAGACCACCATTTCTGCCTCCTGAGAAATCTGTATGTAGGTCAAGAAGCAACTATTAGAACCAGACATGGAACAACAGATTGGTTCCAAATTGGGAAAGTAGTACGTTAAGGCTGTATATTGCCACCTTGCTTATTTAACTTATATGCAGAGTACATAATACAAAATTCTGGGTTGGATGAAGCACAATCTGGAATCAAGATTGCTGGGAGAAATATCAATAATCTCAGAAACATAGATGACACCACCCTTATGGCAGAAAGAGAAGAGGAACTGAAGAGCCTCTTGATGAAAGTGAAAAAGGAGAGTGGAAAAGCTGGTTTAAAACTGAACATTCAGAAAAGTAAGATCACGGCATCCATTCCCATCACTTCATGACAAATAGAAGGGGAAACAATGGAAACAGCAACAGATATTATTTTCTTGGGCTCCAAAATCACTGCAGATGGTGACTGCAGCCATGATATTAAAAGATGCTTTCTCCTTGGAAGAAAAGCTATGACCAACATTTACAGCATATTGAAAAGTAGATACATTACTTTGAGAGCAAAGTTCCGGCAGCCGGGATGTGACACTGGAGGAACCATGGCTGTGCAGGTGCAGGAGGGCCTAGAGGAGCTATCCAACACTGAAGATCAGGAACAGAGACAGTAAGGAGATACCCCTTGTCCAAGGTAAGGAGCAGTGGCTGTGCTTTGCTGGAGCAGCCGTGAAGAGATACCCCACGCCCAAGGTAAGAGAAACCCAAGTAAGATGGTAGGTGTTGCAAGAGGGCATCAGAGGGCAGACAAACTGAAACCATACTCACAGAAAACTAGTCAGTCTAGACACACAAGGACCACAGCCTTGTCTAACTCAGTAAAACCAAGCCATGTCTGCGGTGCAACCCAAGACAGGCGGGTCATGGTGGAGAGGTCTGACAAAATGTGGTCCACTGGAGAAGGGAATGGCAAGCCACTTCAGTATTCTTGCCTTGAGAAGCCCATGAACAGTATAAAAAGGCAAAATGATAGGATACCAAAAGAGGAACTCCCCAGGTTATTAGGTGCCCAATATTTTACTGGAGATCAGGGGAGAAATAACTCCAGAAAAAACGAAGGGATGGAGCCAAGGCAAAAACAATACCCAGCTGTGGCTGTGACTGGTGATAGAAGCAAGATCCAATGCTGTAAAGAGCAAAATTGGATAGGAACCTGGAATGTCAGGCCCATGAATCAAGGCAAATTGGAAGTGGTCAAACAAGAGATGGCAAGGGTGAATGTCGACATTCTAGAAATCAGTGAACTAAAATGGACTGGAATGGGTGAATTGAACAAAGATGACCATTATATTTACTACTGTGAGCATTAATCCCTCAGAAGAAATGGAGTAGCCATCATGGTGAACAAAAGAGTCTGAAATGCAGTACTTGGATGCAACCTCAAAAATGACAGAATGATCTCTGTTTGTTTCCAAGGCAAAACATTCAATATCACAGTTATCCAGGTCTATGCCCCAACCAGTAACGCTGAAGAAGATGAAGTTGAATGGTTTTATGAAGACCTACAAGACCGTTTAGAACTAACACCCCAAAAGGATGTCCTTTTCATTATAGGGGACTGGAATGCAAAAGTAAGAAGTCAAGAAACACCTGGAGTAACAGGCAAATTTGGTCTTGGAATGCGGAATGAAGCAGGGCAAAGACGAATAGAGTTTTGCCAAGAAAATGCACTGGTCATAGCAAACACCCTCTTCCAACAACACAAGAGAAGACTCTACACATGGACATCACCAGATGGTCAACACCGAAATCAGACTGATTACATTCTCTGCAGCCAAAGATGGAGAAGCTCTATACAGTCGATGAAAATAAGACCAGGAGCTGACTATGGCTCAGATCATGATCTACTTATTACTAAATTCAGACTCAAACTGAAGAAAGTAGGGAAAACCACTAAACCATTCAGGTATGACCTAAATCAAATTCCTTATGATTATACAGTGGAAGTGAGAAGTAGATTTAAGAGCCTAGATCTGATAGATAGAGTGCCTGATGAACTATGGAATGAGGTTTGTGACATTGTACAGGAGACAGGGATCAAGACCATCCCCATGGAAAAGAAATGCAAAAAAGCAAAATGGCTGTCTGGAGAGGCCTTACAAATAGCTGTGAAAAGATGAGAAGCAAAAAGCAAAGGAGAAAAGGAAAGATATAAGCATCTGAATGCAGAGTTCCAAAGAATAGCAAGAAGAGATAAGAAAGCCTTCTTCAGCGATCAATGCAAATAAATAGAGGAAAAGAACAGAATGGGAAAGACTAGAGATCTCTTCAGGAAAATTAGAGATACCAAGGGAACATTTCATGCAAACATGGGCTCAATAAAGGACAGAAATGGTCTGGACCTAACAGAAGTAGAAGATATTAAGAAGAGGTGGCAAAAATACATGGAAGAACTGTACAAAAAAGATCTTCATGACCCAGATA
>SJYW01014776.1:196214-222590 GCA_006410735.1 Raphicerus campestris | reverse complement strand
GGAATTGGGGATGATTCAAAGAAATGAAAAGATTTCCCATATCCCTGGGATGAGAAGAATTAATATTATTTAAATGGTCATACTACACAAAGAAATTGGCAAATGAAATGCAGTCCCTATGACATTTTTCACAGAACTAGAACAAATGATCCTAAATATTACATGGACTCACAAAAGACCTTGGCTTCTCTGGTCGCTCAAAGGCTTCCCTGGTGGCTCAGATGATAAAGAATCTGCCTGCAATTCAGGAAACCCAAGTTCTATCCCTGGGTTAGGAAGATACCCTGGAGAAGGGAATGGCAATCCACTACTGTATTCTTGCCTGGAGAATTCTATAGACAGAGGAGCCTGGTAGGTTACAGTCATCCATGAGGTCGCAAAGAGTCAGAAACAACTGAGCGACTTTCACTACTATTACTATGACTACAAAAGGCCCAGAATTGACAAAGCCATCTTGAGGATCAAAAAAGAAAGCTAGAGGCATACACCTCCCAGACTTCATAAAATAATGCAGACTTCCCTGAAGCTCAGTTGGTAAAGAATCCACCTGCTATGCAGGAGACCCCAGTTTGATTCCTGGGTCAGGAAGACCTGATGGAGGAGGGACAGGCTACCCACTCCAGTATTCTTGGGTTTCCCTAGGCTTGACCCTTGGGTTGGGAAGATCCCCTGGAGAAGGGAAAGGCTACCCACTTCGGTATTCTAGCCTGGAGAATTCCATGGACTGTATAGTCCATGGGGTCACAAAGAGTCAGACACGACTGAGAGACCTTTACTTTCATTTTCACAGTAATTGAAACAACATGGTATTGTCTCAAAAACAGACATATAGTTCAATGAAAAAAATAAAAAGCTTATAAATCCATCAACCTACAGTCAATTAATCTTAGACAGATGAGGCAATAATATACAATGGAGAAAATAGTCTCTTCAAAAAGTGCTTTTGGGAAAGCTGGACAGCCATATGTAAATCAATGAAATCAGAACACTCCCTCACACCGTATACAAAAAGAAACTCAAAAAGTTTAAAGATCTAAATATGAAACATGACATTATAAAAGTCTTAATAAAGAACATAACCAAAACATTATCTTATGTAAATAGTAGCAATATGTTTTTAGATCAGTCTCCCAAGGCCAAAGAATTAAAAGCAAAAATAAACAAATGGAACCTAATCAAACCTAAAAGCTTTTGCACAGCAAAGGAAGCTATAAACAGAGTATAGAGGCAGCCTATGGATTGGGAGAAAGTATTGGCAAAAGATCCAAATGACAAGTAGTTTAAATATATAAAATAAACAAATGGTTCATACAACTCAATATAAGATAATAACCCAATAAAAAATGGGCAGAAGACCAAATAAGACATTTTCTTCTTCAAAGAAGACATACAAATGGCCAATAGATACAAGGAAAGATGCTCAACATTGCTGATTATTAGAGAAATAAAAATCAAAACTACAATTAGGTATTACTTCACACCAGTTAGAATGGCTATTGTCAAAAAGTCTACAAATAATAAAGAGACTGGAGAGAGTGTGGAGAAAAGGGAGCTCTTATACACTGTTGGTGAGAATGTAAATTAGTGCAGCAACTATGAAAAACAGTATTGAGGTTTTAAAAAGCTAAAAATAAGGCTACCTTATGATTAATCAATTCTACTTCTGGGCATAATATGTAGAAAAGATGAAGCTCTGATTTTAAAAGATACACACACCCCAATGTTCATAGAAACATTATATACAATAACACTGAAATGGAAGCAGCTCTCATTTTCATCAAGAAATGAATGGATAAAGGAGATATGGTATATACACACACACANATATGTAGAAAAGATGAAGCTCTGATTTTAAAAGATACACACACCCCAATGTTCATAGAAACATTATATACAATAACACTGAAATGGAAGCAGCTCTCATTTTCATCAAGAAATGAATGGATAAAGGAGATATGGTATATACACACACACAATGGAATACTACTCAGCCTTAAACAAGAATGAAATATTGCCATTTGTAGCAACGTTGATGGACCTATAGAATGTCATACTAAGTGAAGTAAGTCAGAAAGAGAAAGTCAAATATTATATGCTACCACTTATATCTGAACTTACAAAATATACAAATGAATTTATTTACACATTGTAAACAAACAATCTTAAAGGAAATCAACCTTGAATATTCACTGGAAGGACTGATACTGAAGCTGAAGCTCCAAAACTTTGGCCACTTTGGTGAAGAGTCAACTCACTAAAAACACCCTGATGCTAGGAAAGATTGAGAGCAGAAGGAGAAGGGGGTGACAGAGGATGAGACAATCGGATGGNCCAAAGGGACTATTATAACATTGTTCCAAATCAACATTCCCAAAGCCTCATTGAATTTTTCCATTAATTTATCTCTTCTGTAAATAGTTGATAATTGTTAAGGAAAACCTATTTTTTTTCTTTTAATTTATTTTTTATTGAGGATAAATGCTTTACAGAATTTTGTTGTTTTCTGTCAAACCACAACATGAATCAGCCCTGGATATACATAATATCCCCTCCCTTTTGAACTCCCTCCCATTTCTCTCTCCATCCCATCCCTCTAGGTTAATACAGAGCCCCTGTTTAAGTTTCCTGAGCCATACAGCAAATTCCATTGACTATCTACTTTACATATGGTAATATAAGTTTCATGNCCCTTTTGAACTCCCTCCCATTTCTCTCTCCATCCCATCCCTCTAGGTTAATACAGAGCCCCTGTTTAAGTTTCCTGAGCCATACAGCAAATTCCATTGACTATCTACTTTACATATGGTAATATAAGTTTCATGTTACTTTTTCCATACATCTCACCCTCTCCTCCCCTCTCCCCATGTCCATAAGTCTATTCTCTATGTCTGTTTCTCCATTGCTGCCCTGTAAATAAATTATTCAGTAGAATTTTTCTAGATTCCATATATGTGCATTAAAATACAATATTTATCTTTCTGACTCACTTCACTCTCTGTAATAGGCACTAGGTTCATCCACTTCATCAGAACTGACTCAAGTGTGTTCCTTTTATGGGTGAGTAACATTCCATTGTGTATATGTACCTCAACTTCCTTATCCATTCACCTGTTGATGGACATCTAGGTCGCTTCCATGTTCTAGCTATTGTAAATAGTGCTGCAATGAACAATGGGATGCATGCGTCTCTTTCAATTTTGGTTTCCTCAGGTTATATGCCTAGAAGTGAGATAGCTGGGACATATAGTGGTTTTATTCCTACATTTTTTTAAGGAATCCCCATACCATCTTCCATAGTGGCTGTATCAATTAACATTCTCACCATCAGTGCAAGAGTGTTGCCTTTTTTGCACACCTCCTCCACCATTTATTGTTTGTAGACATTTTGATGATCACCATTCTGACTGGTTTGAAGTGATACCTCATTGTGGTCTTGATTTACATTTCTCTAGCAATGAGCAATGTTGAGCATCTTTTCATCTGTTTGTTATCCAACTGTATGTCTTCTTTGGAGAAATATCTTTGATTTGCTTCATTAGTGTCTTATGATTTTCTGTGTACAGTTCTTTCTTCTCCTTAGGTAAGTTTATTCTTAGATATTTAGTTATTTTTGTTGCAATGGTGAATGGGATTGATTCCTTAATTTCTCTTTCTGATTTTTTATTGTTAGTATATAGAAATGCAAGTGATTTTTGTGAATTGATTTTGTATCCTTCTGCTGCTGCTGCTAAGTCGCTTCACTCATGTCTGACACTGTGTGACCCCATAGATGACAGCCCACTAGGTTCCCCCATCCCTGGGATTCTCCAGGCAAGAATATTGGAGTGGGTTGCCATTTTCTTCTCCAATGCATGAAAGTGAAAAGTGAAAGTGAAGTCACTCAGTCGTGTCCAACTCTTCACGATCCCATGGACTGGAGCCTACCAACCTCCTCCGTCCATGGGATTTTCAGGCAAGAGTACTGGAGTGGGGTGCTATCGCCTTCTCCATTGCATCCTGTCATTTTGATAAATTCACTGGTTAGCTTGAGTAATTTTCTGATACTATCTTTAGGATTTTCTATGTACAGTATCAAGCCATCTGCAAACAATGAGAAGCTTTACTTCTTTTCTGGACTGGATTTCTTTTATTTCTTTTTCTTCTCTGATTGCTATAGCTAGGATTTCCAAAACTATGTTAAATAATAGTGGTGAAAGGGGACATCCTTGTCTTGTTCCTGAACTTAGGGGAAATACTTTCAGTTTTTCACCACTGATAATAATGTTTGCTATAAGCTGATCCTATACGGCCTTTACTATGTTGAGGTAGGTTCCTTCTATGCCCATTTTTTGAAGAGTTTAAATCAAGGGGTGCTGAATTATATCAAATGCTTTTTCTGCATCTATTGAGATTATTACATTTTTTTATCTTTCAATTGTTTAATATAGTGTATCACATTGATTAATTTGCATATATTGAAGAGTCCTTGCATTCTTGGAATAAACCCAATTTGACCATTGTGTATAAGCTTTTTGATGTGTTGCTTAACTCTGTTTGCTAAAATTTTGTTGAGGAGTTTTTCATCTATGTTCATCAGTGATATTGGCCTGCAGCTTTCTTTTGTGTTTTTTGGTTTTGATAACGAAGTGATGGTGGACTCGTAGAACGAGTTTGGAAGTGTTCCTTCCTCTGGAATTTTCTGAAAGAGTTTTAGAAGGATAGGCATTATCTNGAAAAAGACACACCATTTAACACCCTCATAGTGCAATTAATAAATATGGAAATAGCCAAGTTATATTTATTCAGTCACAAATCAAGGGACACATACAGTAATTATGTGTATTTCAAAAGCAAGATAATGAACATGAGGTCCAAGTGTCCAATATCAAAGTGACTTATGTGTAATTGTTTACACACTTTGTTCATACCAAAGGGACTATTATAACATTGTTCCAAATCAACATTCCCAAAGCCTCATTGAATTTTTCCATTAATTTATCTCTTCTGTAAATAGTTGATAATTGTTAAGGAAAACCTATTTTTTTTCTTTTAATTTATTTTTTATTGAGGATAAATGCTTTACAGAATTTTGTTGTTTTCTGTCAAACCACAACATGAATCAGCCCTGGATATACATAATATCCCCTCCCTTTTGAACTCCCTCCCATTTCTCTCTCCATCCCATCCCTCTAGGTTAATACAGAGCCCCTGTTTAAGTTTCCTGAGCCATACAGCAAATTCCATTGACTATCTACTTTACATATGGTAATATAAGTTTCATGTTACTTTTTCCATACATCTCACCCTCTCCTCCCCTCTCCCCATGTCCATAAGTCTATTCTCTATGTCTGTTTCTCCATTGCTGCCCTGTAAATAAATTATTCAGTAGAATTTTTCTAGATTCCATATATGTGCATTAAAATACAATATTTATCTTTCTGACTCACTTCACTCTCTGTAATAGGCACTAGGTTCATCCACTTCATCAGAACTGACTCAAGTGTGTTCCTTTTATGGGTGAGTAACATTCCATTGTGTATATGTACCTCAACTTCCTTATCCATTCACCTGTTGATGGACATCTAGGTCGCTTCCATGTTCTAGCTATTGTAAATAGTGCTGCAATGAACAATGGGATGCATGCGTCTCTTTCAATTTTGGTTTCCTCAGGTTATATGCCTAGAAGTGAGATAGCTGGGACATATAGTGGTTTTATTCCTACATTTTTTTAAGGAATCCCCATACCATCTTCCATAGTGGCTGTATCAATTAACATTCTCACCATCAGTGCAAGAGTGTTGCCTTTTTTGCACACCTCCTCCACCATTTATTGTTTGTAGACATTTTGATGATCACCATTCTGACTGGTTTGAAGTGATACCTCATTGTGGTCTTGATTTACATTTCTCTAGCAATGAGCAATGTTGAGCATCTTTTCATCTGTTTGTTATCCAACTGTATGTCTTCTTTGGAGAAATATCTTTGATTTGCTTCATTAGTGTCTTATGATTTTCTGTGTACAGTTCTTTCTTCTCCTTAGGTAAGTTTATTCTTAGATATTTAGTTATTTTTGTTGCAATGGTGAATGGGATTGATTCCTTAATTTCTCTTTCTGATTTTTTATTGTTAGTATATAGAAATGCAAGTGATTTTTGTGAATTGATTTTGTATCCTTCTGCTGCTGCTGCTAAGTCGCTTCACTCATGTCTGACACTGTGTGACCCCATAGATGACAGCCCACTAGGTTCCCCCATCCCTGGGATTCTCCAGGCAAGAATATTGGAGTGGGTTGCCATTTTCTTCTCCAATGCATGAAAGTGAAAAGTGAAAGTGAAGTCACTCAGTCGTGTCCAACTCTTCACGATCCCATGGACTGGAGCCTACCAACCTCCTCCGTCCATGGGATTTTCAGGCAAGAGTACTGGAGTGGGGTGCTATCGCCTTCTCCATTGCATCCTGTCATTTTGATAAATTCACTGGTTAGCTTGAGTAATTTTCTGATACTATCTTTAGGATTTTCTATGTACAGTATCAAGCCATCTGCAAACAATGAGAAGCTTTACTTCTTTTCTGGACTGGATTTCTTTTATTTCTTTTTCTTCTCTGATTGCTATAGCTAGGATTTCCAAAACTATGTTAAATAATAGTGGTGAAAGGGGACATCCTTGTCTTGTTCCTGAACTTAGGGGAAATACTTTCAGTTTTTCACCACTGATAATAATGTTTGCTATAAGCTGATCCTATACGGCCTTTACTATGTTGAGGTAGGTTCCTTCTATGCCCATTTTTTGAAGAGTTTAAATCAAGGGGTGCTGAATTATATCAAATGCTTTTTCTGCATCTATTGAGATTATTACATTTTTTTATCTTTCAATTGTTTAATATAGTGTATCACATTGATTAATTTGCATATATTGAAGAGTCCTTGCATTCTTGGAATAAACCCAATTTGACCATTGTGTATAAGCTTTTTGATGTGTTGCTTAACTCTGTTTGCTAAAATTTTGTTGAGGAGTTTTTCATCTATGTTCATCAGTGATATTGGCCTGCAGCTTTCTTTTGTGTTTTTTGGTTTTGATAACGAAGTGATGGTGGACTCGTAGAACGAGTTTGGAAGTGTTCCTTCCTCTGGAATTTTCTGAAAGAGTTTTAGAAGGATAGGCATTATCTCTTTAAATATTTGATAGAATCCTCCTGTGAAGCCATCTTGTCCTGGGCTTTTGTTTGGGAGATTTTTTTATCACAGCTTCCATTTTAGTGCTTGTAATTGGGTTGTTCATAATTTCTCTTTCTTCCTAGTTCAGTCTTGGGAGACTAAACTTATCTAAGAATCTATCCATTTCTTCCAGGTTATCTATTGTATAGCTATATAGTTGTTCATAATAGTCTCTTGCAGTCCTTTGTACTTTTGCATTGTCTGTTGTAACTTCTCCTTTTTCATTTCTAATTTTGTTGATTTGATTATTTCCTCTCTTTTGTTCTTGATGAGTCTGGCTAAAGGTTTGTTAATTTTGTTTATCTTCGTAAAGAACCAGTTTTTAGTTTTACTAAACTTTATTATTGCTAATTTCATTTCTTATTCACTTATTTCTGCTCAGATTTTTATGATTTCTTTCCTTCTACTAATTTTGGGAGTTTTTGTTCTTTTTCTAATTGTTTTAGGTGTAAAGTTAGGTTGTATATTTGATGTTTTTCTTATTTCTTGAGATAGGATTGTACAGCTATAAACTTCCCTCAGAACTGCTTTTGCTGAATCCCATAGGTTTTGAGTTGTCATGTTTTCATAGTCATTTGTTTCTAGAATTTTTTTTTTAATTTCCCTTTTGATTTCTTCAGCAACCTGTTGGTTATTTAGATACATGCTTTTTAATCTCCATGTGTTTGTGTTTCTTGCAGGTTTTTTTTTTTTCTTGTAATTGATATCTAGTCTCATAACATGGTCAGAGAAGATGCTTGGTACGATTTCAGTTTTCTTAAATTTACTGAAGTTTGATTTGTGACCCAAGATGTGGTCTATCCTGAAGTATGTTCCATGTGCACTTGAAAAGAAGGTGTATTCTTCTGCATTTGGATGGAATGTTCTGAAGATATCAATAACATCCACTTCACCTAATGTATCATTTAAGACTTGTATTTCCTTATTAATTTTCTGTTTTGATGATCTGTCCATTGACGTGAGGGGGTGTTATTAAAATCTCCTGCTATTATTGCATTACTGTCAGTTTCTCCTTCTATGTCTGTTAATGTTTTCTTACTTATTGAGATGTTCCTGTGTTGGATACATAGATAACTTACAATTATGGCTATCTCTTGGATTGATCCCTTGATGATTATACAATGTTCTTCCTTATCTCTTGTACTACTCTTTAGGCCTATTTTGTCTGATATGAGGATTGTTACTCTAGCTTTCTTTTGCTTCCCATTTGCATGGAATATATTTTGCACTCTCTCATTTTCAGTCTATATGTGTCTTTAGGTCTGAAGAGGGTTTCTTGTAGACAACATGTATATGGGTCTTGTTTTTTTATCCATTCANCCTCTCCAGCATTAATTGCTTGTAGACCTTCGGATAGCCAAGATGTGTATAAGAGACAGGTCTATATGTGTCTTTAGGTCTGAAGAGGGTTTCTTGTAGACAACATGTATATGGGTCTTGTTTTTTTATCCATTCACTCAGTCTGCCTTTTGTTTGGAGCATTTAATCCATTTGCATTTAAACTAATTATTGATATATATGTTTCCATTGTCATTTTCTTAATTGTTTGGGGTTGATTTTGTAGATTTTTTTTCTTGTCTCTTGTATTTCTTGACTTTATAAGCCCCTTTAACATTTGTTGGAGAAGGCAATGGCACCCCACTCCAGTACTCTTGCCTGGAAAATCCCATGGACCAAAGAGCCTGGTAGGCTGCAGTCCATAGGGTTGCTAAGAGTCGGACACGACTGAGCGACTTCTTTCACTTTTCACTTTCATGCATTGGAGAAGGAAATGACAACCCCCAGGGATGGTGGAGACTGGTGGGCTGCCATCTCTGGGGTCGCACAGGGTCGGACACAACTGAAGTGACTTAGCAGCAGCAGCAGCAGCATGTGTTGTAAAGCTGGTTTGGTGGTACTGAATTCTCTTAATTTTTGCTTGTCTGAAAATCTTTTTACTTCTTCCTCAGTTTTGAATGAGATTTTTGCAAGGTACAGTAATCTTAGTTGTAGATTTTTCCCTTTCAGTACTTTAAATATATCCTGCCATTCCCTTCTGGCCTGCAGAGTTTCTGCTGAAAGATCAGCTGGGATTTCTCTTGTACATTACTTGTTGCTTCTCCCATGCTGCTTTTAATATTCTTTCTTTCTATTTAGTCTTTGTTAGTTTGATTGGTATGTGTCTTGGCATGCTTTTCTTAGGGTTTGTCCTGCATGGGATTCTTTGTGCCTCTTGGACTTCATTGACTATTTCTTTTTCCATGTTGGAGAAATTTTCAACTCTAATATATTCAAAAATTTTCTCATACCCTTTCTCTTTCTCTTCTTCTTCTGGGATACCTATAATTCAAATGTTGGTGCATTTGATATTGTCCCAGAGGTCTCTGAGACTATCCTCAGTTATTTTCATCCTTTTAACTTTATTCTGAACTGAAAGGAACTAACTTTATTCTGCTCTTCAGAAGTTATTTCCACCATTTTATCTTCCAGTTCACTGATTAGTTTTTCTGCTTCAGATATTCTGCTATTGATTCCTTCTAGAGTATTTTTAATCTCAGTAATTGTGTTGTTTGTCTCTGCATGTTTATAATTTAATTCTTCTAGGTCTTTGTTAAGTGATCCTTGCAATTTCTCCATTTTTTTCAAGTTTTTTTTGACCATCTTTACTATCATAATTCTGAATTTTTTTCAGGTAGTTTGCCTATTTCCTTTTCATTTATTTGGACTTCTGTTTTTCTAGTTTGTTCCTTCATTTGTGTAGTATTTCTCTGCCTTTACATTATAATTTTTTTAACTTATTGTGTTTGAGATCTCCTTTTCCCAGGCTTCAAGGTTGAATTATTTCTTCCCGTTGGCTTCTGCATTCCTATGGTTGGCCCAGTGGTTTGTGTAAGCTTCCTATAGGGTGAGATTTGTGCTGAGTATTTGTTCATTTGTTTTTCCTCTGATGGACTAGGATGAGTAAGGTGGTAATCCTGTCTGCTGATGATTGGGTTTATATTTTTGTTTTGATTTTTGTTTAGATGAGGTGTCCTGTACAGAGTGCTACTAGTGGTTGGGTGATGCTGGGTCTTGTATTCAAGTAGTTTTCTTTGTGTGAGTTCTCACTATTTGATACTCCATAGGGTTAGTTTTGGGCTTCCTTGGTGCTTCAGGTGGTAAAGTATCTGCCTGAAATGTGGGAGACCTGGGTTCAATCCTTGGGTTGGGAAGATGCCCTGGAGAAGGAAATGGCAATCCACTCCAGTAATCTTGGCTGGAAAATCCCATGGACAGGTGACTCTGGTAGTCTACAGTGCATGGGGTCACAAAGAGTTAGACATGAATTCACTTCACTTCATTTCAGTGTTAGTTCTTTGGTAGTCTAGGGTCTTGGAGTCAGTACTCCCACTCCATAGGCTCAAGGCTTGATCTCTGGTCAGGAATGAAGATTCCACAAGTGGTTTGTTATGGTATTAAGTGAAATTAAAATGAGAAACCAAAGATGAACCCCAGGCAAATGGCAGTTATAAAATCAGGCAAATAATATTTAAAATAATGGAATATACACATATACATCCATGAGCGAAGTCAAAACAGTCTAACAAAAATAAAGTACAGTAGATTGACCCGGCGAACAAAGGAAATCAAAAGTTATATTTACCAGTTAAGAACAAAACTAACTAAAGCACAAAGTAGAAAGTAAAACTAAAGCAACGCGCCAAGTGAAGAATAAAGCATTGAAAACAAAACTAACAAATATGTTTAGAGGAAAGAAAGAAAATAAAGGAAGAATAGATATACAAAGTTAAATAGTGGTAGATGAAGATTTATATACATTCAAGTTTAATTTCAAGAGGAAAGAGCAGTAAGACAGGCAAACAAAGGAATAAATATAGAAAAATATAATAGGTTAAAAAAATTGAAAAAATGGAAAAAGAAAGAACAAAGGGGAAAAAAATGAAAACACAGAACTGCAAAAGCCCAATGTAGAGGCAGAGGTTTATAACAATAAAATATGTGACTGAATATACACATATACCTGTACACACATAATCAGAATCAAAGCAGTACAACAAAAATAAAGTATAATAGATTAACCTGATGAACAAAGAAAATAAAAAATCATATCTACCAGAACAAAACTAACTAAAGCACAATCTGGAAAACAAAACTAAAGCAAGGTGCCAACTGGAGAACAAAGCAATGAAAATAAAACTGGCAAACATGTTGAGAGGAAAGGAAAGAAAGAAAGAATAGCTATTCAAAGCTACATAGAGGTAGATAATGAAGTTTAACATATATACATTAAAGTTTAACTGCAAGGGGAAAAGAACAGTAAGAAAAACAAACAAAGGAATAAGTGTAGAAAAAATAATAGGTTTTAAAAATTAAAATAATAAAAAAAGAAAAACTCCACAAAACTGAAGAAGCCCAATGTAGAGGCAGGGGGTTATAACAACAATAAAAAATGTGACTGAGGGGAAAAAAAAGAAAAAAAAAAGCTCAAAAGCTTAATTAGATTTCATAGTGCTAATAAAATCAACAACTACAACAGAAGGGGGAAAAAGGGAAAAAGAAAATATCCTAAAGAATCTACAGAGCAAGTCAAAACATAAGAATAATAAATGGTTTTCTTGAGTCACTGTTCTCAGAGTCCTTTCCCTCGCTGGGAGTCACAGTCCACCTCACCTCCCTAGGATGCCCTCCAACACTGTGCTGATCTCTGGACCTGTTGTGGGGGCAGCTCAGATTCTAATCTGGCTCTACTTTTCTATGTTCTTGCCTCCAATGTCCACAGCTATCAGAAATAGTGCATTTTCTTTTGTGGGAGCTCTCAATGACCTTTTATATATTCCATATACACAGAGTCTGTTTAGTTGATCTTGTGGATTTGATCTGCAGTTTGTACAGCTGGTCGGAAGGCTTGGGGTCTTCTTCCTTAGTCACACTGCCCCCAGGTTTCAATTGTGGTTTTAATTCCACCTCTGAATGTGGGTCACCCACTGGGGTTTGTTCCTGAGGCTGCCCTGGAGGACTTGGGTTTGCCCCTGTGAGGGCCAGGTGTGGAGGTGGTGCAGCTGCTTGGATTGCAGGGGTTCTGGCAGCACCAGGTACTCAAGGGGTTTGGAGGCTAGGGCAGCAGGAAATATAGTGTTCTAGAAGGGTAGGGTAACCAGTATTGGCCAATATGCTCCAGTGTTCTTGCCTGGAGAAAAACCCCCTCCTTGACAGAGAAGCCTAGCAGGCCACAGTTTACAGGGTCACAAAGAGTCAGGCGCTACCCGAAGAGACCCAGCATGCATAGACACAAGAGGTTTTCGGCTTGTGGCCGCTCTGCCACAGTGAGAGCTGAGCACGAAGATAGCACAACTGCTTGGCTTGCAGGGTCTCTGTTCGCATCAAGTGTTCAGGGACATGGACTACTTCCATTGCAGGAGTTATGGGTCCATCAGAATTTTTTTTTTTCAAGCCTCTTGTAGCTGGTGATCAGAAGACCTCTTTGGCCAGTCTTTCTCCATATCTCCCTCCATTCAGGCACTTAGAGAGCTCCCTTGCCTGAGGTCCTTCTCTGTTGTTCAGCACATCAGGAACATAGAGGGGCCCCCCTGGCTGGGGCCCTACTTTGTAGATCAGTGCATCAGGCAAGTAAAAGGCACCCTGGCTGGAGTCTTACTCTGCAGTTCACTGTGTTAGGTGTTTGATGGGCCAAACTCTCTATTGTTCAGCTGCCAATACTGGCATGTAGGGGAAGAAAGGCTATGGTGGAGTGCTTCCATGGCTGCCCTGCTTTCCTCCACAAGCATTTCCCACCACAGTCTCCTCCCTTACAGCTCCTCGATCTGTCTCTCCACAGTCAACAGCAGCCCTCGCCCTGGGATTGCTCCACAACCCCTAAAGTCCAGCTTCCAGCCATTGCCCCTTCCAGGGGATCTATGTCCCTGTTTGAGGTATGTATGGCTGTGGCAAGGACTGTTTGATTCTCATTCCATTTAGGCTGCTACAGATCAGCTGTTTCACTCGCAGCCTTAAATGTTTCTCCCCTGACTCAGAAAGTTGCCCTGATATGGGGATTAGATCTCTACTTCAGTTCCTCCACCCACCAAGGGCAGGTCCATTCTTACTAACAGTCCTGTTTTTCCTCCTAGTTCCTTCATCCTACCAAGTTTTGTGTCAGGTACTCCTGTCTGCTCTCAGCTGGTGTTCTGCATGCACTTCTGTGTCTGAAGGTGTATTCCTGAGGTACCCATGGAAAGATGTCCACCTATTCCTTTGCCATCTTGTTCTCCCCAGGCAGGTTCTTTATCACTGAGTCACAGAGAAACCAGGAAAAAAAAATACACACACACACACACACACGTGTGTGTGTGTTAGTCAGTCATGTCCAACTCTTTGTGACCCCAACTACAATAAGAATATATATAACTGAATGTCTTTGCTTTCCACCTGAAAGCAACACAATATTTAAAATCAACTGTTTCAACGAAGAGAAGTAATACCTGTAATCTCAAATTTATTGAAAAACAATAACCTAAGTTTTCAGGAAGCTCTACAAGCTTCAAATAAGATAAATGCAAAGAAACCCATAAATAAGCACAAAACAGTAAAATGTTGATGAGGTAATCTTGAAAGCAGCAAGAGAAAAATGACATACCATTTACAAGGGAGACCTAATAAGATTAGAAATGCAGCACTCAGCAGAAGCAATGAAGGACAGAAGACAGTGAGATAACATATAAGCCATGCTTAAATGAATAGTCAACCAAAATTTCTATAGCTAGTAAAGCTATTTTTCAAAACATAAGGCAAAATTGAGATTTTGTAAATAAACAAAAATTGAGATAATTTGATATTTGCAGACCTGCTTTACACGAAATACTAAAAAAAAGTCTTAAGGCTGAAAACAAGTGACTCTGGATGATAATCTGAATACACATAATAAAAATATCATAAAAGTAANGAAAAACCATAGCCTTGACTAGATGGACCTTTGTTGGCAAAGTAATGTCTCTGTTTCTCAATGTGCTATCTAGGTGCATTATTCAGTCATAAAAATGAATAAAGCACTAACACATGCTATAACATAGATATCTCTTGAAAACATTATGTTGTGAAAGAAATCAGTCACAAATGATCTCATACTATATAATTTCATTCATATGAAACTCTAAAATAGGGAAATCTATAGAGACAGAAAGTAGGTTAGTAGTTGCTTAGGGATGTAGGTTGAGGTGCAGGTACTAGGTGGGCAATAGTTAAAGGGTATAGGATTTCTCCTCAAGATGATGAAAATGTTCTAAAATTTATTGTGGTGATGGTTGTACATATCTTCAAATATATTTTAAAAGCACTGAATTATAAACTTTAAATGAATGAATTATATGGTATATAAATTATGTTTCTATAAAGATCCTTAAAATAAATAATTAATGAATAATTGAATAGGTTTAGATAATTAGAGATGAATGTAAGTTCAACCCTGTGCCAAATAGCACAAAATCCAAATCTATACATTATACATGAATGAGGTATTTTACAAAGCTGTGAATCAACAAATGCCAACTAATTTAACATTAATTACCTAAGTGCCTAGAGATAAGAGTCCTAAAAATTGATCTGCACCTGGTGGAATGATTAGGAGACTTAGTTTCAAGAACTGATCATTGTTAAAACAATAAGCCATGGGTAGAAAATGTATTAGAATTGTATGTTTTGTGAGTGATCAAAGAGCCACAGAGTAAATGTGAAGAAAATAACAAATGAGGCAAGAAATCAAGATTGAAGAAGTTAAGGCTGTTTGCATTAAGCCCACCAGAGAGTTTGTCTAAGTCAGTGGTTCCTTACCCTGGCTGTACATGGGAATCATCAGGGGAGCTTTTAAGTCAGAGTCTCTGGAATGGGGCCTGAGCCTTGGCCTTTTTAAAGTTTCCTGTGTGAGTACTGCCAGAGTGGAAAACTACTGGGTTAGGCCAAGAGAAACTGATATGACCAAGGGAGAAGAGGTGAATGGAGGAATGCCCACCTGGAGAATTGATCCAGTTAGGTCTTTTTGAGGGTTCTGGAGGTTGTAGGGAGTCAAACACCTGGGTGTTGAAAGTAGGGTTACTCTAAAACCTAAGGTGTCAGATATAAAAGGCCTCTTAATGATTCCCAAATCTAACTCCTGTTCCTTCTTCACCACCCAGTATGTATGTGATGCATACGTACAGAAAAAGGAAAGACTGATTCCAGGTCTTCTGACTTCAAATTAGTGCCCTTTATCATGCCCCACTGCCTTCCCCCTTTATAGTCTGAAACTAGGTTTAAAAGGCAGGCAGTTCTTAAATGGCCTATTAATACATTCAGCCCTTTCCCCAACTCTCTTTGCAAATCTGCCTAAGGGCTTCAAATCTTTATCTTAAATACTGCTCTTACATAATCAGTTCAGCAATAAACCTTTCCAGTTATACGACTTTTAGTCAAAGCAAATCTTTTGGTCTTGTTTTCCTGCCAAGATTCATGACTCCTGCCTGTCTCATCTTATGAGCCTAGTAATAAATATCCTTTGCTGAATGCCAATAGCAAACTGGGCATGCTAAGGCTCTTTGGACTTGGAAGCTGGTGAAGGAATTGTAGCTTGAGTCCAGTATCATCTTTTTTCTTATCCTGACCTTTTGTCCCTCTGAAGACCATGACCACCCTCCACTCACACCTAATCATCTCCAAAAGTTTACTATTGTCATGTTTGATGTATGAAGTTGTTCTGCTTTATCAGTCAGCTGAAATTCTCTCCTTGCTTGCTCAATGTTATTCTTTCCTGTTTCTCCAGTGTGCTGCTATGTGTATATATTGATATTGGTGCCTACTGTGAGTTTCACTTAACTCCTTTGTGAGCTAGCCAAAGTCTTTCTGCTTGAATGACAATTTCCTCATTATCCATGTCTCTGTCACCCTGTTCCCAAACTAGAAAACTGCTTCTTAGTTTACAGTTGCCTCTACCAGCTGAATTCACATTTTCTTCTTCCAGCCTAAGAGCTAACACTGACACACAAAGAAAGAGTAATATGTCTCCTTCTCTTGACCCTGTTTCTTCACTACTAGAAGCAAAATGCATATTTCATGTCACAGGCAAAGGTAGATAACCAGCCCTGGGTTTTCCCATACCCAGAAGTAGTGTTTCAGGGTAGAATGATCAAGAGATAGAAGGAACTACAGACTTTATTCTGCCATAGCCTTAGCTCCAGTGGTTTTATATCCTCCAACATTTTTTCTGACTTTACTCCAATTCCCATTATCTGGGATTTTTTGTGATTATCAGTTGAAAAATGAAGTTTCAGAGGAATTGGTTCTAACACTTGAGAACGTCCTGAGCCCATGATCCACAAGTATGCTCCAGAAATGTCATAATTGATAGACTATCCCAATGTCGTCCATCCTGAGTATTTAGAAAACAGAGAAGGAGGAAATGGACGTGGTCATCAGATTCCATTCAGAAAGGCAAGAACAGTAGAGATGCTAAAACAGTATGCAAGGGCTTCCCATAACTTTCCTTTTGCTTTGAAAATGTCCCAATTTGTTTGAGGCAGAGCCAAAATGGCACTACCTCTAATTCATTGCTTTTGTATTTCCAATGTCAATTATGTCATCTGAGTTTCCCATCAGATACACCTGGCCATAAGTAGAAATAAAGTGCATGGGACTTGGCAAATAGACATGCCGGTTTGACTCTTGATTCCAGGTAAGCTTTAGAAATTTATTAAACTTTTATCAGCCACAATTTCTTCATATGAAAAAAGGTTATATAATGCATAGTTTACAAATATGTCTTGAGAATTCAATGGCATAATTTTGATGTTAGCATAAAATATCTGCCACAGAGTGGGGATAAGAGATAAATAATAGCTATCTCATGCAAAGCCCTAACCTGAAACACTGCCAGGCCCGCTCACAGAACAAAGGACTGAGTAGAGCTAGCCATCTGTGGATCGGCCCATCCCCTGCCAGAGACAGGCAGGTGAGGGCAGCCAGAGACGGAAGGAGGCAATCCCGGCCCCAGAGAGGCATCCTCTACCAAACTGCAAGCAGGCTTCATTGCTAACCAAGACTCCTTGGGATTCTGGACAGTCGACGTCCACCATCCAGCCAGAGATCAGCTCCCCAGAGGATACACACAGCACATCTGAGAAGGTACACCCATTGTACACCCAGAAAACCAAGCGGATGAAACAGGGGAGGCGATACGTCACAGCTCACCAAGCACCTGGTAACCTGAGCTGCTCGGACTGGGGAAGGGCACAAAATGCAGGCTCAGGCAAGTCTATGCCTTTGTGGAGTACCCGAGAATCTGAACCTGAGCAGTGTAGACCTGGGAAGTGCACTCAACCCAGGGCCAGCCTCAGACAGTTCCCGGCAGAGCAACCTAGAGCCTGAGCAGTGTAGACTGGGAAAGTACACAAGCCATGAGCAGGGGAAAACCCAGTGTGGCAGAGACACTGGGAGCACTCCTCACAGACGCCAGTGATATTTATTTGCAGCGTTCCTCCCTCCCCACAGCACGACTGAACAAGTGAGCCTAAAAAAAGTGACCACCACCACCCCACTGTGTCAAGGTGGAAATTAGACACTGAAGAGGCCAGCAAACAGAAGCTAAAATAAACAGAGGGAACCGCCTTGGAAGTGACAGTTAGAATAGATTGAAACCCTATAGTTAGCACCAACTACGTAGGAATGGGCCTATAGATCTTGAGAAGTGTAAGCTGGATTAAGGACTATCTAAAAATGAACTGATCCCACACTGTCCACAATAAAACCAGACAAACTCTTAGATATATTTTTACTATTATAATTGTTTTACATTTTTAAATTTTTTTAAATTTTAAGTCCTCTATTACTCCTTTAATTTTTATTTTTATAACCTACTATTACTTTGCAAAAAATACCCTATTTTTAAAGCAAGCAATATATATACATTTTATAATTTTGTGACTTTTTTTCATTAATATTGTATTTTTGAGAATATAACCTTTACTATAGATTTTAATATTTGCTTTTTGGTATTTGTTATCAATTTTGTACTTTTAAGATCCCAAGGGAGCGAGATTACTGGATGGATTGCTCTCTCCACCTTTGGACTCTCCTTTTTCTCCACCAGATCACTTCTATCTCCTCCCTCCCCCTAATCTTCTCTACCCAACTCTGGGAATCTCTTTGTGTGCTATGGGCTGTGAAGAACACTTAGGAAACTGATTGATTACTGGCTGGATCTGTCTCTCTCCTTTTGATTCCCCCTTTTATCCTCCTGGCCACCTCTCTCTCCTTCCTCCCTCTTCTCTTCTCTGTGTAACTCCATGAACATCTCTGAGGGGTCCAGACTGTGGAGAGCACATAGGGAAGTGATTACTGGCTAGCTTGCGCTCTCCCCTTTTGATTCCCCTTCTTCTCCTCCTGGTCACCTCTACCTCCCTGCTCCCTCTTCTTTTCTCCATGTAACTCTGTGTACCTCTCCAGGTGTTCCTCACTGTGGAGAAACTTTTCATCATTAATCTAGATGTTTTATCATTGGTGCTGTATAGATGGAGAAGTCTTGAGACTACTGTAAGAAAACGACTGAAAACCAGAGGCAGGAGGCCTAAGTCCAAATCCTGAGAACACCAGAGAACTCCTGACTCCAAGGGACATTAATCAATAGGAGCTCATCAAATGCATCAATACCTACACTGAACCCAAGCACCACCCAAGGGCCAACAAGTTCCAGAGAAAGACATATCATGCAAATTCAGCAACACAGAAACATAGCCCTGAACTTCCATATACAGGCTGCCCAAAGTCACACCAAACACATTGACATCTCAGACCTTATTACTGAACACTTCAGTGCACTCCAGAAAGAAGAAATCCAGCTCCACGCAGCAGAATACCGACACAAGCTTCCCTAACCAGGAAACCTTGACAAGCCACCTGTACAACCCTACCCACAGTGAGGAACCTCCATAATAAAGAACCACAAACTGCCAGAATACAGAAAGGCCACTCCAAACACAGCAATATAAACAAGATGAAAAGGCAGAGAAATACCCAGCAGGTAAAGGAACAGGATAGTTCAGTTCAGTTCAGTTGTTCAGTTGTGTCCAGCTCTTTGTGACCCCATGAATCGCAGCACACCAGGCCTCCTTGTTCATCACCATCTCCCAGAGTTCCCTCAGACTCACATCCACCGAGTCAGTGGTGCCATCCAGCCATCTCATCCTCTGTTGTCCCCTTCTCCTCCTACCTCCAATCCCTCCCAGCATCAGAGTCTTTTCCAATGAGTCAACTCTTCACATGAGGTGGCCAAAGTACTGGAGTTTCAGCTTTAGAATCCTTCCTTCCAAAGAAATCCCAGGGTTGATCTCCTTCAGGATGGACTGGTTGGATCTCCTTGCAGTTCAAGGGACTCTCAAGAGTCTTCTCCAACACCACAGTTCAAAAGAATCAATTCTTTGGTGCACTGCCTTCTTCACAGTCCAACTCTCACATCCATACATGACCACAGGAAAAATCATAGCCTTGACTAGATGGACCTTAGTCGGCAAAGTAATGTCTCTGCATTTCGATATACTATCTAGCTTGGTCATAACTTTTCATCCAAGGAGTAAGCATCTTTTAATTTCATGGCTGCAACCACCATCTACAGTAATTTTTGAGCCCTATAAAATAAAGTGCACTCCAGAAAGAAGAAATCCAGTTCCACCCACCAGAACACCTACACAAGCTTCGCTAACCAGGAAACCTTGACAAACCACTCATACAACTACACCTACAGTGAGGAACCTCCATAATAAAGAACCACAAACTGCCAGAATACAGAAAGGCCAGGATAAGTGCCCACCAAACCAAACAAAAGAGGAAGAGATAGAGAATCCACCTGATAAAGAATTCCAAATAATGGTAGTGAAAATGATCCAAAATCTTGAAAACATAATGGAGTTACATATAAATAGCCTGGAGACAATGATAAACTGTTTAACAAGAACCTCAAAAAAATAAAAAAGAGTCAATATATAATGAATAATGCAATAAATGAGATCAAAAACACTCTGGAGGGAACCAACAGTAGAACAANTGATTACTGGCTAGCTTGCGCTCTCCCCTTTTGATTCCCCTTCTTCTCCTCCTGGTCACCTCTACCTCCCTGCTCCCTCTTCTTTTCTCCATGTAACTCTGTGTACCTCTCCAGGTGTTCCTCACTGTGGAGAAACTTTTCATCATTAATCTAGATGTTTTATCATTGGTGCTGTATAGATGGAGAAGTCTTGAGACTACTGTAAGAAAACGACTGAAAACCAGAGGCAGGAGGCCTAAGTCCAAATCCTGAGAACACCAGAGAACTCCTGACTCCAAGGGACATTAATCAATAGGAGCTCATCAAATGCATCAATACCTACACTGAACCCAAGCACCACCCAAGGGCCAACAAGTTCCAGAGAAAGACATATCATGCAAATTCAGCAACACAGAAACATAGCCCTGAACTTCCATATACAGGCTGCCCAAAGTCACACCAAACACATTGACATCTCAGACCTTATTACTGAACACTTCAGTGCACTCCAGAAAGAAGAAATCCAGCTCCACGCAGCAGAATACCGACACAAGCTTCCCTAACCAGGAAACCTTGACAAGCCACCTGTACAACCCTACCCACAGTGAGGAACCTCCATAATAAAGAACCACAAACTGCCAGAATACAGAAAGGCCACTCCAAACACAGCAATATAAACAAGATGAAAAGGCAGAGAAATACCCAGCAGGTAAAGGAACAGGATAGTTCAGTTCAGTTCAGTTGTTCAGTTGTGTCCAGCTCTTTGTGACCCCATGAATCGCAGCACACCAGGCCTCCTTGTTCATCACCATCTCCCAGAGTTCCCTCAGACTCACATCCACCGAGTCAGTGGTGCCATCCAGCCATCTCATCCTCTGTTGTCCCCTTCTCCTCCTACCTCCAATCCCTCCCAGCATCAGAGTCTTTTCCAATGAGTCAACTCTTCACATGAGGTGGCCAAAGTACTGGAGTTTCAGCTTTAGAATCCTTCCTTCCAAAGAAATCCCAGGGTTGATCTCCTTCAGGATGGACTGGTTGGATCTCCTTGCAGTTCAAGGGACTCTCAAGAGTCTTCTCCAACACCACAGTTCAAAAGAATCAATTCTTTGGTGCACTGCCTTCTTCACAGTCCAACTCTCACATCCATACATGACCACAGGAAAAATCATAGCCTTGACTAGATGGACCTTAGTCGGCAAAGTAATGTCTCTGCATTTCGATATACTATCTAGCTTGGTCATAACTTTTCATCCAAGGAGTAAGCATCTTTTAATTTCATGGCTGCAACCACCATCTACAGTAATTTTTGAGCCCTATAAAATAAAGTGCACTCCAGAAAGAAGAAATCCAGTTCCACCCACCAGAACACCTACACAAGCTTCGCTAACCAGGAAACCTTGACAAACCACTCATACAACTACACCTACAGTGAGGAACCTCCATAATAAAGAACCACAAACTGCCAGAATACAGAAAGGCCAGGATAAGTGCCCACCAAACCAAACAAAAGAGGAAGAGATAGAGAATCCACCTGATAAAGAATTCCAAATAATGGTAGTGAAAATGATCCAAAATCTTGAAAACATAATGGAGTTACATATAAATAGCCTGGAGACAATGATAAACTGTTTAACAAGAACCTCAAAAAAATAAAAAAGAGTCAATATATAATGAATAATGCAATAAATGAGATCAAAAACACTCTGGAGGGAACCAACAGTAGAACAACTGAGGCAGAAGATAGGATTAGTGACGTATAAGATAGAATAGTACAAATAAATGAATCAGAGAAGAAAATTTTAAAAAAAGAGAGAATTAAAAGAAAGGACAACTTCAGAGATGTCTGGGACAATGTTAAACACCCCAAAATTCAAATCATAGGAGTCCCAGAAGAAGAAGACAAAAAGAAAGACCATGAGAAAATACTTGAGGAGATAGCATTTGAAAACTTCTCTAAAATGGGGAAGGAAATAGTCACCAAAGTCCAAGAAACCCAGAGAAGCCAAAACAGGATAAAGCCAAGGTGAAACACCCCAAGACACATATTAACCAAATTAACAAAGATCAAACACAAAGAACAAATATTAAAAGCAGTAAAGGAAAAAACAACAAATAACTCACAAGGGGATTCCCATAAGGATAACTGCAGATCTTTCAATAGAAACACTTCAGGCCAGAAGGGAATGGTAAGACATACTTAAAGTGATAAAAGAAAATTACATACAGCCCAGATTACTGTACCCAGCAAGGATCTCATTCAAATACGAAGGGGAAATCAAAAGCTTTATAGACAAGCAAAAGCTGAGAGAACTCAGCACCACCAAACCAGCTCTCCAAAAAATGCTAAAGGATTTTCCCTAGACAGGAAACACAAAAAGGGTGTATAAATTTGAACCCAAAACAATGAAGGAAATGGCAACAGGATCATACTTATCAATAATTACCTTAAATGAAAATGGGTTGAATGTCCCAACCAAAAGACAAAGACTGACTGAATGGATACAAAAACAAGACCCCTGTATATGCTGTCTACAAGAGACCCACCTCGAAACAAGGGACACATTCAGACTGAAAGTGGAGGGCTGGTAAAAGATATTCCACCCAAACAGAGACCAAAAGAAAGCAGGAGTAGCAATACTCATATCAGATAAAATAGACTTTAAAACAAAGGCTGTGAAAAGAGACAAAGAAGGATACTACATAATGATCAGAGGATCAATCCAAGAAGAAGATATAACGATTATTAATATACATGCATATGACATAGGAGAACTGGAATATGTAAGACAAATGCTAACAAGTATGGAAAGGGAAATTAACAATAACACAATAATAGTGGGAGACTTTAATACCCCACTCATACCTATGGATAGATCAACTAAGCAGAAAGTTAATAAGGAAACACAAACTTTAAATGATACAATAAGCCCAGTTAAACCTAATTGATATCTATAGGACATTTAACCCCTCAAAAATGAATTTCACCATTTTCTCAAGTGCACATGGAAATTTATCCATGATAGATCAAATCCTGGGCCATAAATCTAGCCTTGGTAAATTCAAAAAAAAATGAAATCATTCCAACCATCTTTTCTGACCACAATGCAGTAAGATTAGATCTCAATTACAGGAGAAAAACTATTAAAAATTCCAACATATGGAGGCTGAAAAACATGCTGCTGAATAACCAACAAATCACAGAAGAAATAAAAAAATCAAAATATGCATAGAAATGAATGAAAATGAATACACAACAATCCAAAACCTATGGGACACTGTAAAAGCAGTGCTAAGGTGAAGGTTCATAGCAATACAGGCTTACCTCAAAAAACAAGAAAACAGTCAAATAATAACTTAACACCTAAAGCAAAGCAACTAGAAAAGGAAGAAATGAAGAACCTCAGGGTTAGTAGAAGGAAATAAATCTTANGATTCATATCAATATGTGGCAAAACCAATAAAATATTTAAAGTAATTAGCCCCCCAAAATAAATAAATTAAAAAATAAATAAATTTGAAGTAAAATTTAAATAAAACTAACAATTTTTTTTAAAAAAGAGATAAATAATAACTTTCTTATTTTTGCCTTCCACTCCCTCTCAGAAACTGTTTCTGTGGCATTTGCTTCTTAAATAGGTTGTAACTTGCCTTGGTCCTTGCACCCAAGACTCTGAGTTGGGTCCAAGGTCTGGGGAAGTAGTAATAATAGTTGAATTTTACATAGAGTTAGCTTACTATAATATAGCTCTAGACAGTGACCTATGTGTTTTACATATACCGTCTCATTTATTCCTTGCAACTACCCTGTGATATAGGTTATTATCCCTATTTTACATATAGAACAACTGAGGTATAGAAAAGTTCAAAACTTTCCCAAAGCGTACAGACAATAAATGACAGAGCCAAAATTTGAACCAAATAGCCTAACTGTAAAGTCCCTACCCCTTATTGCTACATCAGATATCTGGTAATGCTAGACTCAAGTGGAGCAAGCAACAATTTGAAACTCCCATTCTTCATGTCAGGGCCTGTCCAGACCAGAGACCAGAGCCATTCTGTCTCAGGGTTGCAAGTACCCACTGCTTCAACTTTTCCCTTTTACCTTTGTGTCCAATAACTTTAGGCCTGTGAAGANCCCATTCTTCATGTCAGGGCCTGTCCAGACCAGAGACCAGAGCCATTCTGTCTCAGGGTTGCAAGTACCCACTGCTTCAACTTTTCCCTTTTACCTTTGTGTCCAATAACTTTAGGCCTGTGAAGAGGGCAATGTTGTGTAATGCTCTGGCAATGGAGCATCATCTGTAAGAATTCCTCAATGAACTTTACTCCAAACACAGCTGCAGCTTCCACTTTCCTACTAGTTATAGCCAAAATCCCTCTCTGCCTTGGAACATAGTCAGCATCATTTCTCTAGCTGTCACTCTGTAGGCTAAAGCTTGTGTTCCAAGTTGAAAATATATTTGATTGGGTAGAAGCCTCTTTAATGGACTAAGGACCTTGAGTGTAGAAAGAGTGGCTGCCAGGCCAGAGACAGCAGTCTTGTCCAATTCAGTCCTAAGCATAGCAAGCAACTATCTATGGGGGAGGGGCTGGTGGGGAGGGGAACTCATCTCTGCAGTCACCATGAGCACCCACACAGTAGCACCCCTTTTACAGTCATATTCTCAAGGACTGATGTGTTGGTTCCTCCCACTACCCACTCCAAGGCTGCTGGGAGGGAAGACTGTGAGGGTAATGCCAACCCAATGATAACTGGGTTGAGGTCATGCAGCAAGGATCTTCATTAGTCCTTACCTGATTAAATATGCTCATTTCAGTTCAGTCGCTCAGTCGTGTTTAACTCTTTGTGACCCCATGGACTGAAGCATGCCAGGCCTCCCTGTCCACCACCAACTCCCGGAGTTTACTCAAACTCATGTCCACTGTGTTGGTGAAGCCATCCAACAATCTCATCCCCTTCTCCTCTCACCTTCAATATTTCCCAGTTTAAGGGTCTTTTCAAATGAGTCAGTTCTTTGTATCAGGTGGCCAAAGTATTGGAGTTTCAGCTTCAGCATCAGTCCTTCCAATGACTATTCAGGACTCATTTCTTTAGGATGGACTCGTTGGATTTCCTTGCAGTCCATGAGAATCTCAAGAGTCTTCCCCAACACCACAGTTCAAAAGCATCAACTCTTTGGCTTTCTTTATAGTTCAAGTCTCACATCCATACATGACTACTGGAAAAACCATAGCTTTGTCTAGGTGGACTTTTGTTGGCAAAGCAACATCTCTGCTTTTCATTTTCTTTTTTTATTTATTTTTTTATAATTAATTAATTTATTTTAATTGGAGGGTAATTACTTTACAATATTGTGGTGGTTTTTGCCATACATTGACATGAATCAGCCATGGGTGTACATGTATTCCCCATCCTGAACCCTCCTCCCACCTCTTTCCCCATCCCATCCCTCAGGGTCAGTCTCAGTGCACCAGCCCTGAGCACCCTGTCTCATGCATCAAACCTGGACTGGCTACCTATTTCACATAAGATAATATGCATGTTTCAATGCTATTCTCTCAAATCATCCTACCCTCACCTTCTCCCACAGAGTCCAAATGCTGTTTAGGCTGGTTAAAATTTGTCTTCCAAGCAGCAAGTGTCTTTTAAAATCATGGCTGCAATCAATATCTGCAGTGATTTTGGAGCCTCCCAAAATAAAATCTGTCACTGTTTCCACTGTTTCCCCATCTATTTTCCATGAAATAATGGGGCCAGACTCAATGATCTTAGTTTTCTGAATGTTGAGTTTTAAGCCAACTTTATCACTCTCCTCTTTCCCTTTCATCAAGAGGCTCTTTCGTTCTTCTTCACTTTCTGCCATAAGGGTGATGTCATCTGCATATCTGAGGTTATTGATATTTCTCCCGGCAATCTTGATTCCAGCTTGTACTTCATCCAGTCCAGTACTTCTCATGATGTACTCTGCATATAAGTTAAATAAGAAGGGTGATAATACACAGTTTTGATGTACTCCTTTCCCGATTTGGAACCAGTCTGTTGTTCCATGTCCAGTTCTAACTGTTGCTTCTTGGCCTGCATACAGATTTCTGAGGAGGCAGTTCAGGTGGTCTGGTATTCCCATCTCTTGAAGAATTTTCCTTTTTTTTTTTTTTTTTTTTT
>SJYW01014776.1:189285-194747 GCA_006410735.1 Raphicerus campestris | reverse complement strand
AGCATGCCAGGCCTCCCTGTCCACCACCAACTCCCGGAGTTTACTCAAACTCATGTCCACTGTGTTGGTGAAGCCATCCAACAATCTCATCCCCTTCTCCTCTCACCTTCAATATTTCCCAGTTTAAGGGTCTTTTCAAATGAGTCAGTTCTTTGTATCAGGTGGCCAAAGTATTGGAGTTTCAGCTTCAGCATCAGTCCTTCCAATGACTATTCAGGACTCATTTCTTTAGGATGGACTCGTTGGATTTCCTTGCAGTCCATGAGAATCTCAAGAGTCTTCCCCAACACCACAGTTCAAAAGCATCAACTCTTTGGCTTTCTTTATAGTTCAAGTCTCACATCCATACATGACTACTGGAAAAACCATAGCTTTGTCTAGGTGGACTTTTGTTGGCAAAGCAACATCTCTGCTTTTCATTTTCTTTTTTTATTTATTTTTTTATAATTAATTAATTTATTTTAATTGGAGGGTAATTACTTTACAATATTGTGGTGGTTTTTGCCATACATTGACATGAATCAGCCATGGGTGTACATGTATTCCCCATCCTGAACCCTCCTCCCACCTCTTTCCCCATCCCATCCCTCAGGGTCAGTCTCAGTGCACCAGCCCTGAGCACCCTGTCTCATGCATCAAACCTGGACTGGCTACCTATTTCACATAAGATAATATGCATGTTTCAATGCTATTCTCTCAAATCATCCTACCCTCACCTTCTCCCACAGAGTCCAAATGCTGTTTAGGCTGGTTAAAATTTGTCTTCCAAGCAGCAAGTGTCTTTTAAAATCATGGCTGCAATCAATATCTGCAGTGATTTTGGAGCCTCCCAAAATAAAATCTGTCACTGTTTCCACTGTTTCCCCATCTATTTTCCATGAAATAATGGGGCCAGACTCAATGATCTTAGTTTTCTGAATGTTGAGTTTTAAGCCAACTTTATCACTCTCCTCTTTCCCTTTCATCAAGAGGCTCTTTCGTTCTTCTTCACTTTCTGCCATAAGGGTGATGTCATCTGCATATCTGAGGTTATTGATATTTCTCCCGGCAATCTTGATTCCAGCTTGTACTTCATCCAGTCCAGTACTTCTCATGATGTACTCTGCATATAAGTTAAATAAGAAGGGTGATAATACACAGTTTTGATGTACTCCTTTCCCGATTTGGAACCAGTCTGTTGTTCCATGTCCAGTTCTAACTGTTGCTTCTTGGCCTGCATACAGATTTCTGAGGAGGCAGTTCAGGTGGTCTGGTATTCCCATCTCTTGAAGAATTTTCCTTTTTTTTTTTTTTTTTTTTTTGGTAATCCACACAGTCAAAGTCTTTGGCATAGTCAATAAAGCAGAAGTAAATGTTTTTCTAGAACTCTCTTACTTTTTTGATGATCCAATGGATGTTCACAGTTTGATCTCTGTTTCCTCTGCCTTTTCTAAATCCAGCTTGAACCTCTGGAAGTGTGCTACTGAATGATATACTGTGTTATCTTGAACAAATCCATTTTCCTCTCTGAGCTTCTGTTTTCTCACCTATATAATTGAGGAGTTGGAATAAATCAGTGGTTTTCTAATTGCTTTAGGCAACAGTTAGCTTTTTTCCCCAAAATTTAACCATAAATCAATGCTTGGTACATAAAACAGAAAAAAAAAAAACAGCAGAATTGTTCTTGTAGACTGAGGATAGTAAGAATGACAAGGATGGTAGGGACAGCAGTGGTTAAAGAAGGGGATTCTGTTCTGCAGTCCTAACTGCTATTAATATAAACCTTTATACACCCATGGTAGCCCCTGAATAAGCTCAGGAGAAAAAAATTTGATAACTTTTGATCTAAATAGTCTTGAGGTATGGGATTGTTAGATAGGGATCTAAATAAGATGCTCTTATGTTGATGGTGATAAGAAAAAATGGGATACCTGGGAATAGAGAAGAGGCTTAGATAATACTAAAACCACCCTTCTTAATATTCTACAAAGAAGAAACAATCCAGGAACATTGGTGGATTGTCAGATACTAAGTAAGTCTAAGAAAATGACTCCCATTCCCACAAACCATACTTCTAAGAACAAGAATGAGAAAGGGAAATTGAGAGTCATAATTCTAACTGGAAATGGTGTAGCCAACTTTAGGAATCAGAAGTTCCTGAGTCCTCATCAGATTGCATCCTTGACTTGCTGTCTAAACTTTGTCAAGTGAATCTCCCTTCTTCTCAGGGTCTGTTTCTGTCTTTCTGACACTAGGAGGGCAACACCAATCAACATGGGCAGCCTCAAGCAATGGAAATATTGACTGTTAGAACAGAAAGTCTATCCTTTGTCTTTACTGCATGTCCCATTATGAACATCATGTGTCTCTCAAGTAGCCTGTGAAATGCCATCAATGATTTTTTCTGGAAAATTCCTACGACTGGTAGGAAAAAAGTACATGTCTCTTCTAATTTGGGATTCAGGCCTTAGGCTTTGAATTGGGAAGCAAATTGAAATAATAGAAAATGACATACTTCAACAATGGATGGGGCTCTTCCCTCTTGCCTTGGGGTTCTCAACATTCAACACTCAAAAAATGAAGATCATGGCAAATAGATGGAGAAACAATGGAAAGAGACTTTGTTTTCTTGGGCTCCAAAATCAGTGCAGATGGTGACTGAAGCCATGAAATTAAAACACACGTGCTCCTTGGAAGAAAGACAGCATATTAAAAAGTAGAGACATTACTTTGCTGACAAAGATCTATCTAGTCAAAGCAATGGTTTTTCCAGTAGTCAGGTATGGATGTGAGGTTGGACCATAAAGCAAGCTGAGCACCAAAGATTTGATGCTTTTGAACTGTGCTATTAGAGCAGACTTTTGAGAGTCCCTTGTACTACAAGGAGATCAAACCAGCCAATCTNAAGCTCAGGAGAAAAAAATTTGATAACTTTTGATCTAAATAGTCTTGAGGTATGGGATTGTTAGATAGGGATCTAAATAAGATGCTCTTATGTTGATGGTGATAAGAAAAAATGGGATACCTGGGAATAGAGAAGAGGCTTAGATAATACTAAAACCACCCTTCTTAATATTCTACAAAGAAGAAACAATCCAGGAACATTGGTGGATTGTCAGATACTAAGTAAGTCTAAGAAAATGACTCCCATTCCCACAAACCATACTTCTAAGAACAAGAATGAGAAAGGGAAATTGAGAGTCATAATTCTAACTGGAAATGGTGTAGCCAACTTTAGGAATCAGAAGTTCCTGAGTCCTCATCAGATTGCATCCTTGACTTGCTGTCTAAACTTTGTCAAGTGAATCTCCCTTCTTCTCAGGGTCTGTTTCTGTCTTTCTGACACTAGGAGGGCAACACCAATCAACATGGGCAGCCTCAAGCAATGGAAATATTGACTGTTAGAACAGAAAGTCTATCCTTTGTCTTTACTGCATGTCCCATTATGAACATCATGTGTCTCTCAAGTAGCCTGTGAAATGCCATCAATGATTTTTTCTGGAAAATTCCTACGACTGGTAGGAAAAAAGTACATGTCTCTTCTAATTTGGGATTCAGGCCTTAGGCTTTGAATTGGGAAGCAAATTGAAATAATAGAAAATGACATACTTCAACAATGGATGGGGCTCTTCCCTCTTGCCTTGGGGTTCTCAACATTCAACACTCAAAAAATGAAGATCATGGCAAATAGATGGAGAAACAATGGAAAGAGACTTTGTTTTCTTGGGCTCCAAAATCAGTGCAGATGGTGACTGAAGCCATGAAATTAAAACACACGTGCTCCTTGGAAGAAAGACAGCATATTAAAAAGTAGAGACATTACTTTGCTGACAAAGATCTATCTAGTCAAAGCAATGGTTTTTCCAGTAGTCAGGTATGGATGTGAGGTTGGACCATAAAGCAAGCTGAGCACCAAAGATTTGATGCTTTTGAACTGTGCTATTAGAGCAGACTTTTGAGAGTCCCTTGTACTACAAGGAGATCAAACCAGCCAATCTTAAAGGAAATCAGTCCTGAATATTCATTAGAAGGACTGATGCTGAAGCTGAAACTCCAATACTTTGGCCACCTGATGCAAAGAACTGACTCACTGGAAAAGACCATGATGCTGGGAAAGACTGAAGACAGGAGGAGAAGGGGATGACAGAGGATGAGATGGTTGGATGGCATCACCAACTTCATGGACTTTGGCATAACCAAACTCCATGAGTTTGAGCAAGCTCCAGGAGTTGGTGATGAACAGGGAGGCCTGGCATGCTGCAGTCCATGGGGGTCACAAATATTTGTACACTAATGAGTGACTGAACTGAACTGAACTGCCTTCTTGAAAGGGGCTTGTGGCTTAGAAGGCCCTCAGGCAAATATCATGAGTACCACTTGAGGATCTATGTGAGAGGGTCCCCAAGGTAAAAAGGACAGGACATTTTAGGGCACCCTGAGCAGCACCAGAAAATCAACCCTGGTCCCTCTTCTCCCTAACTGGATCTGAGACGGACTATAACATAACTATTTCCCATAGATTTTCTTTGTACTTTAGTCCTAGTAGGAAATAGTAGGTGCACACAAATTAAGAGAATATGGAGAGGTTTGAATAAAAAAACTATTTACAAAGGTATGAGTGCAGTGTAGGGAAACCTCAAGGTCTGGTACAATACTCACTGTGGGGCCTTGTCACCACTCTTAAGTCTAAAATAGTGAGAGGAGGGAGTTACTGAAATTTGGAAAGTTAGTGTCTTTGGAGAGTATTATCAGGAGAGGCGCTGTTATATTCAATTGAAATGTACAACTCAAGGTGACACTGAAGGGAGGGAGCTGGAAGAATAAAGACTCTGACTCTGATTTTTCTCCTTCCCTCTAATTTTCTGCCAGATTTCCCCTTAACCAAGCACAATTGGAAACCAGAGAGTGCACTTAAACTAGTATACCAGTCAGCATCCTGGGCCAGAGAGCAGATTGGAGGAGTGTGAAGAGTAGAAAGGGAGAGGCAAAAGGAAGCCAGCCAGAAAGTTGATGAATGCAGTTCAACACACCACTTTTCCCCTGTTATGAAGTCTATTCTATTTTTTTCATTATCTCCATTCTTACATACTTTCAGATCCCAATACTCTGACTTCAGAGACTTCATGCTCCAACAACCAATCTAGAACTTTCTAGTCTCAGAAGCTTTTGAAATCAGAAATATCCTGGCAGAAAAATTTGACTCCAGAACTCCAGTGCTTCAGAACCTTTCTAGAAAGCTTTGTCTTGAAAACCAAATTGATCCTGAAATACTATTTTCCTATTCATTTATCTGGAGTATAAGCAGTGTGGCTGAATTATTCTAGCTTCAGAGCTGGTTCTGGGTCTCTTGCTCCTCTTGATGCAGTCAAGCTGTTATCACTCTATAAATAATAAAGAAAGATGAATGCATAAAGCAGAGGTTGTCATTGCTCACTGGCCAGACCAACAAGGCAGGGTAGGAGATGACTGGAGGATTAAGGAGA
>SJYW01014776.1:154285-186785 GCA_006410735.1 Raphicerus campestris | reverse complement strand
GGTGGACAAGGAGGCCTGATGTGCTGCAGTCCATGGGGGTCACAAAAAGTCAGACACGACTGAGTGACTTAACTGAACTGAACTGATTATGCTCTAGTTGAACACTTACAGTGATAGATCATCACCTATAAACATGTTTCATTTTTTCCAGGGACTGCTCTGAGAAATAGATAATTATTCATTTCATTCAACTGAAATTTGGCTCCCTGTAGGTTCCACCCATAGGTGTATTTCATGTCAACTTGGGCTTGCCAGAATTGCTCTCTTTACCCCATGAAAATCTCTTCAGAAATCTTCCAAAATATCATACCACATGAATCTTTTCTTCCAGCCAAACAAACCCATTTCTTTAAATTGCTCTTCATGAGCCTTGGGATCTCTCTCTCTCTGTCTTCCCTGTACATGCCCCTCTTTTGTTGTCTTCCTTTTAAAGTGTGATGCCTAGAGCCTGCACTCATGCATACATGCCTAGAGCTTGATATAGCCCCCCAGGTGAAGTCTGACCAGTTAGTGAGGAGATAAATTCCAGGAATGAGCCCACACTTGAGGGTGAGAAGGTGCATGAAGTGTCAAAAGGGGGAGGAGGTTTAGGAATATGTTTATTTCTTAGGATCAGTCTATCTTGGAAAACTGGGCATTAAATGCTTTGTACCACCATTCTAATTCTGCAACCTCAAATCAAGATGAGCTAGTTTCCCACAATTCCATGCCTAACTATCTCTTTCCTGGCATAACTGGCACCTGGATTTGGAATATACTAGATTGGCTCCATGCCAACTCTCTTTGTTCCTACCTTGATCCCTAGAAATATTGGTCCTGGTGAGAGCGGGGCCTTAGTCCTCCTGGTGCCCTTATACACTCTGCTTTGCATATACTTTTATATACAGAGCATACTCCCTTGCTCTGAGTGTTACAGATCTAGCCCATAGTTTCTTGTCTGAGTTCCTCTGCAGGTAGTACTGAGTTTACTTAGAAACTGCTTGTCAAGGACAATGCCATAGTCAGCAGATAACAGTAGGGTTCTAGATGTAGTGAAGGAGGGGAAAATGGGTGGTAAGTTTTGAGCCATACTCACTCCTCCCTGAGAGTGGTTGTTGCAGAATCTTCACATAAATGAAAATTGGGGGAGGCATTTGTATGGCCAAGTATATTGTTTTTATACACAGTCTATGAGTATTTGGTGGAGAAGGAAATAGCAATTCACTCCAATCTTTTTGCCTGGAAAAGTCCATGGAAAGAGGAGCCTGGAGGGCTACAGTCCATGGGTTCACCAAGAGTTGGACATGACTGAGCACAGCCACAACGAATATTTAGGGAGTCTTATAAAGGTTAATGGAGATTATAGCAGAGGAGAAGGCCAAAGTCTCTCCAAACCTATTCCTCAGCAATCAACTGCTTTGGTTCAGATTCATTTCTTCTCAGAGCTTTGTGTATATGTGTCCAACCATGTGTGCCCAGCAGTCAAAAGTTCCTGGTGTGGAGAGGTAATATTAAGCCTTGAGGAAGCCTGGAGTTAGATGAGTGAAACCAGGACTGGACTGTTCTTATGGGCAAGCTGGAAACACTGACCAAAAAGTAGAGAATGATCATAAAATACCAAGGCAGTCAGCCCTAGCAGGAAAGGAGCTGGTCCAATCAAATGCTGATGAGTAAGAAAACTCATTCCTTGAGTATTTAAAGAGAGTGCTAGACATGGGGTTAAATGATTTCATACCCATTCATCTCATTCACAACACACTGATCACCAGTTCCATGTCCCTTACCCAAGGCAGGTGCTATAATCCTCTCACAGAGACTAAAATTGAGAGTAGGAGAAATTTGTTCAAATTCACATGACTATAAGTAATAGAGCTGGGATTCAGTCCTAAGAATGTCTACTTCTAGAGGGGACTGCCTTCTATTTTTTGAGACAGTAAGCTTTACTTGAGTCTAAGCAATGGCCTCAGGCTCCATTCTTCAACATCTGAGACCCATATTACTGAAGTGTTCTCTTGGGCATAGGAGTTGATACTGTGTAGCAGGTGAGTGAAATCCATTTCTACTACTGTGGGCCCATAGCATCAATAACACTTATTGCCTCGCTATTGATTCACTGTGGGATGCTAGGCAAATTTTTTTTTACACAATGGGTCTCGATTTTCTTATCTGTAAAGGTTATTTTATTGCTGTTGTTGTTTATTCACTAAGTCATATCTAACTGTTTTGTGACCCCATGGACTGTTAGACTGTCAAGCTCCTCTGTCCATGAAATTTCCCAGACAAGAATACTGGAGGGGGCTGCCATTCCTTCTCCGAGGCTTTTTCCTGACCAAGGGATCAAACCTATGTCTCTTGTATTTGCAGGCTGATTCTTTCCTACTGAGCCACTGCTGCTGCTGCTGCTAAGTGGCTTCAGTCATGTCCAACTCTGTGCGACCCCATAGACAGCAGCCCACCAGGCTCCCCTGTCCCTGGGATTCTCCAGGCAAGAACACTAGGGGTTGCCATTTCCTTCTCCAGTGCATGAAAGTGAAAGTGAAATTGCTCAGTTGTGTCCAGCTCTTAGCGAACCCACGGGCTGCAGCCTACCAGGCTCCTCCATCCATGGGATTTTCCAGGCAAGAGTCATGGAGTAGGGTGTCATTGCCTTCTCCCTGAGCCACTAGAGAAGCCAAAATAATTGTGAAAGCTAAATGGGATACTTTACTGCCATGTCTGGCACCTAATAGGAACTTAATAGGTTGTAGATTAGCAGAGTTGGGCTGGGTGATCTTCCTGTTGGAATAAATTCTGAATTTGTGATATCTCTTCTTGCCAGGAAAGGAGGATAACCTACACTGAGTAACATAGCATATTATTTTAGAGCACTTCCAACCCTGAGGTAGCAAAATAGTTTCCATCAACAAATTTTAGCTAAACACCTCCTCTCAGCCATAGAATTTGCTCTTGGAATAGATGTTAGGGTTTCAATGATACATAATGCATGAGCCTTTATTTGCAGGGGTTTCCTGAGAGAATCAGGATGAAGAGAAGTTCACAAATAGATCAAGAGAGCAGGGCAGCTACAGCAGCTCTAACTGACTCAAGAGGGTAATGACTGAATCAAGGCCCTGAGGTAGAAAACAGGCAGCTTAAGCAGGCATCAGAAGTGGGTGGTGGAAGGTTGGTGTGGTTTAAAGAGTAGCAGCAAGAGTGGCATTGAGAACTCATTACAATGGTCTATAAGACCCCTTATGATCACCCCCAACCTCTGCCACCTCTCTTGGCTCATTTCCCACTCCTCTTCACCTTGCTTTTCCTAGCTACTCTGGCTCATTTGCAGTTCCTTGAGCAATTCAGATATGCTATGATATTTGTACTTGCCATTTTCTTTTCCCACATATGGCTCATTCTTACCTACTTCTGGTCTGCCCTAAAATCTTACTTTATGTGGGAAATTTTGCTTGACCATCTTATCTAAGTTTATACCCACCCTCCCAATATTTCTTTTCTATATTTTCTCCCTTATTTTTCTCCAAATTAGCACTTATTACTGTATAACATATATTTTATTTATTGTCCTTGTTTCTGTCATCCTCACCAGTATGTACCTGCCAGGGATTACTGATTTCTCCACTGTGTCATCCTAAGTGGTTAAGACACTATCATGTACATGATTGGTGCTCAATAAACGGCCATTGAACAAATGAATAGTAAAATTTGCTAAATGTGCAATAAATTATTACATTTGAAGGAGTCAAGTGTCCCTTTGAGACTCTGATAAAAGATATGAATCCTTTCTGCAAAAGAGTGCATATAATCCTCCCCTTTGTTAAATTACCAGCTCTTTGAAATCCACAATCTCATTGCATTACCACAAATAACCTATGAAGCAGGCATTTTATCTCTATTTTGCTCGTGAGGGTAGTGCAACTCAGAGAAGTGGGCTAAGTTATCAAAGTTATGGAGTAAGTGGTATAGCAAGGACTATGGCCAAATTCTCCAGTGTTCTGATCAATGCCATTGTCTACCCTTAGGTTAATAGTGTGCTTATCTTGTACAAAGCTTGGGCTAGAAAAAACCACTGTAGTAGATAATTTCTAAATTGGCATGCAATGGTCCCTACCTCCTGGTATTTATGCCCTTCTGTAATACCCTCCCCTTGAGTATAGACTGAAGCTCGTGACTTGCTTCTAAATAAGAACGTGGCAAAAGTGATGCGATGTCACTTCAGAGGTCAGGTTACAAAAGACCATAATTTCCATCTGTCTAGCTCTATCTCACTGTTCACTGAAACTACAGTAGGCAAGGTGCAAGAAGGGAAGCTGAAAGAAAACTTAAGGAGTCATAGGAACTGCAGATATGTTTGTTCTCTCCTGACTGGCACAGCAGCAGTTCAGTAGACATGCTGTATTCTCTCATGGTTGATCCAGCAGACATAGCCATAATGCAACCACAAGGGCTTTTCTGGTGGAGTTTATATAGGTTTACAGAACAAAAGAAGCCTGTGGCCAAATGAGTGCATCATGATGCATATGTACAGTGCTATAAGTGATCTCAACTACTATATAACCATGTATTCACAAAACGTGGGGCAAGAGCAAGAGGTGAGACAATGAGATGAGACAGCCTGACAACTGCCATCTTGGCTAATTTGCTCTTTTCCTACACCGTCTTACTATCCTCTTTCTCTCTTATTTGCTTTATCTGATGAAGTTGGGTCCTATTTTGGGAGCAGCTTTACGGAGAAGTCTTTGTGGCAAGGAACTGATGGAGGCCTCTGTTCCACTGCTAGCAAGGAACAGAAGCCCTCAGTCCAACTGCTCATATGGAACTAAATCCTTCCAATAGCCAGATGAGCAAGCTTAGAAACTTATCTTCCTGTAGCTGACCCTTAAGTTAACTGCAACCCCAGTTGATCCTATGACTGTAGCCTGTGAGAGACCCTGAGCTAGGTGCAACCAGATAAGACATGCCTGGCTTCATGACCAACAGTAAAATAATAGCTGGACACTCTTTAAGGAGCTCAGTTTTTATATTACTTATGCAGAAATGGATGACTGACAAAACCAGAAACACAAAGTGGCCTGTACCACACTATCTTCACTGCCTCAGCTGCCACACCTCCCTCTGTGGTTCTCAGTCCAAAGCCTTTCTTTCACTCAATATGTTGGTAGCAATAACATATTTGGTGCTACAAGGGACTAGAGCTTGAAGAGTAATATCAGGATTATGAAGATTGTGATAGCTGGAAGAGTTTTGTACTTTTTGGCTGAAAAAAATTGTCACGTTCATAGTTTGATTTCTTTCAGGCCCTGACCTCTATGTTTATGCTAATTTACAAGACTGCTTAAAATTGTGGCTTACTAATAAGATGTCTCACCTGGAAGTCAGAACACCTGGGTTATGTCAATCAGGAAATCCACAATATTTTTCAACAGCAATCTTTAGGCATGACATTATATTTGGTATTGAGGAGACTATGGCAAACAAATTAGACCCAGTCACTGTATTCACAGTATTTTCGGTGTAGTAGTTTAGATTTCTGGACTGGCCACTCACAGTGAACCCACAGGCAATTCCCTTCTCTCTGTCCTATTTCCTCATTGGTGAAATGATTAGCAGTTGGTGTATGTAGGAGGTCTGTTTTAGCTCTACAGTGCTGAATTTTTGAACACCAGTACTTAAGTATTTAAGTGATCAAGGGAGCTGCTTCTGGCTGGCTGATTACCCAGGGTCATCAAGGTTAAATGATGAGTCCAGAGTCATGTTGGCAACTGGTGGCAGTGTTCTGAGCTGCCTCTCAAAGTAACATTAACATTTATTGCACAAAGAAAAAAATCTGTTCCAAAATACTTGCTTAATGACACCCTGTTCCCAAGTAGACAGTAAACAAGCAAGATGAAAGGCAAGAAATTGTTAATGTTTTTAATAACCCAGTAATATTTAAATAATGGACAGTAATTATCTTATTAAATTTAAATGAAGAATGGCAAAGTGAGCTCTCCTGGAGTTCTAGTCTTGCTGAGGCATCCAGAGGCTCTAAGAAGTTAAAGATTAGCTGCTCCAGTGGAATTCTCTTTATGCTGAGAGAGTGTTATTCCCTAGAGGTGATAAGTCAGGTTGGACTGGGAGTGAAGCTGAGAGAAGAAAACCAAAGTTGTTGCTTGAGAAAATGTGTCTGGAATGGAGAAAGGAACTTTCTGGGTTTTTAGAATACCAGAAATGAGCAAAAGAAAGGGAAATCTCTTCATAGACACAAGAAGGTGCATAAAGGAAAATGACTTATCCAAGATCACTAACTTCTTTTTAGCAACAAAATACTAAACTCTGTGCCTCTCCATAACACCATCCTGCACATAAACCAATTTTATCTGAGTAGATAGTTTCCAACAGTTAGGAACACAGGCTCTCAAGGAAAATGACCTGAGTTCAGATTTCTTCTCTGCTATTTACTAGCTGTGTGAGCCTGAGTAAATTACTTTATGTTTTTGCACCTCCATTTCCTCATCTATAAAATAAGGATGATCATAATGTTTTCAGGAGGATTAAATGAGTTAATATTTGTAAAGCACTAGATATGTAGATGACACCACCTTTATGGCAGAAAGTGAAGAGGAGTTAAAAAGCCTCTTGATGAAAGGGAAAGAGAAAAGTGTAAAAGTTGCNCAGTTTTTATATTACTTATGCAGAAATGGATGACTGACAAAACCAGAAACACAAAGTGGCCTGTACCACACTATCTTCACTGCCTCAGCTGCCACACCTCCCTCTGTGGTTCTCAGTCCAAAGCCTTTCTTTCACTCAATATGTTGGTAGCAATAACATATTTGGTGCTACAAGGGACTAGAGCTTGAAGAGTAATATCAGGATTATGAAGATTGTGATAGCTGGAAGAGTTTTGTACTTTTTGGCTGAAAAAAATTGTCACGTTCATAGTTTGATTTCTTTCAGGCCCTGACCTCTATGTTTATGCTAATTTACAAGACTGCTTAAAATTGTGGCTTACTAATAAGATGTCTCACCTGGAAGTCAGAACACCTGGGTTATGTCAATCAGGAAATCCACAATATTTTTCAACAGCAATCTTTAGGCATGACATTATATTTGGTATTGAGGAGACTATGGCAAACAAATTAGACCCAGTCACTGTATTCACAGTATTTTCGGTGTAGTAGTTTAGATTTCTGGACTGGCCACTCACAGTGAACCCACAGGCAATTCCCTTCTCTCTGTCCTATTTCCTCATTGGTGAAATGATTAGCAGTTGGTGTATGTAGGAGGTCTGTTTTAGCTCTACAGTGCTGAATTTTTGAACACCAGTACTTAAGTATTTAAGTGATCAAGGGAGCTGCTTCTGGCTGGCTGATTACCCAGGGTCATCAAGGTTAAATGATGAGTCCAGAGTCATGTTGGCAACTGGTGGCAGTGTTCTGAGCTGCCTCTCAAAGTAACATTAACATTTATTGCACAAAGAAAAAAATCTGTTCCAAAATACTTGCTTAATGACACCCTGTTCCCAAGTAGACAGTAAACAAGCAAGATGAAAGGCAAGAAATTGTTAATGTTTTTAATAACCCAGTAATATTTAAATAATGGACAGTAATTATCTTATTAAATTTAAATGAAGAATGGCAAAGTGAGCTCTCCTGGAGTTCTAGTCTTGCTGAGGCATCCAGAGGCTCTAAGAAGTTAAAGATTAGCTGCTCCAGTGGAATTCTCTTTATGCTGAGAGAGTGTTATTCCCTAGAGGTGATAAGTCAGGTTGGACTGGGAGTGAAGCTGAGAGAAGAAAACCAAAGTTGTTGCTTGAGAAAATGTGTCTGGAATGGAGAAAGGAACTTTCTGGGTTTTTAGAATACCAGAAATGAGCAAAAGAAAGGGAAATCTCTTCATAGACACAAGAAGGTGCATAAAGGAAAATGACTTATCCAAGATCACTAACTTCTTTTTAGCAACAAAATACTAAACTCTGTGCCTCTCCATAACACCATCCTGCACATAAACCAATTTTATCTGAGTAGATAGTTTCCAACAGTTAGGAACACAGGCTCTCAAGGAAAATGACCTGAGTTCAGATTTCTTCTCTGCTATTTACTAGCTGTGTGAGCCTGAGTAAATTACTTTATGTTTTTGCACCTCCATTTCCTCATCTATAAAATAAGGATGATCATAATGTTTTCAGGAGGATTAAATGAGTTAATATTTGTAAAGCACTAGATATGTAGATGACACCACCTTTATGGCAGAAAGTGAAGAGGAGTTAAAAAGCCTCTTGATGAAAGGGAAAGAGAAAAGTGTAAAAGTTGCCTTAAAGCTCAACATTCAGAAAATGAAGATCATGGCATCCGGTCCCATCACCTCATGGGAAATAGATGGGGAAACAGTGGAAACAGTGTCAGACTTTATTTTGGGGGGATCCAAAATCACTGCAGATGGTGACTGCAGCCATGAAATTAAAAGACCCTTACTCCTTGGAAGAAAAGTTATGACCATCCTAGATAGTATATTCAAAAGCAGAGACATTACTTTGCTGACTAAGGTCCATCTAGTCAAGGCTATGGTTTTTCCTGTGGTCATGTATTGATGTGAGAGTTGGACTGTTAAGAAAGCTGAGCGCCAAAGAATTGATGCTTTTGAACTGTGGTGTTGGAGAAGACTCTTGAGAGTCCCTTGGACTGCAAGGAGATCCAACCAGGACTCTGATGTTGGGAAGGATTGGGGGCAAGAGGAGAAGGGGACGACCGAGGATGAGATGGCTGGATGGCATCACGGACTCGATGGACGTGAGTCTGAGGGAACTCTGGGAGATGGTGATGAACAGGGAGGCCTGGCGTGCTGTGATTCATGGGATCTCAAAGACTTGGACACGACCGAGCGACTGAACTGAACTGAACTGAGGAGCAGTGCTTGCCATAAAGTAAATACTATATAATATTTTTGAATAGAACAAACAGAATTTTCACTTAATTTTAAATAAGTCCAATAGCCCCAGCAATTCAGTAGCAAGAGGGAGGTTTTCTTAGAGATTCCCATCTTTTTTTTCTGAGGCTTTCCATGTATGGTTTCCCTTCAAGCACCCACTCCCCATCAGATAGCATACTCCTTAAGTTTCCAGAACTCTGGTACTCTCTCCTCAACTTCTCTGATGGCAAGAAGTGATCAGTCCAAAGACCTCTCACATTCACTGCCCCATTGGATCAGCATAATAACTCAGGGATAGAGCAATGATTTTATTTCCATTCTAGAGATGAGGACACAGGACTAGGAACTTGATGAGACTGGTATGGCTCTCTTAACAGGGTACTATGGTTCCAGTTTAACAGGGTGCTGTGATTCTAGTCCAAACTTTACTACTTACTTTTGTGTAACATCAGGTAGACATCTTCCCATCTCTGTACCTCAATTTTGTCATCCACTTAATGAAGGGGTTAGAGGAAATAGTCTTACAAACAATCTGATTTAAAGGTCACACAATTTGTTTGTAGTAGAGCAAGAACTGACTTTCTGTTAAGCCACTCCTTGACTTTTCCTTGATGCCACATTTTGTTTTCAAATGAGTAAAGATTCTGAGAGAGCTCACAGAATAGGCTCAGCCCATTTTCCCTTCTACCTTACTTTCCTTTACTTAGCACAATAGGGTTAAACATGTTTTAATGTTGTAAAATGTCAGAGCAAAGAAAGCCTTTGGAGACATCTTTTAGATCACTGGCTCTGAAACCAGAATGCATGTACCTCAAATGTCCTCCCAAATGCAATGGAGATACATGAACTATAGCGCCACTCTCTCCTGGAGAACTGACTTTGCTAGATTTGGAAGAGTTACATTAAAATAAATACCTATTCATTATGGAATGGAATGCAAAAAATGAAGATGAACTTTTTAAGGTATTGTAAATCTACAAAAAAATTTGCACTTTGACTTGGACTGGAAAAAGTATGAGAGAAATTCTAAATCATCATATTGCAGTCTGTGAAGCTGATATTCAAAGAGAGGAAGAACCTTCCTCCACAGGATCACAAAGAGATTTAAAAACAAAGAAATAACTTGAATCCAAATTACTGGCAACCTGGATAATTGTATTTTCTTCTATCTGGTCCTGTCTAAAAAGAAGAAGTGAGCCAAGGAGTGATGAAAGACTGTTCCTTGGTGCATGAAGAAACACCTCACTGATATGGACGGGCTGCTTTGCTTCTCAAGAATGCAGTTTCTTCTTCAAGAAGCTGACCTGAGCATACAATATATGGATAATTTAACTTGGGCTCTGAATTGAGGATTCCAAGGTTTAAATCCTAGCCCTATGACTATCTAGCTGTTTCACTATGGACAAGTTACTTAACTTCTCTGTGCCTCAATTTCAAAGAAAAATGAGCAGACAGTATCGCTTATCTCATAAGTTTTTTTGTGTGAAAATTTAGTGAGTTAATGTAGGAAAAGCACTTAGAACAGTGCTAATTAGTTATTTTTTTAATTGTTTAAACTAAACAAGCATGGAACTAGGCTTATAGCATTACTGCGTCCTGAGACACTTCTGTGAAACCCCAATGGCAGAGAGCATAGTTTATAACCCACAGATCGTTGCAAAGGTGTTCCAAGATGTGGGTGGTTGGATATGGGATGTGTGACAAGCTGTGAACCTTTCAGAAAAAAATATCATCCAGAGTATCCTTATATCTAAGTAGATTACAGGGCTTGTTCTTGAAATGGCTAAAGTGATGTCTTACAAGAGCATTTAAATATGCATTTATATTTTCTTTAAAAAGACTGAATGCCCTCAGGAAAAATGTCTGACTCTTTGGAACTCTTTTGGTTCCAGACACAGAGGAAAACATAGTAAGATGACTATTGGACATTGTTCCAAATGTGGGAAATGGACCTTGAGAAAGGCAGAGTCTCAGACATGGGGTTTGTTACCCTTGGCAATGAAGAGGCTTAGACTGAGCAGTACAGGAACTGCTGAAAGCAGGACCTGGGGTCCTGGCCTTCCCTAGGGAAGAGAGGCCCCTCATCAATCATCTAGGCTTTAGTTAGCTGCCTGTTCCCATTTCTGTGGCCTCACCAAGGCCTTTTGGAGCTTTCCCCATTTCTCTGTGTAGGTAAATACTATAGTTTTTACCCCCTAAGGCAAATTTTGAATGGGTTATATAAGCCATGTCCCCATGGCACCCCTCAGGTCCCCTGAGTCTGCATTATGACATTCATCAATTAAGTCATCTACCAACCATGTATCTTAATTTTAACTTTTCCTGGCCCATTTGCCTTTTGAAACAATTATTTCAAAGTTGTACCTCATGAACTCTAAAACATTCTATGGAGGCATCCTAGGAATTACATAGAAGGGATGGATTTCCCACTTCAACTAGAACAGCTCCACTTTGATCTGTTTTCTATATTGAGTTCCCCTGTTGACTTTTATTTGTGTTTAAAAGTTATAGTGTTAAAAGCAGGTTGAAAATCACTATCATAAACTGCTGAAATTATTTCAATAGTCCATAAATGTCAATATATTGGCAAACAAAGAACATTTCTTTGAGTTGTACTTCAACTAGAATCAGACCACATACCTTCAACTTTGAAGCAAGGAAAAAAAAAGAAAAAATACCCATCACGCATGAAGGAGGGTTGATTCCTGCCTTCAAGGAACTGAAACTCAAATTAGGATGGCAGAACAAACAGCCTGGAATCACCTGAGCCTTTAATAGTTCAGCTTGGTTCTGATTTTGTGAACTCAGAGGAGATATATCCTAAGGAAGAAGTGAAATTATACTGGCATCTGAAAGATGATAAAGTGGGCTGGGTATAGGCAAATACATGAGAGACAAGTAGAGAGGCAGAGATTGCAGTAAAGATAGTATGGGAAAAAGGAGACGTCATGGAGAGAGTGGGCTCTGTAAGGAATCAGGCCTGAGGATCAAGGGTGGTTCATACTGGGAGCAAGGAGAGAGAAGTTACTCAGTATGGGGAGACCCAGTAATACCAAGCAGAAGAATTTGGAATCAATGCACATTTTGACCATATATGGGGTACATAGTGTAGGAAAGGGGCCAGTAAAAGAAGCAGCACTAGCAGGAGGACTTAAATGGTGATACAGGTGAGGGCTATTCAAAGGCTGTCTTAGAAACAAGTGTCCCACTTGCCACAAGTTCAGTGCTTTAGTCATCATTCATTTTCCTTTTATTATTGCTGGCCAAGGCCTATATCTCCACCTCTCATAGAACCTTGCACGTCAATGTATACAAAGTAAGTGTTCAAATAATGTTTGTGAACACAAAATGAAAGCCACTTAAAGGACAAAACCAAAGCCTTATGTGGCTAATGAATGTTTGGAGGTATCTATCTTTACTGTCCCAGCATCTTTCCAGAATTTTCCCCATATCTCAGACAGTCTGCACACCCCCTGTTCCTATGAGTTTATGAACTCCTTAGACATATTTCATTCTTCTCATTTTTAGATGGAAAAACTAAGTTTCAGTAAATAAAAGGACTTGCCCAAGATAACTGAGGTAATGGCTTAGGTGTGAGTGAACCCTAGGGCTTTTGATCACAAATCCATTGCTATTCCTGAATCTCTGGTCTACTTGGAAACACAGGTGCTAAGAGCCAACTGCAGTTCTCTATTCACTACCTGGTCAAATATCTAGATCCTCTCTTCCCTTATTAAGGCATGAAGAATAAAGATAATTAACTAAGATGAAGTGGTGGGAACACTGGAATTGAAGTCAAAGGTCCTAGTTTCTAGTATGAATTCTGCCGTAGCACCAGGTTCAGTTCAGTAGCTCAGTCATGTCCAACTTTTTGCCACCTCATGGACTGCAGCACACCAGTCTTACAAGTCCATCACCAATTCCCAGAGCTTGCACAAATTCTCGTCTATTGAGTCGGTAATGCTATCCAAACACCTCATCCTCTGTCATCCCCTTCTCCTGCCCTCAGTCTTTCCCAACATCAGGGTATTTTCCAGTGAGTCGGTTCTTCACATCAGGTGGCCAAAGTACAGGAGTTTCAGCTTTAGCATCATTCCTTCCAAAGAACACACAGGGCTGATCTCCTTTAGAATGGGCTGGTTGGATCTCCTTGCAGTCCAAGGGACTTTCAGGAGTCTTCTCCAACACCATAGTTCAAAAGCATCAATTCTTTGACACTCAGCTTTCTTTATAGTTCAACTCTCACATCCATCCATACATGACTACTGGGAAAACCATAGCTTTGACTATATGGACCTTTGTTGGAAAAGTAATGTCTCTGCTTTTTAATATGGTGTCTAGGTTTAATATGCTGTCATAGAGCCTGAAGAACAATGGACAGAAGTTCATGATATTGCACAGTGGGCAGTGAGCAAAACCCTCTCCAAGAAAAGGAAATCCATAAAAGACAAAATCGTTGTTTGAGGAGGACTTAAAAATAACTGAGAACCCAGAGGGATGGGATGGGAAGGGTGTGGGAGGAGGGTTAGGGATGGGGGGACACATGTACACCCGTGGCTGATTCATGTCAATGTACGGTAAAAAAAAAAAAAATTGTAAAGCAATTAGGCTCCATTGAAAATAAATAAATTCATTAAAAAAGAAAGAAAGAAGAGAAACTAAAGGCAAAGGAAAAAAGGAAAGATATACCCATTTGAATCCATAGTTCCAAAGAGTAGCAAGAAGAGATAAGAAAGCCTTCCTGAGTGATCAATACAAAGAAATACAAAGAAATAGAGGGAAATAATAGAATGGGAAAGACTAGAGATCTCTTCAAGAAAATTAGAATGTTTCATGCAAAGATGATGGGAAATAGATGGGAAAACAGTGGAAACAGTGTCAGACTTAATTTTGGGGGCTCCAAAATCACTGCAGATGGCGATTGCAGCCATGAAATTAAAAGATGTTTACTCCTTGGAAGGAAAGTTATGACCAAGCTAGATAGCATATTGAAAAGCAGAGACATTACATTGCTTACAAAGGTCCATCTAGTCAAGGCTATGGTTTTTCCAGTGGTCATGTATGGATGTGAGAGTTGGACTGTGAAGAAAGCTGAGCACCAAAGAATTGATGCTTTTGAACTGTGGTGTTGGAGAAGACTCTTGAAAGTCCCTTGGACTGCAAGGAGATCCAACCAGTCCATTCTGAAAGAGATCAGCCCTGTGTGTTCTTTGGAAGGAAGGATTCTAAAGCTGAAACTCCAGTACTTTCGCCACCTCACGTGAAGAGTTGACTCATTGGAAAAGACTCTGATGCTGGGAGGGACTGGGGGCAAGAGGAGAAGGGGATAACAGGATGAGATGGCTGGATGGCATCACCGACTCAATGGACTTGAGTTTGAGTGGACTCCTGGAGTTAGTGATGGACAGGGAGGCCTGGCATGCTGCAATTTATGGGGTCACAAAGAGTCGGACACGATTGGGTGACTGAACTGAACTGAACTGATGCAAAGATGGGCACAATAAATGACAGAAATGGTATGAACCTAACAGAAGCAGAAGAGATTAAGACGAGGTGGCAAGAATACACAGAAGACCTATACAAAAAGGATCTTCATGACCCAGATAACCACAGTGGTGTGATCACTCACCTAGAGCCAGATATCCCGGAATGCAAAGTCAAGTGGGTCTTAGGAAACATCACTACAAACAAAACTAGTGAAGGTGATGGAATTCCATCTGAGCTATTTCAAATCCTAAAAGTGCTGCATTCAGAATGCCAGGAAATTTGGAAAACTCGGCAGTGGCCACAGGACTGGAAAAGGTCAGTTTTCATCCCAGCCCCAAAGAAAAGCAATGCCAAAGAATGTTCGAATACTGCACAATTGCACTCATCTCATACACTAGCAAAGTCATGCTCAAAATTAACACATCTATAAACTGGGCACCCTAGAGATCTTTCCTGCATGGTTCATGCTCTCAGGCCAAGAAGTATGTGTCTCTCTAGCCTGTTACGGTAAGCCCAGATTGTAATGCTCTCAAGCATGATTATTTCCCCCTATTCCCCTATCTCCCAGTGAGCTAGGTCAATTTGTCAAAAGGAAGTCTGCAGACCTAGGATCATGGCAGCATTTTTTAATGATTGAGTGATGCCTTAAATCACCAAGCTTGGCTGGCTCTGGCTCTATCACACACTTTTATCAAATGGGTCCCTTTGCCTATTTAGCCTTTCCTAACCTGGAAGCCCCTAAATTCTGCTCTTTGCCTTGATCCTTTACTGTGTCTATGCATTATTCTTAGTTACCCAAGGGCAATTCTGATTGGTGCATCCTTGCTCATAAATCTGGAAGATCAGATGATATACTTTATTTATAACTGCCAATGCAAAGATGGGCACTTTCAATGACTGCAGCAAATAAATAAAATAATAATAATAATAATGGCCTCCTTTGTCCTTTCTTGTTAAACTTGCCTAGGGATATTATCAGTGGGTAAGAAGAAGATGAAAACATGGCCTTGCTGAAAGTTTGCGTGACTGGGGCCTCATTTCAATAATTTATTTTTTCACCAATCCCATTTCACATTATATCTGTCTCCTCTTCTCATCAGTGTAGGTAATATACTCATCACAAATCTGTGAGGCTGGAAGACAGGCCATGTGCTTCAGTCTAATTCTCCTCTCTTATATTACTTCAAAATTCTATATCATAAGGAGTCATGATCCTCTCATCTCAAGTTGAGTAACTGAACTCCCAACTACCCAGAAATATCTCCCTCAGAGAGTTCTTCCCTTTTGGACCACCAATGCAGCCACACGTTGTGATGGAAAGAGAAGATCTTCAGAGGTATCAGGATCTGGCTTAAAAAATCCATTCACTCCTAGTAGAATTTTGAGGAAGTGACTTTTCTCTAAGTATCAACTGAGAATTACTAGAGGATTACAGGTAAAAATTCTTTCTATAAATTTACACTGGATTCAAATTCTTTGTGAATTCTTGCAAATTACTTCACCTCTCTATGTCTCAGTTTCCTCATTTGTTAAGGAGTATCATAATGGGATAAGCTTGTAGCATTGTTGAGAAGATTAAATGATATAATTTGTAGTATGGGTTTAGTCTANTGTGTAACACTTACTATGCACTAGCCAATATTCTAAGCACTTTATAGATATTTCATTTAATACTCAAAAGAATAATGTAAGATAAGTACTATTACTGAGGCACACAGAGATTAACTAACTTGTCTAGCACCTTATAGATAGCAAACAACAGAGCCAGGATTTCTACCAAGGAATTCTAGTTCCAGAGTCCTTGCAGAGGTAAGGGCTAAAATATAATCTCTTTGTTGTACTCTCACTCAGGCCACTTACTCCCATAATCTCAGCTAGATCTGAGACTGTATTTATGTGCTCTTGTACCATATGGGCCGGTCAATTTGTCCTTGAGAGCTCAGACCTTTTTGATGTATATCTCTGTACTTCCTAGAGTTCCAGAAATTTATCTCCTTTTCAGCATTTGTGATGATAATATGACATATTTTCTGCTTTTTTTTTTTTTGGCCTGAATTAAAAACTTTCTGATAATACTAGACATCATCTCACTGATGTCTTAACAAACTGTGTCATTCACCCCATGAGTTGCATGGATGAAGGACAATGGTGATGCTAGTAGCAGGTAGGCTCTGAAAGCTTCAGTACCTTCTCTAAACCCATCCAACCACAAATGGTCTGCAGATGCCAAGAGTAAGGGAAAGCTACTACTCTACTCAATATGCCTTTTTTACTTCAGGTTATTTATCACCTAAGCTGACATCATAGTAATCACCTACATTTTTATTGGCCTTTACATTCTCTGAAGTCCTTTAATATGCATCAGTCCTCTGACTTCCTTGAAGAGCTTTTAAAGTCAGTATTAAACTTTTTTTTTTTTCCAAAAAAAGAAACTCAGAGAAGGAAAAAAACCTGGCCAAAGTCACACAGCTACTGAGAGCCAGGTACACACTACACAACTCTAAGGGTCCAAAAGCTTTTGCTCATTCTACTGCTAAAGTGATCATTAAAATGACCTGTATCAAGAACATCTGGTTCTGAAATGGGGATTGAATATGGAAAGCTTTGATGGATTCCATGAAGTTCTTAGGATTGTAAAACTTCTGACCACAGTCAGAGGAAACCTTCAGAGATACTTAAAGGCTATCTTGCTGGAAGCCTCATGGTTTCAAGACCATCTGATTGTCTAAATTACCTCCACCACTGACTCATCAATGTCAGCATTTCTGTTTATTAGGTAAAGAGTTCTGTTTATCTAAGGAAAGTTTTTTCTTCCAGCTCTTTACTCTCATTTACACAATGAGTCAATCCTTATCACTACTGTTCCACACACAGGCATTCTTCTATTACTTGCTAGTTCTGGGTACACTCTCAAAATACAGGTCAAACTGTTTTCCCTATAGCTATTGATACTTAAATGCTAATCTAATACTTCTTTTTCTTCATCTGAGTTCTACCTTTCTTCAACATGCTCCCACACTTAAGCCTTCTGTATGCTTGGAGAGAGAAACTTTAAAAGCCTTGACATTTCTTTTTCAGTATAGTCAAACATGTCTTTCTTTTTCCTCATAGCATCTGAGTTTTCTGTCTTGTTTGAACACCTTCTTCTTAAGAAGGTCTCTTTCTTTCCAAGATTATGCAAATGTTCTCTCTGACAAAAGACAGAAAAATCTAAGTCAAAAACCAAATAATAAACTGGGGAAATATTAGCAACTTATATGACAAATAAAAGGTTAGTGTCATTTGAGTTAATTCTTTTCAACCCACAAGATTTTTATTTTCATGCCAATAAGTCTATTGTGTTTTTTTTTCCTAATCCAGTGGTTATTGAACTAAAGTACATGATCTTTTAACTATTCAAAGAACAAAGAAAGTTGCTTTTATCCATCTGAGGGTGAAATTAGATGATGTTTGTAAAAACATATGCATGATATGAATCATTTTGTCTAGGGAAAGAAACAGCTGTGCATGTGTGTATATTTGTTTAAACAAATTAGTAAGAGTATGGAAAAAGCTGTAGAAGAAATTATGCCAAACTGATAATATCAGTTATCTCCTGAAAATTGGATAGCAAGAGACTTGAAAGAAATAACTTTTTAGTTATATGTCTTTGTGTTTATCACTTGTTACAATGATATGGAATTGCTTGTTATAAAAAAAAATAGCCTACACTCTACTCCTTCATACTTCCTTTGATGTTATTTAGTCTTGAATTTTGTGTGTGTGGCAGTATTAGTAGAGAACTGAAAATGAACAACAAACTAGCTTTCAGAAACTCAGAGAAGTTAAGTAGCTTGCACATCTAATAAGTAGAGCTAGGATAAGACCCAAAAAACTTAAATCAAGTATGGAAATAAAGTAAGAACCCCTGGAAGCTTTTAAAGGACAAGTGATTTAGCAGTCAGCCTCCAGAAAACTGCAATAAGATCATCTAGGATTTTTCCTTAAAGTCAAAATCCTGTATTCTCTTCCCGTATCAATACCTCCGCAAAACTGATTACAATGAACTTAAGAAAGGTAATTCGTCCCAATAAAGCCCAATTTGCTTTTTGTTTTCTTGATTGGATCACACAAACCAGGGTAGTAAACACATAGATAATTGGTCCAAGAGTGTTGCTTCCTCTTTTTAGAACTCCATCTTTCCAAAGCCCTTCTCTCAACACATTCCCCTGATCAAAAAAGCCAGTGGCTCCCAGTGCTTTCCATACTAATTCTAAACTCCACATTCTGGTCTTCAGCATCTTCAATAAGATGCTCTAGGTGCACTCAAGGGGATTCCCCGTGGCTCAGATGGCAAAGAATCTGCTTGCCATGCAAGAGACCCAGGTTCAGTCCCTGGGTTGGGAAGATTCCCTTGAGAAGGAAATGACAATCCACTCTACTATTCTTGCCTGGAAAATCCCATGGACGGAGGAGCCCGGCGAACTACAGTTCATGGGCTCACAAAGAATTAGACACGACTGAGCAACTTTCACATACATTCAACATTGAATGGTTTGGCTAGGCTTTAGAAGATTTAATTTAAATCTAGAAAAATTAATATAGAAGGTAGTCGTTATGACTGGAATCCTAGACTTAGAATTCTGCATTGGAATCTTCTTTATACCACTTATGAACTGTACAACCTTGAACAGATTATTTAACCTCTTTAACCCTCAATTTTCTCATCTATAAAATGATGAGGAAATAATGCCCCTTTTATGGGACTGTTCTGAGAATGAGACGAGCTAACCTATGTAAAGCGTTTGTTATAGAACTAAGTTCAATTACATTAGGGGGTAATAATAATAATTATTGTACTTATTGGAAAATAATTTCCATGAACACAATCATCTAAGGTAGTAACATTTACTCGACTCATGACCTCTTTCTCCACAAAGTTATAGGAAAGACAATTTTATGGAACTCAGCTCTTCAGGAAATTTGCAAGAAGTCTTCCGGACATGTAAATCAGCCCAACTTCACACACACACACACACACACACACACACACACACACACACACACACACACACAGAAATGCTTACGATCATACACAGTATTCTGTATACAGTCATAGACATAAGCTCCCCTTCCCCACATACCCATGTGTATATACTTAGATATATATCCATTCTTGCTAAGGGTTAGAGCACTTGATTAAAAAAAAAAATTGTCCTGAATGTTAAGAAAAATTTCATTGCTGTGCTGAGCAGACAGACTCTCAGACGCTGCTTATGCCCTTGTAATAAATATGAATATAATGAAAGGATAGAAAAAAATGCTGTAGACAAAACTTCCGGGTAAGAGCTGTCTGAAGGTACTCCCCATGGGGACAATGAGCCAGGCACTGCAGTGAGATGCCAATCTTTCCTTTTTATTTAATCATCTTGCAGGATGTTTTTAAGGCAAACCAGATAGACAGATTGTACCTATTGCCAGGGAGAGGAGAATTGAGAGGGAATCTTCTGGGACTGAATGCTCTGACCTGCCTGTGGTTACAAAGTCCCTCAAACTTGATGTACCCTAAAAAAGTTAACTGTTAACCTTCTGGGGCTAGAGAGATGGAGAGTGGGGGGCCTGGCTGTTCTGTTGGGAAAGAGGAGACTAGGCTAATCTCTTTTAAATATCTGAGGGTCAGAAATTGCCCAAAGGATCAACTTCTCCAGGAATTCTTATATGACTGCCCCTGCCATTCCCCAAGCTGAGATTCCATAACCCCTACACTTACCTCTGCCATGGCACTTGCTACTCTGTGCTGTAACACTCTATCTCCTTTGTTTATCATCTAAATTCAGGGCTTAGCATAGTTCCTGATATATAATAGGCACTGCATATATAAATGTATGGGAATTCCCTGGTGGCTCAGCAGTAAAATATCTGCCTGTAAAGCAGGAGACCTGGGTTTGATCCATTGGTTGAGGAGATGCCCCTGGAGGAGGGCATGGTAACCCACTCCAGTATTCTTGCTTGGAGAATCCCATGGATAGAGGAGCCTGGCAGGCTGCAGTCCATAGGGTTGCACAGAGTCAGACATGACTGAAGTGACTAAGCAGCAGCAGCATATAAATGTGTATATAATTGGTGACTTCCTGTCTGACTGTTTACTTTTCTACTCTCCCACATGACTGAGATTTTGTATTCTCATGATGCTGTGTATTCCCAGGACCCACAGAGTTTAGCGCATAGTGGATGCTTGATGTTTATAGAATCGAGAGGATTTAGTTCTCTTATAGTCTCCTGAGGACTATCTTATGTCTTAGTTTCCTTGTTCAAAAAGTTGGGATAATAATATGCCTTCTACAGAGAATTTCTGGGAGGAGTCAAGAAGTTAATAAGTGACAAATGCTTGATGGAGTAGCTGGCAGAAATATTGTTGCTGTTGTTTACATTATTATTATCACTTTCAGACCTGATGATAGTCTGTCAAACTATATCGGTCTTGGTCAGGATAGTCCAATGGCACCCCACTCCAGTACTCTTGCCTGGCAAATCCCATGGACGGATGAGCCTGGTAGGCTGCAGTCCATGGGGTCACTAAGAGTCGGACACGACTGAGAGACTTCACTTTCACTTTTCACTTTCATGCATTGGAGAAGGCAATGGAAACCCACTCCAGTGTTCTTGCCTGGAGAATCCCAGGGACAGGGGAGCCTAATGGGCTGCTGTCTCTAGGGCTTCACAGAGTCAGACACGACTGAAGTGACTTAGCAGCAGCAGCAGCAGAATAGTCCCTGGGAGTAACATGAGAGTGAGGGAGGCAATTAAACCTGTATGTTTCTGTCTCCCTATCCCATTATGTTGCCTCCACTTAGGTACTTTGTGCAGTATTAAAGCTGTACCTGAACTTAGAAGGCATGATTACAAGGTTCTTGAGAGTACCTTGGACAGTAAAGAGATCTAACCAGTCAATCCTAAAGGAAATCAACCCTGATTGGAAAGGCTGATGCTGAAGCTTAAGCTCCAATGCTTTGGATACATGATACAAAGTGCTGACTCATTGAAAAAGGCCCTGATGCTGGGAAAGATTGAGGGCAGGAGGAGAAAGGGGTGACAGAGGATGAGATGGTTGGATGCCATCACTGACATTATAGACATGAATTTGAGCACACTCTGGGAAATAGTGAAAGACAGGGAAGCTTGGCATGGTACAGTCCATGGGGTCTCAAAGACTTGGACATGACTGAGTGACTGAAAAACAACCATAAAACAGCAAGCTCTCTGAGAACAGGGCCAAGTCACATTCCACTATGGACCGTGATTTGGAGTTGATCAGAGGAAACTCTTAGGGAATATTTGCCAAGGATTTGGACCTGAATGGTAGTGACACAGTGCCAACTATGGTCTGGAAGCTTCCTTTCTTTGTTGGAATGTCTTTTTCCCTCCTCTTCCACTAATTCAGCTCTTCTCTTCCCCAAGTACATAATGGAAGGCAGACATAAACATTTCATATCAGGGGAGTGAGAAAGACACAGAAATCTGTTTACTGGCCTGATGGTCTTTGTAGTGGGAGAGCAAATTAGCCAAGATGGCATGTTCAGGCTCTCCCATCTCATATTTTGTAAATAATGATAATGTAACAGATGAGATCATTTATAACACAACACATGTATGTCACGAGGTATTCACTTGGTCATGGGCTACTTTGTGTGGTACACCTGTATGAGCTTCACCATGAAAGCCCTGGCTGCTGCTGCATTAAAGCTACATTGAAGTGACATCATGGTTATGTTATATGAGTTTATGCTATTGCTACATTATGGCTGTGCTATGGTTACCTTATGGTTATGTTATGGCTGCTACTATGGCTGCTGCATCAGCCAGGAGAAAGGCTGTCTTTTGGCTGCTGTGCCAGCCAGGAGAGAATAAATGTGTCTGCAACTCCTATAGCTCCTCGAGTCTCCTTTCAGTCTCTTAGTTCATGCCTTGCCTATCCTGGGTTCAGCAAACAGTGCGAACAGCAATACAATTGATACTGTAAGCATGAATCAGCACTACAGTCTTCCTTTGAAAGGAGGTGAGAGGTTAATGATATCAGCTCAGGATACCTCCACCTTCTTTCTTCTATCATCGAACACTCTAAGGATATTAGTTGTGGAGATTGCTGTGTAGATACTAGTAGAAGTGCTAGGGCCAGGGGTAGGAAGATGGGGAAATTAAACAAGGTTCTAACACAGATCCATCATGTAACTGAAAGCCAGGCCCTTCCCTGAGTATAGGAATAATATCTTCACATTAATATAGCCTTTTGCAGTTTACAATTCTCTTCAACATCCATTTTCTATTTTTAAGGTTCAAAATAGCTTTTTGAATAGTACAAAGCAGATATGATTATTTAAACCATATATGAGGAGCTTATATTCTTTATCTACATAGTTCTCAGAATCCATACATCTTCCTCATCAGCCCCATTTGTGGGTAAAAAAAAACATATCAGTTTCCAGAAGGCTTCTCTTTTGGCCTGACATCCTCAAATTCCTCAGTTCAAGTAATCACTGGGAATAAAGGTCATGGCATACTATTTCTCTTCCCTCAACCTTAGTTCTCCAAGAAATCTTTCCTAACAGTATACTGACGGAAAATATAAAGAAGAAATGGGGCACATACAAGATTGGGTTTCAGTCAGTTACTGTGCTATAACATCTCAGAACTTCAGTGTCCTCATATAAATGGAGGACATCATTGTTTGTTACACAGTTGTTTGAAGATTAGAGAGAATACAAAGATAGCATCTAACTGAAGCCAGAAGTGATGATTAGAACAATCATGACATTCAAGCCAATCTATAGTCTCATGAATGTAACCCAGGGAACAAGGTGCCTAAATAGGAGGAAGACCTTTGTCTAAAGACATTTCTGATATTTCAATGTAAAGTAATAAGGAAGTATATGTATTGAGTTCTCACTGGGGATCTGATAGGCTTTTCCTCTGGTAGAAAATATCATGACGTGAGATAACCCAATTGAAGAGAAAGGATTGAATAAAGGAGAATTAAATTAGATATTCCCAGAATTATGAAACCAGTTTTATAAACATTTATCAATTTACATAAACAAATAAGGGGGAAAGGAAAACTACACATACACTGAGTGCCATATATAGTATCCCTTTTGATCCTCACACTGTGAGTTGTAGGGTGAAGGAAACCTCTGTAGAATAAGACACCAGGGATTCTAACTCAAGAGCCTCATTCTAGTACTACATTATGCTTTTATCTGTCTTTAGCAAGAGTGGCCATGACTCTTTCTCTTTAGATCAATGTTCAGCAATGTTTTTTCCCTAAAGGACTAGATAGAGAATATTTTAGGCCTTGCGGGCAACAAGTGATTTATACTCTCCCCTTTCCAATCCCTTCTTCTCCTCCTCCTTCTTCTCTTNTCTCTTTAGATCAATGTTCAGCAATGTTTTTTCCCTAAAGGACTAGATAGAGAATATTTTAGGCCTTGCGGGCAACAAGTGATTTATACTCTCCCCTTTCCAATCCCTTCTTCTCCTCCTCCTTCTTCTCTTCCTCATTTTCCTTCTCCTTCCCCTCCTCCACCACCTCTTCTTCATTCTCCTTTTTCTAACATTTCAGTCAGTTCAGTTCAATTCAGTCGCTCAGTCATGTCCAACTCTTTGTGACCCCATGAATTGCAGCAAGCCAGCCCTCTCTGTCCATCACCAACCCCCGGAGTTTACCCAAACTCAAGTCCATCAAGTCGGTGATGCCATCCAGCCACCTCATCCTCTGTCATCCCCTTCTCCACCTGCCTTCAATCCCTCCCACCATCAGGGTCTTTTCCAATGAGTCAACTCTTCGCACGAGGTGGCCAAAGTATTGGAGTTTCAGCTTCAGCGTCAGTTCTTCCAATGAACAGCCAGGACTGATCTCCTTTAGAATAGAATGGTTGGATCTCCTGGCAGTACAAGGGACTCTCAAGAGTCTTCTCCAGCACCACAGTTCAAAAGCATCTATTCTTCAGCGCTCAGTTTTCTTCACAGTCTAACTCTCACATCCATACATGACCACTGGGAAAACCACAGCCTTGACTAGATGGACCTTAGTCAGCAAAGTACTGTCTCTGCTTTTGAATATGCTTTCTAGGTTGGTCATAACTACTTCCTTCCAAGTAGTAAGCATCTTTCAACTTCATGGCTGCAGTCACCATCTGCAATAATTTTGGAGCCTGTCCCCCCCCACCCCCAGAAATAAACTTTAACACTGTTTCCACTGTTTCCTCATCTATTTCCCATGAAGTGGTGGGACCAGATGCCATGATCTTCATTTTCTGAATGTTNTGGAAAAGACTCTGATGCTGGGAAGGATTGGGGGCAGGAAGAAAAGGGGACGACCGAGGATGAGATGGTTGGATGGCATCACCAACTCGATGGACGTGAGTTTGAGTGAACTCTGGGAGTTGGTGATGGATAGGGAGGCCTGGTGTGCTGCAATTCATGGGATCACAAAGAGTTGGACATGACTGAGAGACTGAACTGAACTGAATTGAATTCTCTCTAAAACATGAGTACAGTATATCCTTCCATTCATCATCTTCAATTTCTTTCATGTGTCATGATTTCAGTAGTACAGGACGTTTGCCTCCTTATTCTTAAGTATTTAATAATTTTGGTAGGATTGTTAATTTTTCCTTCTGATAGTTTATTGTCAGTTTACATAAATGCAACAGATAACTCACACAATTCACGACAAAAGAACAAACAATCTTATTTTTAAATGGACAGAAAACCTGATCAGACAATTTTGCATAAAAACATACAGATGGCCAGCAGGCACTTGAAAAGATGCTTAACATGACTAATTATCATGGAAATGCAAATATTAATACAAATCACATTTAGATATTACCTCACAACGTTCAGAATGGCTATTGTCAAAAAGACAAGAAATAAACAGTGTTAGAGAGTATGTAGAGGAAAGAAAATGCTTGTATACTGTCGGTGGGAATATAAATTGATGCTACCACTGTGGAAAATAGTATGGCGATTCCTCAAAAAATTAAAAGGCAGAACTAAAATATGACAAAGAAATTTCATTCCTAGGTATTGAAAGAAAAAAAGGAAAAACACACCAGTTCAAAAAGGTAAACACACCTCTATGTTCATTGCAGCATTATTTACAATATCTAAGATAAGGAAGCAACCTAAATGCCCATCAATACATAAGTGGATAAAGAAACCGTGGTATATATTTATGATGAAATGCTATTCAGTCATAAAAAAGAATGAAATCTTACAATTTGTGATAATATGGATGGACCTAGCAGGTATTATTCTAAGTGAAATAAGTCAGACAAAAACAAATACTGTATAATTTCACTTATATGTGGAGCCTAAAAACAAAAAATTAACAAACAATAGCAAGACAAAACAGTCATAGAAACAGATAACAAACAGGTGGTTGCCAGAGGGGAGTTGGGTTGGAGGAGGAGAGACATAGTTGCTGCTGCTGCTAAGGCTCTTCAGTCGTGTCCGACTCTGTGTGACCCCATAGACGGCAGCCCACCAGGCTCCCCCGTCCCTGGGATTCTCCAGGCAAGAACACTGGAGTGGGTTGCCATTTCCTTCTCCAATGCATGAAAGTGAAAAGAGAAAGTGAAGTCACTCAGTCGTGTCCAACTCTTCTGTGACCCCATGGACTGAAGCCTACCAGGCTCCTCCATCCATGGGATTTTCCAGTCAAGAATACCAGAGTGGGGTGCCATTGCCTTCTGCGGAGACATAGGTGAGAGAGATTCAAAGATACAAATTTCCAGTTCCAAAATAGATGAATTATGGTATGATATGTACAGTGTGGGGAATATAGCCAACAATTATACCTTTGTATGGTAACATATGGTAATTAGACTTATCATGGTGATCATTTTGAAATGTATCAAAATATCAAAGCACTATTTTCTGTACATGGAGCTAACTATCAAAGGTCAATGATACTTCAGAACAGACAGACTTATAGGAAAAAAGGTTAATTTTGTGATTGCCAGAGGTGGAGACTAAAGAGAGAGGGGGGATTGGATGAAGGTGGTCAAGACTTACAAACTTCCAGTTATAACTAAAGATGCAATATACAACATGATAAGCATAATTAATACAACTACATGTTATATATGAAAATTGTTGCGTAAATTCTAAGAGTTCTCATCACAAAAAAATTATTTCTTCTTTTACATCTGTATCATATGATGAGTGTTAGTTAAACTTATTGTGGTAATCATTTCATTATGTATATAAGACAAATTTTGGATGATTTAAACTTTTACAATGCTGTGTGTTGAATATATTTCAATACAACTGAAGGGGAAAAGAAACAACAACAATTGAGAACAATGTTGGAAAATTTCTGCATACTTCTGAAAATTTGTTAAAGTTAGAATCCTNCGTGGTGTTGGAGAAGACTCTTGAGAGTCCCTTGGACTTCAAGGAGATCCAACCAGTCCATCCTAAAGGAGATCAGTCCTGAGTATTCACTGGAATGACTGATGTTGAAGCTGAAACTCCAATACTTTGGCCACCTGATGCGAAGAGCTGACTCATTTGAAACGACCCTGATGCTGGGGAAAATGGAAAGATTAAGAGCAGGAGGAGAAGGGGATGACAGAGGATGAGATGGCTGGATGGCATCACCGACTCAATGGACATGAGTTTACATAAACTCCGGGAGTTGGTGACAGACAGGGAGGCCTTGCGTGCTGTGGTCCATGAGGTCGCAAAGAGTCAGACATGACTGAGCAACTGAACTGAACTGAACTGAACTGAACTGAATGAGATTGAAAGTGGCCTCAAGGCAGAAGCTTTGTGTTACTCCTCTTTGCCTCCTTCACCTAAACACTAGTGGCAGACCCCCAAATTGTTTCAATTCTTATCAATCTAATTCAGTGAAAAGGTCATATGCATAGTTGTTTAAAGATTGGGCCCCAGACTGGATTGCCTGCATCTGAACCTCACCTCTTCCATTTCATACACATGTACTTTGGAAAAATTGCTTAATTTTTCTGTACCTATGTTTCCCATCTTTGAAATGGAGTGCATACTTCAGTTGATGTAGTGTTAATTTAAATCACATAAAATAGTGCCTGACTCATTATTAAGACTTTACAATTGATAGCTATTTGTAATCAATTAATGTGCCTTTCCTGAAGTCACCAATATAAATTTTACCTATAAATGTAGGAAATGTATTTATTTCCCTTCTCAACTGAGCATTACCTAATTAATGTCCACAGTAGGTGACTTTATCTTTTGAATGACTACTGACCTCTTGAAGCATGTATCTTTGGTTTCTCCAATTCAGTAGGCAACCCTTTCTTTTTTTTTTTTTTTTTTGATAGTTTCCTTCACTGTGCAAAAGCTTTCAGTTTGATGAAGTCCCATTTGCTTTTTTGGCTTTTGTTTTCCTTGCCTGAGGAGACATATCCAAAAAGAATACTGCTAAGGCTCCTATCAAAGTGTATACTGCTTATGTTTTCTTCTTGAACTTGTATGGTTTCAGGTGTTACATTTAAGCCTTTCATCTATTTTGAGTTTATTTTTGTATATGGTGGGAGAAAGTAGTGCAGATTTGATAGCTTGCCACGAATGGTGTTGGATTTGTGATCTCCAAAGAAGAAAATTTAACTTCAGGACCAGGGACCAGGCTTGATCACTCAAGAGCTTTTGTGTAGCAGAATTTTATTAAAGATGAGAAGGGACAGAGAAAGCATCTGACATAGATATCAGAAGAGGGATAGAGACTCGCTAGTGTTAGTAAAGGAGTTATATAGTTTTTTTTTAAATTAGTTATTTAATAAATCAAATGAATGTCTCAAGGTTATAAAGATTTTGCCAGACCCACTCCCACAATTTACATATTAGGCTAACAGGATTAGAATTTAACAATAGGGAGATCCTAACAGACCCACTCCCTTAACATACATTGTGAAATATCAGGATTAGTCGGAAGGTTTTCAGGAAGGAGAAACTGTCCTCAAACAGGATACATTGTTGTTATGTAATCCCTAGTACAGAGTTTAAACTGAATTGTGTAATCATCAGTTCCTGGCTTAAAGAAAAAAACCATTTTATGTGATTAAGGAATGTAGAGGGGGAAAAAAAGTTTGTCCTTTCCTCCTCCTTGAGAACCCCAGACTCCTCTCTCCTTGGGGACCGCTGGACTTCTTATCAATCTGCCTAGGAATTGACTCTCCCAGGTTGATTCTTTGAATGTAACTGTCCAGGTTTTCAACACTGTTTATTAAAGAGGCTGTCTTTCCCCCACTACATATTCTTGCCTCTTTTGTTTTAGATTAATTGCTCATGTAAATAGGGGTTCACTTCTGGCCTTCCTAGTCTGTTCCATTGATCTATGTGTCCTTTTTGTGTTAACACCATACTGTTTTTTTTCTTTTTAAAATTTATTTTAAATTAGAGAACAATTGCTTTGTAATATACTGTTTTAACGACTGTAACTTTGAAAATATAGTATAGTGTGAAATCGCTCAGTTATGTCTGACTCTTTGAGATCCCCATGGACTTCTCCAGGCCAGAATATTGGAGTGGGGAACCTATCCCTTCACCAGGGGATCTTCCCAACCCAGGGACTGAATCCAGGTCTCCTGCATTGTAGGTGGATTCTTTACCAGCTGAGCCATTAGGGAAGCCCAAGAATACTGGAGAGGGTAGCCTATCCCTTCTCCAGTGAATCTTCCTGATGTAGGACTTGAACTGGGGTCTCCTGCATTGCAGGTGGATTCTTTACCTACTGAGGTATGAGGGAACCCCAGTTTGAAATCAGGGAGCATAATACCTACAATTTTGATCTTCTTTCTCAAGATCGTTTCAGCTATATAGGTTCTTTTGTTTGTTCTAATTCTGATTTTTTGATGCATGTATGCATGCTAAGTCTCTATAGTCATGTCCAACTCTGTGTGACCCTGTGCACTATAGTGTGCCAGTCTTCTTGGTCCACGTGATTCTCTAGGCAAGAACGCTGGAGTGGGCTGCCATGCCCTTCTCCAGGGGATCTGCCTGACCCAGGGATCAAACCTGTGTCTCTTATGTCTCCTGCACTGGCATGAATGTTCTCTACCACTAGCATCACCTGGGAAGGTATTTTGATAGGGACTACATTGAATCTGTAGATTGTCTTGGATAGTATGGTCATTTGAACATGCTGAAGAATTGATGCTTTTGAACTGTGGTGTTGAGTCCTTTGGAGACTCTGCAAGGAGATCCAACCAGTCCATTCTAAAGGAGAGCAGCCCTGGGATTTCTTTGGAAAGAATGATGCTAAAGCTGAAACTCTAGTACTTTGACCAATTTGTGTGAAGAGTTGACTCACTGGAAAAGACTCTGATGCTGGGAAGGATTGGGGGCAGGAAGAAAAGGGGACGACCGAGGATGAGATGGTTGGATGGCATCACCAACTCGATGGACCTGAGTTTGAGTGAACTCTGGGAGTTGGTGATGGATAGGGAGGCCTGGTGTGCTGCAATTCATGGTATCACAAAGAGTTGGACATGACTGAGAGACTGAACTGAACTGAATTGAATTCTCCCTAAAACATGAATACAGTATATCTTTCCATTCATCATCTTCAATTTCTTTCATGTGCCATGATTTCAGTAGTACAGGACGTTTGCCTCCTTATTCTTAAGTATTTAATAATTTTTGGTAGGATTGTTAATTTTTCTTTCTGATAGTTTATTGTCAGTTTACATAAATGCAACAGATAACTCACACAATTCACGACAAAAGAACAAACAATCTTATTTTTAAATGGACAGAAAACCTGATCAGACAATTTTGCATAAAAACATACAGATGGCCAGCAGGCACTTGAAAAGATGCTTAACATGACTAATTATCATGGAAATGCAAATATTAATACAAATCACATTTAGATATTACCTCACAACGTTCAGAATGGCTATTGTCAAAAAGACAAGAAATAAACAGTGTTAGAGAGTATGTAGAGGAAAGAAAATGCTTGTATACTGTTGGTGGGAATATAAATTGATGCTACCACTGTGGAAAATAGTATGGCGATTCCTCAAAAAATTAAAAGGCAGAACTAAAATATGACAAAGAAATTTCATTCCTAGGTATTGAAAGAAAAAAAGGAAAAACACACCAGTTCAAAAAGGTAAACACACCTCTATGTTCATTGCAGCATTATTTACAATATCTAAGATAAGGAAGCAACCTAAATGCCCATCAATACATAAGTGGATAAAGAAACCGTGGTATATATTTATGATGAAATGCTATTCAGTCATAAAAAAGAATGAAATCTTACAATTTGTGATAATATGGATGGACCTAGCAGGTATTATTCTAAGTGAAATAAGTCAGACAAAAACAAATACTGTATAATTTCACTTATATGTGGAGCCTAAAAACAAAAAATTAACAAACAATAGCAAGACAAAACAGTCATAGAAACAGATAACAAACAGGTGGTTGCCAGAGGGGAGTTGGGTTGGAGGAGGAGAGACATAGTTGCTGCTGCTGCTAAGGCTCTTCAGTCGTGTCCGACTCTGTGTGACCCCATAGATGGCAGCCCACCAGGCTCCCCCGTCCCTGGGATTCTCCAGGCAAGAACACTGGAGTGGGTTGCCATTTCCTTCTCCAATGCATGAAAGTGAAAAGAGAAAGTGAAGTCACTCAGTCGTGTCCAACTCTTCTGTGACCCCATGGACTGAAGCCTACCAGGCTCCTCCATCCATGGGATTTTCCAGTCAAGAATACCAGAGTGGGGTGCCATTGCCTTCTGCGGAGACATAGGTGAGAGAGATTCAAAGATACAAATTTCCAGTTCCAAAATAGATGAATTATGGTATGATATGTACAGTGTAGGGAATATAGCCAACAATTATACCTTTGTATGGTAACATATGGTAATTAGACTTATCATGGTGATCATTTTGAAATGTATCAAAATATCAAAGCACTATTTTCTGTACATGGAGCTAACTATCAAAGGTCAATGATACTTCAGAACAGACAGACTTATAGGAAAAAAGGTTAATTTTGTGATTGCCAGAGGTGGAGACTAAAGAGAGGGGGGATTGGATGAAGGTGGTCAAGACTTACAAACTTCCAGTTATAACTAAAGATGCAATATACAACATGATAAGCATAATTAATACAACTACATGTTATATATGAAAATTGTTGAGTAAATTCTAAGAGTTCTCATCACAAAAAAATTATTTCTTCTTTTACATCTGTATCATATGATGAGTGTTAGTTAAACTTATTGTGGTAATCATTTCATTATGTATATAAGACAAATTTTGGATGATTTAAACTTTTACAATGCTGTGTGTTGAATATATTTCAATACAACTGAAGGGGAAAAGAAACAACAACAATTGAGAACAATGTTGGAAAATTTCTGCATACTTCTGAAAATTTGTTAAAGTTAGAATCCTCTTAAAATTTCTAAATGAATTGATAATGGCTTTCATTTTATTTTTTTCCAATGAAGACTCAAGTTCTCATATGCATCATATATTAAGACTCTTTGGAATAAAACAGTTTAGTAGGAAAGAATGAAGACCAGAAAAATTTGCTTATTCTGTAGATATTAAAAAGTGTGTCAACATTATCAGTGCTACCAATAACTAAAAATTATACACTGAGCATTATTCTACAGTTTTGACAAAACTGTGAAATTTTTGGAAGTATTAATAATGGAAAATACTTTGGACAATTCTGGTAATAGTATACTAAGGGGAAAAATAATCCTAATTAACATTAATTTAGCATCATTCTAGTAAAATAATTATCAAAATTCTCCAAGCCAGGTTTCAGCAATACATGAACTGTGAACTTTCAGATGTTCAAGCTGGTTTTAGAAAAGGCAGAGGAACCAGAGATCAAATTGTCAAAATCTGCTGGATCATCGAAAAAGCAAGAGAGTTCCAGAAAAACATCTATTTCTGCTTTATGACTATGCCTAAGCTTTTGACTGTGTGGATCACAATAAACTGGAAAATTCTGAAAGAATGGGAATACATGACCACCTGACCTGCCTCTTGAGAAATCTGTATGCAGATCAGGAAGCAACAGTTAGAATTGGGCATAGAACAACAGACTGGTTCCAAATACGAAAAGGAGTCCGTCAAGGCTG
>SJYW01014776.1:122109-148937 GCA_006410735.1 Raphicerus campestris | reverse complement strand
CCCAACCATCTCATCCTCTGTCATCCCCTTCTCCTCCTGCCTTCAGTCTTTCCCAGAAACAGGGTCTTTTCAAATGAGTCTGTTCTTCGCATCAGGTGGCCAGACTATTGGAGTTTCAGCTTCAACATCCTTCCAAAGAACATCCAGGACTGATCTCTTTTAAAATGGATTGGTTGGATCTCCTTGCAGTCCAAGGGACTCTCAAGAGACTTCTCCAACTCCGCAATTCAAGAGCACCAATTCTTCGGCCNTTGCTGGCATATTAAGTGCAGTACTTGCACAGCATCATCTTCCAGGATTTAAAATAGATCAACTGGAATTCCATCATCTCTGCTAGCTTTGTTCATGGTGATGCTTTCTAAGGCCCACTTGACTTCGCATTCCAGGATGTCTGGCTCTAGGTGAGTGATCACACCATCGTGATTATCTTAGCTACTATTATTTTTTATTTATTCATTTAGCAAGCATTAATTGATGCCTATTTTGTAGGGTACTCCCTGGTAGCTCAGACAGTAAAGAATCTGCATGCAACAGAGGAGACCCAGGTTCGATCCCTCAGTCAGGAAGATCCACTGGAGAAGGGAGTGACTACCCACTCCAGTGTTCCTGCCTGGAGAACTCCTTGGACAAAGAAACCCAATGGGCTACAGTCTATGGGGTCACAAAGAGTCAGACATGATTGAATAACTAACACTTTCATTTTCACTATGTAGCAGGATCTGTTTCTGTGGTTCCTGAGGAAGAAATTCACACACTCAGAAAATGCCCTGATTGCCCTGACTTGCTAAATCCATTTCCCTAGTCATATCTTACCACTTGCCACAGTCCCAATTTAGGGTACATGAGTCACTCTTAGCCAGTGAGCTTAGTTGATTTCTTTATCATTCAGTTCTATCAATTTCCTGTGGAGTACTTCTGTCTTCCTGTTTTCTAGCCAGAACAGAATATAAACAGCCACTGTAGCAACTGAGTACTAGCTGTGGGAGTGGTGGCAACTCCAGACACCATTAGCTTATTAGCTTTTTTGCTGTTTTTTTGCTTTACAAAAGTAATGCAAGGATTTTAATTCCTTTGGCCCAGGAAAAAAGGAGGAAATGGCATTGAAATGTACAGCTATCAGCATGTCTGAAAGACAAGCAGAGGTGGTATTTAATCTGCCCTATTAAATACTCAGCTTTCCTCATATGGTGCCATGAATGCCTACTCTCTCCAACATTCTACAGCTGAGTTCCTTTTCACCTGGTATATCTACCTATCTTATGTTCCACCTATTCAAGATATTGCCAAGAAATTTAATATTTCTGAAAAATGAGCTTAAATTAAAATATTAATAATAAAATTATTATAATTAATTATATATATTACTATTACAAACATATAAATTATAAAAGATGACTCTAACCTTATCAATAGGTCTTTGAATAAGTGTTCTCCATATATAATACCTTACTATAATCATCATTATCATTAATTTTCATGTTGCTATTGAAATGGATAAGAGTTAAGGCACTTGATTTCAAGTCCTGGCCTCCCTATCTTCTAACTATGGGCAAGTTATTTAACTTTTTGGGAGTCAAAGTTTATTTATAATATTTACTACCTCACACTGTTGACCTAAGTATTAAATAAGGTAATTTATATATGTAGGTATGGGGTTTGATTCCAAACGCAATTTTGCTCCTCCTACCATCGTGCTGTGTCTTCTCCTTTGCCCTTGCACATGGCAGATCATTTTTTGATAGGATCCAACTTCCTCCTGTTGATGGTTGTTCAGCAGCGAATTATAATTTTGGAACCAATCCAAAGACACTTGGAAGGCTCAAACAAAACTTGTGCACACCAGGAGACCCCACAGAGACTGAGCCAGACCTGTCTTTGAGTGTTTGAGTGTCCCTGTGGGAGTATGGGTTAACAGTGGCTTGCTGCAGGGACAGGGGCTCTGGGTGCACCAGACCTGGGTGTGGCAAAAGCCCTCTTGGTGGAGGTCACCATTAATCCTACCACAGAGCCATGAGAACATACACAGAACTGAGGAAACAGACTCTTGGAGGGCACAAACAAAACCTTGGGCACATCAGGATCCAGGAGAAAGGAACATTGCTCCCAGAAGAGACTGACACAGACTTGCCTGCGAGTGTCCAGGAGTCTCTGGCAGAGGCATGGGTTGGAGGTGGCTTGCTGTAAGGTTGGGGTCCCTGATTGCAGCACTGCATGCACTGGACTTTATGAAGGAGGTCGCCATTATCTTCATTAACTCCACAATCCGATCTGAGATCTCAGATCAGACAACTGGAAGGAAACACAGCCATGCCCATAAATAGAAAATTGAGTTAAAGATTTACTGAGCATGCCCCCCCCATCAGAACAAGACCCAGTTTCCCCCACAGTCAGTCTCTCCCATCAGAAAGCTTTCATAAGTCTCCTATACTTATCCATTAGAGGAATGAAAACCACAATCACAGAAAAAATAATTAAACTTATCACATGGACCACAGCCTTGTGTAACTCAAATAAACTATGAGCCATGCCATGTAGGGACACCCAAGATGGATGGGTCATGGTAGAGAGTTCTGATAAAGTGTGGTTGACTGGAAAAGGAAATGACAAACTACTTCAGTACTCTTGCCTTGAGAACCCCATGAACAATATGAAATGGCAAAAAGACATGACACTGAAAGATGAACTCCCCAGGCTGGTAAGTGCCCAATATTCTATTGGAGAAGAATGGAGAACTAACTCCAGAAAGAATGAAGAGACTGAGCCAAAGCAAAAACAACACCCAGTTGTAGATGTGACTGGTTAATTTAATTCAGATGACCATTATATCTACTACTGTAAGCAAGAATCCCTTAGGAGAAATGGAGTAGCCATCATAGTCAACAAAACAGTCCATAAGGCAGTACTTGGATGAAATCTGACAAACGTCAGAATGATATCTGTTCATTTCCGAAGCAAACCATTCAATACCACAGTAATCCAAGTCTCTGCCCTAACCAGTAATGTTGAAGAGCTGAAGTTCAATGGTTTTATGAAGACCTACAAGACATTCTAGAACTAACACACCAAAAAAGATGTTCTTTCATTACAGGTGGCTGGAATGCAAAAGCAGGAAGTCAAGAGATACCTGGAGTCACAGACAAATTTGGTTTTGGAGTACAAAATGAAGCAGGTAAAAGGCTAACAGAATTTTGCCAAGATAATGCACTCATCATAGCAAACGCTCTCTTCCAACAACATAAGAGAAGACTCTACACATGGACATCACCAAGTGGTCAAATTTGAAATCAAGTTGATTATATTCTTCGTAGCCAAAGATGGAGAAGCTCTATACAATCAGCAAAAATAAGACCAGGAGCTGATTGTGGCTCAGATCATGAAGTCCTTAATGCCAAACTCAGACTTAAATTGAAGAAAGTAGGGAAAACCACTAGACCATTAAGTGAAAGTGAAGTCGCTCAGTCGTGTCCGACTCTTTGTGACCCCATGGACTGTAGCCTGTCAGGCTCTTCCATCCATGGGATTTTCCAGGCAAGAGTGCTGGAGTGGATTGCCATTTCCTTCTCCAGGGGACCTTCCCAACCCAGGAATCGAACCTGAGTCTCCCACATTGCAGGCAGACGCTTTACCATGGGAGCCATCAGGGGAGCCCAGACCATTAAGGTATGACCTAAATAAAATCCCTTATGATCATAGTGGAAGAGACAAACAGATTTAAGGAATTAGATTTGATAGAATGCCTGAGGACTATGGAAAAAGTTCACAACATTGTCCAGGAGTCAGGGATCAAGAAAGACTATCACCAAGAAAAAGTAATGCAAGAAGGCAAAATGATTGTCTGAGGAGACCTTAAAAATAGCTGAGAAAAGAAGAGAAGCTAAAGGCAAAGGAGAAAAGGAAAGATATACCCATTTGAATGCAGAGTTCCAAAGAATAGCAAGGATAGATAAGAAAGCCTTCCTCAGTGGTCAATGCAAAGAAATAGAGGAAAACAATAGAATGGGAAAGACTAGAGATCTCTTCAAGAAAATTAGAGATACCAAGGGAACATTTTATGCAAAGATGGGCTCGATAAAGGACAGAAATGGTATGGACATAACAGTAACAGGAGACATTAAAAGGAGGTGGCAATAATACACAGAATTATATAAAAATGATCTTCATGACCCACATAAGCACACTGGTGTGATCACACACCTAGAGCCAGACATCCTGGAATGAGAAGTCAAGTGGGCCTTAGGAAACATCAATATGAATAAAGCTAGTGAAGGTGATAGAATTCCAGTTGAGCTACATCAAATCCAAAAGTAATGCTATGAAAGTGCTGCAGTCAATATGCCAGCAAANTTGATTATATTCTTTGCAGCCAAAGATGGAGAAGCTCTATACAGTCAGCAAAAACAAGACCAGGAGCTGACTGTGGCTCAGATCATGAACTCCTTATTGCCAAATTCAGACTTAAATTGAAGAAAGTAGGGAAAACCACTAGACCATTAAGTGAAAGTGAAGTCGCTCAGTCGTGTCCGACTCTTTGTGACCCCATGGACTGTAGCCTGTCAGGCTCTTCCATCCATGGGATTTTCCAGGCAAGAGTGCTGGAGTGGATTGCCATTTCCTTCTCCAGGGGACCTTCCCAACCCAGGAATCGAACCTGAGTCTCCCACATTGCAGGCAGACGCTTTACCATGGGAGCCATCAGGGGAGCCCAGACCATTAAGGTATGACCTAAATAAAATCCCTTATGATCATAGTGGAAGAGACAAACAGATTTAAGGAATTAGATTTGATAGAATGCCTGAGGACTATGGAAAAAGTTCACAACATTGTCCAGGAGTCAGGGATCAAGAAAGACTATCACCAAGAAAAAGTAATGCAAGAAGGCAAAATGATTGTCTGAGGAGACCTTAAAAATAGCTGAGAAAAGAAGAGAAGCTAAAGGCAAAGGAGAAAAGGAAAGATATACCCATTTGAATGCAGAGTTCCAAAGAATAGCAAGGATAGATAAGAAAGCCTTCCTCAGTGGTCAATGCAAAGAAATAGAGGAAAACAATAGAATGGGAAAGACTAGAGATCTCTTCAAGAAAATTAGAGATACCAAGGGAACATTTTATGCAAAGATGGGCTCGATAAAGGACAGAAATGGTATGGACATAACAGTAACAGGAGACATTAAAAGGAGGTGGCAATAATACACAGAATTATATAAAAATGATCTTCATGACCCACATAAGCACACTGGTGTGATCACACACCTAGAGCCAGACATCCTGGAATGAGAAGTCAAGTGGGCCTTAGGAAACATCAATATGAATAAAGCTAGTGAAGGTGATAGAATTCCAGTTGAGCTACATCAAATCCAAAAGTAATGCTATGAAAGTGCTGCAGTCAATATGCCAGCAAATTTGGAAAATTCAGCAGTGGCCACAAGACTGGAAAAGATCCGTTTTCATTCCAATGCCAAATAAGGGCAATTCCAAAGAATGTTCAAACTACTGCACAATTGCACTCATCTCACATGCTAGTAAAGTAGTGCTCAAAATTCTCCCAGCCAGGCTTCAACAGTACATGAACTGTGAACATATGGATATTCAAGCTGGATTTTGAAAAGGCAGAGGAACCAAAGATCAAATTGCCAATATCCAGTGGGGCACAGAAAAGGCAAGAGAGCTGGAAAAACATCTCTTTCTGCTTTATTGATTACTCCAAAACCTTTGACTCTATGGATTACAACAAACTGGAAAATTCTTAAAGGGATGGAAATACCAGACCACCTGACCTACCTCCTGAGAAATCTGTATGCAGATCAAAAAGCAACATTTAGAACTGGACATGGAACAACAGACTGGTTCCAAATTGAGAAACGAGTACATCAAGGCTGTATATAGTCACCCTGCTTATTTAACTTACATGCAGAGTACATCATGTGAAATACTGGGCTGAATGAAGTACTGCTTGGAATCAAGATTGCCAGGAGAAATATCAATAACCTCAGATATGAAGATGACACCACCCTTGTGGTAGAAAGTGAAGAACTAAAGAGCCTCTTGATGAAAATGAAAGAGGAGAGTGAGAAAGTTGGCTTAAAACATCAGAAAATGAAGATCATGGCATCCAGTCCCATTACTTCATGGGAAATAGATGGGGAAACAGTGGAAACAGTGTCAGACTTTATTTTGGGGGGCTCCAAAATCACTGCAGATGGTGAGTGCAGCCATGGAATTAAAAGACCTTTGCTCCTTTGAAGAAAAATTATGACCAACCTAGACAGCATATTAAAAAGTTAGACGTTACTTTGCTGACAAAGGTCCATCTAGTCAAGGCTATGGTTTTTCCTGTGGTCATGTATGGATGTGAGAGTTGGACTGTGAAGAAGGCTGAGCACTGAAGAATTGATGCCTTTGAACTGTGGTGTTGGAGAAGACTCTTGAGAGTCCCTTGGACTGCAAGGAGATCCAGCTGGTCCATTCTGAAGGAGATCTGCCCTGGGTTTTCTTTGGAAGGAATGATGCTGAAGCTGAAACTCTAGTACTTTGGCCACCTCATGTGAGGAGTTGACTCACTGGAAAAAACTCTGATGCTGAGAAGGATTGGGGGCAGGAAGAGAAGGGGACGACAGAGGATGAGATGGTTGGATGGCATCACGGACTCGATGAACATGAGTCTGAGTGAACTCCGGGAGTTGGTGATGGACAGGGAGGCCTGGCGTGCTGCGATTCATGGGGTCGCAAAGAGTCGGACATGACTGAGTGACTGAACTGAACTGAAACACTAAGACTTTGCCCCACCCAAAGGCCAGTAAATTCCAATGCCAGATGTCTCAAACAAAGCAACTAGCAAAATAGGAACACAACATTACCCATTAGCAGACAGGCTGCCCAAAGTCATACAAGTTCACAGATACCCCATAACACATCACTGGGCATGACATTGCCTTTTAAAGAGAGAAGGTCAAGCTCCACACAACAGAACACAGGCACCAGTCTTCTCAGTAAGGGAACCTTCAAAAGGTATTGGTCCAACCCAACCAATGGGGACTGACTCCATAAGCCAGAGGGACATTATAGCCTGCAGAAAGGACACCCCAAAACACAGTGAGTTAAACGAAATGGAAGATGGAGAAACATGAAGCAGATGAAGGAGCATGGTAAAAACCCATAAGACCAAACAAATGAAGAGGAAGTAAGTAGTCTACCTGAAAAAGAATTCAGAGTAATGATCATAAAGATGATCTAAAATCACAGAAATAAAATGGAAGCATATATAAATAGAATATCCTGGTTGAGAAGATAAAAAAAAAAATTTAAGGACCTAGAAGAAATAAAGAATATATAACAAATGATGAACAGCATTATAACTGAAATTCTTTAAATGCATTAGAAGGAATCAATAGCAGAATAATTGAGGCAGAGAAGTGGGTAAGTCACTAAGGCACAGCAGAATTTAAAAAATAAAAAGAATGAAAAGAAAGAACAGTCTCAGAGACCTCTAGGATAACATTAAGCACATCAACATTTAAGTTATAAAGGTATCAGAGGAAGGAGAAAAAGAAAGGGTGTGAGGAAAATATTTGCTGAGATTATACTTGAAAACTGCATTAACATGGGAAAGGAAATGTCCAAGAAGCCCATAGAGTCACATACAGAATAAACTCCAAGATAAACATGCCAGGATAGATATTAATAAAATCAGCAAAAACAAATGCAAAGAGAAGAATATTAAAAGCAGCAAGGGAAAAGTAACAAATAATATACAAGAGAATCCCCCTATAGATAACATCTGATCAGTCAGGAGAAACTCTGCAAGACACAAGGGAGAGGCAGGACATACTCAGAGAGATGAAAGGGAAAAAACCTACAACCAAGATTACTCTACCCATCAAGGATCTTGTTCAGATTTTCTGAAGAAATCAAAGTTTTACAGATAAGCAAAAGTTAAGAGAATTCAGCACCACCAAACTAGCTCTACAACAAATGCTAAAGGGATTTCTCTAGACAATAGACAAAAGAGGAAGAAAACAAATCCAAATCAATAAAGCAAATGGTAATAGGATCATAAATACTGATAAGTATATTAAATGTAAGTGGATTAAATGTTCCAATCAAAAGACACAGACTGGCAGAACTGATATAAAAATAAGACCCATATATATGCTGCCTACAAGATACTCAATTCAGACGGGGCATGTACAGACTGAAAGGGAGAGGCTACAAAAATATATTCTTCGCAAATGGAAATGAAAAGAAAGCAGGAGTAGCAATACTCATCAAATAAAATAGACTTTGAAATAAAGACCATTACAAGAGACAAGACACTACATAATGATCAAGGGCTCAATCCAAGAAGAAGATATACAATTATAAATGCATATGTTCCCAACTTTGAAGCACCTCAAAATATAAAGTAAATGCTAACAACTATAAAAGGAGAAATTGACAGTAACACAAAAACAGTGGGGGATTTTAATACTTCAGTCACACAAATGGACAGATGATCCAGAAAAAAAAATAAATAAGGAAACATGAGCATTAAGTAACACATTGGATGAGACAGACCTAATTGATATCTATAGAACATTCCACCCCAAAACAGCAAAGTATATATTTTTTTCCTCAAATGCACATGGTATATTCTCCAAGATAGATCACATATTAGGTCACAAATCAAGCCTTTGTGAACTTAAGGAAATTGAAATTATATCTTGCTTAAACACAATACCAGAATATTATATCTCATTTATAGGAAAAAAAAAAACTGTAAAAAACACAAACACATGGAGGCTAAAAAATACACTTCTAAATAGCCAAGATGTCACTGAAGAAATAAGAGGAACTTTTAAAAAATCTAGAAATGGATGATAATGAAAACATGGCAACTCAAAGCCTATGAGATGCAGTATAAGCAGTGCTAGGAGGGAAGTTTTTAGCAATACTATCCTACCTCAAAAAAATGAGAAATGCATCAGATAAACAACCTAACTTTATACCTAAACCAACTAGAAATAGAAGAACAAAAAAATCCAAAGTTATATAAGGAAAGAAATAATAAAGATTCAAGCAGAAAGAAATGAAGGAAACAATGTTAAAGGTCAATAAATCTAAAAGCTGATTCTTTGAAAAGATAAACAAAGTTGACAAACTATTAGCCAGACTCATCAAGAAAGAAAAGGAAGAAGACTCAAATCAATAAAATTTAAAATGAAAAAGGATAAGTGAAATGAAAAACAGCACAGAACTTCCTTTAAAAACTAGGAAAAAAATCTAACATATGACCCAGCAACCCCACTATAGGACTTAAGGAGGGAGCTGTGGAGGAAATGTTTAACACACTCAGAATCCCCCTCATGGGCAGGGACAGAGGGAGCTTCAGCACCTCAGAGGGGAGTGCAGCAACAGGTGCATGGAAGACAACGTGGAGAGAATTCAGCACTCAAAGAATGAGCTTTTGGCTTTGTTGATTTTTGCTACGGTCTCTTTTGTTTCTTTTGCATTTATTTCTGCCCTAATTTTTAAGATTTCTTTCCTTCTACTAACTCTGGGGTTCTTCATTTCTTCCTTTTCTAGTTGCTTTAGGTGTAGAGTTAGGTTATTTATTTGAACTTTTTACTGTTTCTTGAGGTATGCCTGTATTGCTATGAACCTTCCCCTTAGCACTGCTTTTACAGTGTCCCACAGGTTTTGGGTTGTTGTGTTTTCATTTTCATTCATTTCTATGCATATTTTGATATCATTTTTTTATTTCTTCTGTGATTTGTTGGTTATTCAGCAGCGTGTTGTTCAGCCTCCATATGTAGGAATTTTTAATAGTTTTTCTCCTGTAATTGAGATCTAATCCTATTGCATTATGGTCAGAAAAGATGCTTGGAATGGTTTTGATATTTTTGAATTTATCAAGGTTAGATTATGGCCCAGGATGTGATCTATCCTGGAGAAGGTTCCGTGAGCCCTTGAGAGAAAGGTGAAAATCATTGTTTTGGAGTGAAATGTCCTATAGATATCAATTAGATCTACCTGGTGTATTGTATTGTTTAAAGTTTGTATTTCTTTATTAATTTTCTGTTTAGTTGATATATCAATAGGTGTGAGTGGGGTGTTAAAGTCTCCCACTATTATTGTGTTATTGTTAATTTCCCTTTTCATACTTGTTAGCCTTTTTCTTACATATTGCAGTGCTCCTATGTTGGGTGCATATATATTTATAATTGTTATATCTTCTTCTTGGATTAATCTACTCCAGTATTCTTGATCGGAAATAACCCACGGACAGAGGACCTGGAGGTCTACAGTCCATCAGGTTGCAAATAGTCAAACACAACTGAGCACACATGCAACAATCAACTTATGCCAATAAAATGGACAACCTGGAAGAAATGGGCACATTTTAAGAAAGGTACAACCTTCCAAGGTTGAACCAGGAAGGAAGAGAAAATATGAACAGACCAATCACAAAGACTGAAATCAAAACTGTCATCAAAAATCTTCCAACAAACAAAAGTCCAGTGCCAGATAGATTCACAGGCAAAGTTAACTAAATGTTTACAGAAGAGCCAACATCTATCCTACTCAAGCTCTTCCAAAAAGACTGCAGAGGGAGGAAATCTCCCCAATTGATTCTATGAAGTAAGAGACACCATAATGCTAAAATCAGACAAAAATATCAAGAAGAAAAGCAAAAATCATAAGCCTATATCACTGTTGCACATAAACACAAAAATCCTCAAAATTCTATCAAAGAGAATCCAGTAACACATTAAAGGGATCATTCACCATGACCAAGTGAGGTTTATCCCAGGGATGCAAGGATTCTTCAATATATTCAAATCAAACAATGGGATACACCATATTAACTAATTGAAAGATGAAAAGTATATGATTATTTAAATAGATGCAGAGAAACCTTTTGACAATGTTCAATACTCATTTGTGATTAAAAAAAAACTCTCCAGAAAATTGGCATAGAAGGAACTTAATATTAGAAAACTACAAGCACACAGCAAGCATTATTCTCAACATTGAAAAACTGAAGACATTTCCTCTAAGATCAGGAACAACACAAGTGTACCCACTCTCACCACTATTATTTAGTATAGCTTTGGAAGTCCAAGCCACAGCAATCAGAGAAGAAAAATAAGTAAATGGAAACCAGATTGAAAAAGAAGTAAAACTCTCACTGTTTTCAGATGACATGATACTACACCTAGAAAACCCTACAAATACCACCAAAANTATTGCAGTGCTCCTATGTTGGGTGCATATATATTTATAATTGTTATATCTTCTTCTTGGATTAATCTACTCCAGTATTCTTGATCGGAAATAACCCACGGACAGAGGACCTGGAGGTCTACAGTCCATCAGGTTGCAAATAGTCAAACACAACTGAGCACACATGCAACAATCAACTTATGCCAATAAAATGGACAACCTGGAAGAAATGGGCACATTTTAAGAAAGGTACAACCTTCCAAGGTTGAACCAGGAAGGAAGAGAAAATATGAACAGACCAATCACAAAGACTGAAATCAAAACTGTCATCAAAAATCTTCCAACAAACAAAAGTCCAGTGCCAGATAGATTCACAGGCAAAGTTAACTAAATGTTTACAGAAGAGCCAACATCTATCCTACTCAAGCTCTTCCAAAAAGACTGCAGAGGGAGGAAATCTCCCCAATTGATTCTATGAAGTAAGAGACACCATAATGCTAAAATCAGACAAAAATATCAAGAAGAAAAGCAAAAATCATAAGCCTATATCACTGTTGCACATAAACACAAAAATCCTCAAAATTCTATCAAAGAGAATCCAGTAACACATTAAAGGGATCATTCACCATGACCAAGTGAGGTTTATCCCAGGGATGCAAGGATTCTTCAATATATTCAAATCAAACAATGGGATACACCATATTAACTAATTGAAAGATGAAAAGTATATGATTATTTAAATAGATGCAGAGAAACCTTTTGACAATGTTCAATACTCATTTGTGATTAAAAAAAAACTCTCCAGAAAATTGGCATAGAAGGAACTTAATATTAGAAAACTACAAGCACACAGCAAGCATTATTCTCAACATTGAAAAACTGAAGACATTTCCTCTAAGATCAGGAACAACACAAGTGTACCCACTCTCACCACTATTATTTAGTATAGCTTTGGAAGTCCAAGCCACAGCAATCAGAGAAGAAAAATAAGTAAATGGAAACCAGATTGAAAAAGAAGTAAAACTCTCACTGTTTTCAGATGACATGATACTACACCTAGAAAACCCTACAAATACCACCAAAATTCTAAATCTAATCTATGAATTTAATAAGTCATAGAATAAAAAAAATGTATACACAGAAATCCCTTGCATTCCTAGATACTAACAATGAAAAATCAGAAAGAGAAACTAAGGAAACAGTCTCACTCACCATTGCAATAAAAAAATAAAATGCATAGGAATGAACCTACTTAGAGGGAAAAAAAAAGACCTGTATGCAGAAAAACCATATAACATTGATGAAAGAAATCAAAGATGGCACAAATGCAATGAGATATATACCATATTCTTGGATTGGAGAATCAGTCATGGCTATAACACCTAAAGCGAACTATAGATCCAGTGAAATCCCTATCAAATTACTAATGGCATTTTTTCACAGAATTAGAATAAAAAATTTCACGATTTGTATGGAAACCCAAAAGATGCAGAATAGTCAAGGCAATCTTGAGAAAGAAAAACAAAGTTTGAGGAATAAACCTTCCTGACTTCAGACTGTTCTACAAAACTACACTATAGTCATCAAAACAGTATGGTAGTGGTACAAAAACAGAAATATAGAGCAAAAGAAGAAGATAGGACACCCTGAAATAAACACATGCACCTCTGGGCATCTTATCTTTGATAAAGGAGGCAAGAATATGTAATAAGTGCTGCTGGGAAACTACAATTACATGCAAAAGAACAAAATCAGAATACACAAAAATAAAGTCAGAATGGATTAAAGATATAAATTTAAATCTAGAGACTATAAAGCTCTTAGAGGAAATATAGGCAGAGCACATTTTGACATAAATCACATCAAGATTCTCTCTGATCCACATCCTAAAGGAAATGAAAGCAAGAATAAACAAATGGGAACTAATTAAATTTCAATGCTTTTGTACAGCAAGAAAACTAAAAGTAAAATGAAAAGACAGCACTCAGAATGGGAGAAAATCATTGCAAATGAAGCAATTAACTAAGGATTAATCTCCAAAATATACAAAGAGCTCAGGCAGCTCAATATAAAAAAACGGGGGAAATACCTAAACAGACATTTATCCAAAGAAGACATGTTGTTCAGTTGCTAAGTCATATTTGACTCACTACCACATGCACTGCAGCATGCCAGACTCCTTGGGCTTCCACAATCTCCTGGAGTTTGCTCAAATTCTTGTCTATTGAGTCAGTAATACTCTCTTCCTTTGTCAAGCCCTTCTTTTGCCATCAATCTTTCCAGCAACAGGATCTTTTCCAATGAATCGGCTCTTCACATCAAGTGACCAAAACATTGGAGCTTCGGCTTCAGCTTCAGTACTTCCAATGAATATTCAGAGTTGATTTGGTTTCCTTTAGGATTGACTGCACTCCCATGGACTCTCAAGAATCTTCTCCAGCATCACAGTTTGAAAGGATGAATCTCTGGCACTCAGTCTTTTTTATGATTCAATTCTCACATTTGTACATGACTGCTGGAAGCACCATAGTTCTGACTATATGGACCTTTGTTAGCAAAGTGGTGTCTCTGCTTTTCAATACACTGTCTATATTTATCACAGATTTCCTTCCAAAGAGCTAGTGCCTTTTAATTTAATGGATGCAGTCACCATCCCCAGTGATTTTGGAGCCCAGGGAAGTGAAATCTGTCACTGTTTCCACTTCTTCTATTTGCTATGAAGTGATATGAAGTGATGTGACTGAAAGCTATGATCTTAATTTTTTGAAAGTTAAGTTTTAAGCCAGCTTTTTCACTCCCCTCTTTCAGCCTCATCAAGAGTGCCTTTATCTTGTTTCCTGTTTGTAATTCATCTAGCCTGGCATTTTGCATGATGTTCTCTGAATAGAAGTTAAATAAGCAGAATGACAATATACAGCCTTGTTGTGCTCCTTTCCCAATTTTGAACCAGTCCATTGTTTCATGTCCATTTATAACTTCTGCTTCTTGATTCAAATACAGGTTTCTGAGGAGATAGGTAAGTGGTCTGGTACTCCTATCTCTTAGAGAATTTCCCATAGACGTCTGTGACCCACATAATCAGAGGTTTAACATAGTCAATAAAGCAGAAGTAGATGTTTTTTCTGAAATCCCCTTGTTTTCTCCATGATAGAATGGATGTTGTCAATTTGATTTCTGATTCCTCTGACTCTTCAAAATCCAGCTCTCAGTTCACATGCTCTTGAAGCCTATCTTCTAGGATTTTGAACAAAATCTGAGTACAATGTGCAATGAATGCAATGGTATGGTAGCTTGAATGTTTTTTGGAATTGCCTTTTTTTGGGTTGGACTGGAAACACTTTTTCCAATACAGTGGCCACTGTTGAGCATTCCAAATTTGCTGACACATTGAATGCAGCACTGTAATAGCATCATCTTTTAGGATTTTAATTATCACAGCTGGAATTCTATCATCTCTACTAACTTGCTCTTAGTAATGTTTCCTAAGGTCCACTTGACCTCACACTCAAGGATACCTGGTTCTAGGTGAGTGACTACAGCTTCTTGGTTATTTGGGTCATTAATATCTTTTTTTGTATAGTGTTTCTTTGTATTTTTGCCACCTCTTCTTAACCTCATCTGCTTCTGTTAGGTCTTCACCATTTCTGTCTTTTGTTATGCCCATCCTTGCATGTAATGTTCTCTTGACATCTCCAATTTTCTAGAAGAGATCTATAGTTTTCCCATTCTATTGTTTTCCTCTATTNACACAAAAATAAAGTCAGAATGGATTAAAGATATAAATTTAAATCTAGAGACTATAAAGCTCTTAGAGGAAATATAGGCAGAGCACATTTTGACATAAATCACATCAAGATTCTCTCTGATCCACATCCTAAAGGAAATGAAAGCAAGAATAAACAAATGGGAACTAATTAAATTTCAATGCTTTTGTACAGCAAGAAAACTAAAAGTAAAATGAAAAGACAGCACTCAGAATGGGAGAAAATCATTGCAAATGAAGCAATTAACTAAGGATTAATCTCCAAAATATACAAAGAGCTCAGGCAGCTCAATATAAAAAAACGGGGGAAATACCTAAACAGACATTTATCCAAAGAAGACATGTTGTTCAGTTGCTAAGTCATATTTGACTCACTACCACATGCACTGCAGCATGCCAGACTCCTTGGGCTTCCACAATCTCCTGGAGTTTGCTCAAATTCTTGTCTATTGAGTCAGTAATACTCTCTTCCTTTGTCAAGCCCTTCTTTTGCCATCAATCTTTCCAGCAACAGGATCTTTTCCAATGAATCGGCTCTTCACATCAAGTGACCAAAACATTGGAGCTTCGGCTTCAGCTTCAGTACTTCCAATGAATATTCAGAGTTGATTTGGTTTCCTTTAGGATTGACTGCACTCCCATGGACTCTCAAGAATCTTCTCCAGCATCACAGTTTGAAAGGATGAATCTCTGGCACTCAGTCTTTTTTATGATTCAATTCTCACATTTGTACATGACTGCTGGAAGCACCATAGTTCTGACTATATGGACCTTTGTTAGCAAAGTGGTGTCTCTGCTTTTCAATACACTGTCTATATTTATCACAGATTTCCTTCCAAAGAGCTAGTGCCTTTTAATTTAATGGATGCAGTCACCATCCCCAGTGATTTTGGAGCCCAGGGAAGTGAAATCTGTCACTGTTTCCACTTCTTCTATTTGCTATGAAGTGATATGAAGTGATGTGACTGAAAGCTATGATCTTAATTTTTTGAAAGTTAAGTTTTAAGCCAGCTTTTTCACTCCCCTCTTTCAGCCTCATCAAGAGTGCCTTTATCTTGTTTCCTGTTTGTAATTCATCTAGCCTGGCATTTTGCATGATGTTCTCTGAATAGAAGTTAAATAAGCAGAATGACAATATACAGCCTTGTTGTGCTCCTTTCCCAATTTTGAACCAGTCCATTGTTTCATGTCCATTTATAACTTCTGCTTCTTGATTCAAATACAGGTTTCTGAGGAGATAGGTAAGTGGTCTGGTACTCCTATCTCTTAGAGAATTTCCCATAGACGTCTGTGACCCACATAATCAGAGGTTTAACATAGTCAATAAAGCAGAAGTAGATGTTTTTTCTGAAATCCCCTTGTTTTCTCCATGATAGAATGGATGTTGTCAATTTGATTTCTGATTCCTCTGACTCTTCAAAATCCAGCTCTCAGTTCACATGCTCTTGAAGCCTATCTTCTAGGATTTTGAACAAAATCTGAGTACAATGTGCAATGAATGCAATGGTATGGTAGCTTGAATGTTTTTTGGAATTGCCTTTTTTTGGGTTGGACTGGAAACACTTTTTCCAATACAGTGGCCACTGTTGAGCATTCCAAATTTGCTGACACATTGAATGCAGCACTGTAATAGCATCATCTTTTAGGATTTTAATTATCACAGCTGGAATTCTATCATCTCTACTAACTTGCTCTTAGTAATGTTTCCTAAGGTCCACTTGACCTCACACTCAAGGATACCTGGTTCTAGGTGAGTGACTACAGCTTCTTGGTTATTTGGGTCATTAATATCTTTTTTTGTATAGTGTTTCTTTGTATTTTTGCCACCTCTTCTTAACCTCATCTGCTTCTGTTAGGTCTTCACCATTTCTGTCTTTTGTTATGCCCATCCTTGCATGTAATGTTCTCTTGACATCTCCAATTTTCTAGAAGAGATCTATAGTTTTCCCATTCTATTGTTTTCCTCTATTTCTTTATATTGTTCATTTAAGGAGGCTTTATTATCTTTTGTTGCTATTCTCTGGAACTCTTCATTTAGTAAGGTATACATTCCCCTATGTCCCTTGCCTTTTTCTTTCCTCAGTTTTTTTTTTTTTCCTCAGCTATTTGTAAGGCTTCCTCAGACAAGCACTTTGTCTTCTTGCATTCAGTTTTCTTTGGGATGGGTATAGTCATTGCTTCCTGTACATATGAACCTAGATCCATAGTTCTTCAGGCACTGTGTCTACCAGATTTAATCCCCTGAAGCCATTAATCACATAGACTGTATAATCATGAGGGGTTTGCTTTAGGTCATATTTGGATGGCCTAATGGTTTTCCTTACTTTCTTCAATTTAAACCTGAATTTTGTAATAAGATATTGTTTTTGCTTTGGCTCCATCCCTTCATTCTTTCTGGAGCTATTTCTCCATTGATCTCCAGTAGCATATTGGGTACCTACTGACGGGGAGTTGCTCTCTCAGTATCCTATCATTTTGCCTTTTAATACCGTTTATGGGGTTCTCAAGGCAAGAATACTGAAGTTGTTTGCCATTCTCTTCTCCAGCAGATCACATTCTGTCAGACCTCTCCACTATGACCCGGCCATCTTGGGTGACCCCACATGGCATGGCTTAGTTTCATAGAGTTAGAAAAGGCTGTGGTCCGTGTGATTAGATTGACTAGTTTTCTGTGATTATGGTTTGTGTATCTGCTCTCTGATGCCTCTCACAACACCTACCATCTTGGGTTGCTCTTACCTTGGACATGGGGTATCTCTTCACAGCTGCTCCAGCAAAGTGCAGCTGCTGCTCCTTACGTTGGATGAAGGGTATCTCCTCACTGCCACCCTTCTTGACCTTGAATGTGGAGTAGCTCCTCTTGGCCCTCCTGCGCCTGCACAGGCACCGCTTCTTGGATGTGGAGTTGCTCCTCTCAGCTGCTGCCCCCGACCTTGGGGGTGAGGTAGATACTCGTGGCCGCTGCCCCTGGCCTGGGTGTGGGGTAGCTCCTCCTGACCTCTGCTCCTGATCTTAGACATGGGATAGTTCCTCTTGGCCACTGCCCCTAACCTCAGATGCAAGGTAGCTCCTCCTTGTCGCCAGCCCTGACCTCGGGTGCAAGGTATCTCTTCCAGGCCACTGCCCCTGATCTCCGACGTGGAATAGCTCTTCTCAGCTATTCCTGCTCCATTGCAGCCTGGCACTCTAGGCTGCTGCCCCTGACCGCGGATGGTGGGGGTAACTCCTCTTGGCCATGGAGATTAGTGGAGAAATAACTCCAGAAAGAATGAAGAGATGGTGCCAAAGCAAAAACAATACCCAGCTGTGGATGTGACAGGTGATAGAAGCAAAGTCCAATGCTGTAAAGAGCAATATTGCATAGGAACTTGGAATGTTAGGGTCATGAATCAAGGCAAATTGGAAGTGGTCAAACAGGAGATGGCAAGAGTGAACATCTACATCCTAGCGAAATAATTAGTAAAATGGACTGGGGTAGGTGAATTTAACTCAGATGACCATTATATCTACTATTGTGGGCAGGGATCCCTTAGAAGAAATGGGGTAGACATCATGGTCAAGAAGAGTCCAAAATACAGTACTTGGATGCAATCTCAGAAATGACAGAATGCTCTCTATTTGTTTCCAAGGCAAACAATTCAATATCACAGTAATCCAAGTCTATGCCCCAACCAGTAATGCTGAAGAAGCTGAAGTTGAATGGTTCTATGAAGACCTACAAGACCTTTTAGAACTAACACCCAAAAAAGATGTCCTTTTCACTACAGGAGACTGGAATGCAAAAGTAGGAAGTCAATAAACACTTGGAATAGCAGGCAAATTTGGCCTTGGAATATGGAATGAAGCAGGGAAAAGGCTAATAGAGTTTTGCCAAGAGAATGCACTATTCATATCAAACACTCTCTTCCAACAACACAAGAGAAGACTCTACACATGGACATCACCAGATGGTCAACACCAAAATCAGATTGATTATATTATTTGCAGCCAAAGATAGAGAAGCTCTATACAGTCAACAAAAATAAGACCAGGAGCTGACTACTGCTCAGATCATGAACTCCTTATAGCCAAATTCAGACTGATATAGAAGAAAGAAGGGAAAACCACTAGACCGTTTGGGTATGACTTGAATCAAATCCTTTATGATTATATAGTGTAAGTGAGAAATAGATTTAAGGAACTAAAACTGATTGATAGAGTGCTGAAGAACTGTGGACAGAGGTTCATGACATTGTACAGGAGACAGGGATCAAGACCATCCCCATGGAAAAGAAATGCAAAAAAGCAAAATGGCTGTTTGGGGAGGCCCTACAAATAGCTGTGAAAAGAAGAGAGGTGAAAAGCAAAGGAGAAAAGAAAAGATATAAGCATCTGAATGCAGAGTTCCAAAGAATAGCAAGGAGAGATAAGAAAGCCTTCATCAGCCATCGATGCAAAGAAATAGAGGAAAACAACAGAATGGAAAAGGCTAGAGATCTCTTCAAGAACATTAGAGATACCAAGGAAATATTTAATGCAAAGATGGGCTCAATAAAGGACAGAAATGGTATGGACCTAACAGAAGCAGAAGATATTAAGAAGAGATGGCAAGAATACACAGAAGAACTGTACAAAAAAGATCTTTATGACCAAGATATTCACGATGGTGTGATCACTCACCTAGAGCCAGATATTCTGGAATGTGAAGTCAAGTGGGCCTTAGAAAACATCCCTACGAACAATGTTAGTGTAGGAGATGGAATTCCAGTTGAGCTATTTCAAATCCTGAAAGATGATTCTGTGAAACTGATGCATTCAATATGCCAGCAAATTTGGAAAACTCAGCAGTGGCCACAGGACTGGAAAAGGTCAGTTTTCATTCCAATCCCAAGGAAGGCAATGCCAAAGAATGCTCAAACTACTGCACAATTGTACTGATCTCACACGCTAGTAAAGTAATGCTCAAAATTCTCCAAGCCACACTTCAGCAATACATGAACCGTGAACTTCCAGATGTTCAAGCTGGTTTTAGAAAAGGCAGAGGAACCAGAGATCAAATTGCCAATATCCGCTGATCATCAAAAAAGCAAGAGAGTTCCATAAAAATATCTATTTCTGCTTTATTGACTATGCCAATGTCTTTGACTTGTGGATCACAATAATCTGTGGAAAATTCTGGGAATACTCGAGTACCTGACCTGACTCTTGAGAAGCGTATATGCAGGTTAGGAAGCAACAGTTAAAACTGGACATAGAACAACAGACTGGTTCCAAGTAGGAATAGGAGTACGTCAAGGCTGTATATTATCACCCTGATTATTTAACTTATATGCAGAGTACCTCATGAGAAACGCTGGGCTGGAAGAAGCACAAGCTGGAATCAAGATTGCCATGAGAAATATCAATAACCTCAGATATGCAGATGGCACCACCCTTATGGCAGAAAGGGAAGAAGAACTAAAAAGCCTCCTGGTGAAAGTGAAAGAAGACAGTGAAAAAGTTAGCTTAAAGTTCAACATTCAGAAAACTAAAATCATGGCGTCCGATCCCATCACTTCATGGCAGATAGATGGGGAAACAATGGAAACAGTGTCAGACTTTATTTTTGAGGGGCTCCAAAATCACTGCAGATGGTGACTGCAGTCATGAAATTAAAAGATACTTACTCCTTGGAAGGAAGGTTATGGCCAACCTAGATAGCATATTGAAACGCAGAGACATTACTTTGCCAACGAAGGTCCATCTAGTCAAGGCTATGGTTTTTCCTGTGGTCACGTATAGATGTGAGACTTGGGCTTGAAGAAAGCTGAGTGCTGAAGAATGGATGCTTTTGAACTGTGGTGTTGGAGAAGACTCTTGGGAGTCCCTTGGACTGCAAGGACATCCAACCCGTCCATTCTAAAGGAGATCGGTCCTGGGTGTTCTTTGGAAGGACTGATGCTAAAGCTGAAACTCTAGTACTTTGGCCACCTCACGTGAAGGGTTGCTTCATTGGAAAAGACTGATGCTGGGAGAGATTGGGCACAGGAGGAGAAATGACAACAGAGGATGAGATGGCTGGATGGCATCACTGACTCGATGGACGTGAATCTGAGTGAACTCCGGAAGCTGGTGATGAACAGGGAAACTTGACATGCTGCAATTCATGGGGTCGCAAAGAGTCGGACACGACTGAGCGACTGAAGTGAACTGAACTGAACTAAACTTGTAATAAAGAGCATATGATCCCAGCCATGTTCTGCTCCAAGTCTGGCTTTTGGTGACTGTATAGATCTTCTTCAATCTTTGGCTGCAAAGAACATAATCTGATTTCAGTACTGACCATCTGGTGATGTCCATGTGTAGAGTTATCTCTTGTGTTGCTGGAAAACGTTGTTAGCTATGACCAGTGTGCTCTCTTGACAAAACTCTTAGCCTTTACCCTGCTTCATTTTGTACTCCAAAGACAAACTTGCCTATTATTCTGGGTATCTCTTGACTTCCTACTTTTTCCCTACTTTCCCCTGTGATGAAATGGACATCTTCTTTTGGTGTTGGTTCTAGAAGGTCTTGTAGGTCTTCATAGAACTGGTTAACTTCAGTTCTTTGGCACCAGTGGTTGGGGCACAGACTTGGATTACTGTGATATAGGTTTGCCTTGGAAACAAACTTAGATAATTCTGTCATTTTTGAGGTTGTACCCAAGTACTGCATTTCAGACTCTTTCATTGAATATGACGGCTACTCCATTTCTTTTAATAAATTCTTGCCCACAATAGTAGGTATACTGGTCATTTGAATTAAATCCACCCTTTCCCATCCTGGAAATCAATGTTCTGCATTATTTGAGAAGTGGTGACTTCTTATTGAAAATAAGAAGATATGATCTAATTAGTTATGTCTGGGAGTAATGATGGAGAAGGCAATGACAACCCACTCCAGTACTCTTGCCTTGAAAATCCTATGGACGGAGGACCCTGATAGGCTGCATTCCAGGGGGCCAGAAAGAGTCAGACACGACTGAGTGACTTCACTTTCACTTTTCAGTTTCATGCATTGGAGAAGGAAATGGCATCCCAATCCAGTGTTCTTGTCTGAAGAACCCCAGGGATGGGGGAGCCTGGTGGCCTGCCATCTATGGGGTCACACAGAGTCAGACATGACTGAAGCGAATTAGCAGCAGCAGCAGCATTCCCATCCATTTTTAGTTCACTGATTCCTAAGGTATTGATGTTTAATTTTGCCATCTACTGCTTGACTACATCCAATTTATTGTGATTCCTGGACCAATAACATTCCAGGCTCCTATGCAGTATTGTTCATCACAGCATCAAAATTTACTTTCACCAACAGACACAGGCATGACTGAACATCATTTCTGCTTTGGCCCAGCTACTTCATTCTTTCTGGAGGTGTTAGTAATTGTCCTCTGTTCTAACCCAGTAGTATATTGGACACCTGCTGACCTAAGCATGTCATCTTCTTGTGTCATATCTTTTTGCTTTTTCATACTGTTCATAGGGTTCTATAGGCAAAAATGCTGGAGTGGTTTGTCATTTCCTTCTCCAGTGAAACACATTTTTCCAGAACTCTTCGTTAAAACTTGTCCATCTCGGGTCATCCTGCATGGCATGGTTCATAGCTTCATTGAGTTTTTGCAACCCCTTTATCACAAGGCTGTGATCCATAAAGTGGAAAGAAGATATGCAGATAGCCAATAAACACATGAAAATTGCTCAACATCACTCATTATTAGAGATATGCAAAGCTACATTGAGATATCACCTCCCACTAATCAGAATGGCCATCATCAAAAATTTTCCTAGCAATAAATGCTGGAGAGGATATGGAAAAAAGGGAACTCTCCATCACTGTTGCTTGGAATGTAAACTGATACAACCATTATGAAGAAAAGTATGGGGATTCTTTTCAATAATGGGGATAAATCTATCATATGACTCAGAAATCCCACCTCTGAGCATATACCCTGGGAAAACCACAACTCTAAAAACAAATGTATCCCAATGTTCACTGCAGTATTATTTGTAATTTGAGTCAGTTGTAGAGAAGTAGATGAATTTACAGCCTATTATACAAAGTGAAGTAAGTCAGAAATAGAAAAAACATTGTATATTAATGCATATATATGGAATATTGAAAAATGTTACTGAAGAAACTATTTGCAGGAAAAGAGTGGAGAGACAGATGTAGAGAATGGACTTGTGAACACAGAGAGGGAAGTAGAGGATAGGATGAACTGAAAAAACTATCATTGACCTATATACACTATTGTATAAAATAGATAGCTAGTGGGTAACTGCTATATAACATGGGGAGCCCAGCCTTCCCTCTATGATGACCTAGAAGGTGGAATGGGGGAGAAAAGCTCAATAGGGAGGGAATATATAGATTATTATGAGTGATTTCCTTTTTCGTGTGGTAGAAACCAACATACCACTGTGAAGCAATTTTCCTCAAATTAAAAATGTTTGAAAAATAAAATTTAAAAATATATACATCATTTTCAACAGACAACATATAATATTAGCCAATCTCTAAAAACTTATATTTAGTTTATAAAAATACCAAGAGGAAAAAAATCCATGTTATGTTGGTTAACAAAATTCTACATTTCTATTTTCTAAATAAGCAGCAAGTACTTTATAACACCAAGAATTAATAAAATCTTTCATTAGATATGCTTTTCAGCAAAACTGGTCTCCCAAACTAAATTTGAAATGAAGTTCTCAATCTTTATTATCTTCCTATAATTAATTAAAACATTGCATTAAATGAGAAAAAATGAAGATGCTATACATATGCAGAATGGAATATTACTCAGCCATAAAGAGAAAGGAAATAGTGTCATTTGAAGAGTGATGGATAGACCTAGAGACTGTAACAGAGTAAAGTAAGCCATAAGAGAAAAGCAATATCANAATGAGAAAAAATGAAGATGCTATACATATGCAGAATGGAATATTACTCAGCCATAAAGAGAAAGGAAATAGTGTCATTTGAAGAGTGATGGATAGACCTAGAGACTGTAACAGAGTAAAGTAAGCCATAAGAGAAAAGCAATATCATATAATATCACTTATAAGTGGAATCTAGAAAAAAACAACTTTTAAGGACTTGCTGTATAGAACAGGGGACTCTACTCAATATGCTGTAATGTACTGTAGGAACTAAGAATCTGAAAAAGAGTAGATATATGTATAAGTATAATTAATTCACTTTGCTGTATACCTGAAACTAACACAATATTTCAAATCAACTACACTCCAATTAAAAAAAAAAGTGGTACCAGAAAACCTGGGCAGTCATATGTCAAACAATGAGATTTAACATTCCTTCACGCCATACAGGAAAAAAAAAATCTCAACATGGTTTAAACACTTGAAACCATGAAATACCTAGAAAAGAACATAAAACACTCTTTGGTAAGACCATATTAATATTTGCTTTGATCTATCTCCTAAGGCAAAGAAAATAGAAGCAAATATATACAAAGCTGATCTAATTAAACTTAAAAACTTTTGCACTGCAAAGGAAACCATCAACAAAACAAAAACACAGCCGATGAAATAGGAGAAAATACTTTCAAATGATGTGATTGACAAGGGTTAAATATACAAAATATACAAATAGCTCATACAGCTCAATATCAAAAAGTCAAATAACCCAGTTCAAAAGTGGGTAGAAGACCTGGATAGACATTTTTCCAAAGAATATGTGTAGATGGCTAACAGATATATGAAAAGATACTCAATATCCTTAAAATATTAGAGAAATTCAAATCAAAACAAGGACATAAACCTTACGCCTGCTAGATTGCCTCTCTTTACACACACACACACACACACACACACACACACACACACGTGTGTGTATGCAGTTGGCTGCAAAATTCCAGTTATCTAATAACAAATACTTCCCCACTCTCATCTCATTACAGCTCTAAGAGAATCATGGATATAGCCATGGGTGTGGAGGTGCTGCAGAAAGCCAGGGTGAATGGGAGCAGTCAGTGAGGGGCTGGTTATGTCACACCCTCTGTGTCCTTGACTCCTGATAGCATTTATTCAAGTTGGCACAAGGGCATCTATATAAAATATTACTCAGCTATAAAAAGAGAATGAAATACTGACATTTTCAGCAATGTGGATGGACCTAGAGAATATTAGTGAANATGAGGATGCAAAGAGTCGGACACAATTGAGTACAAAAACAAAGATAGATAGACCAGCCTATCTATCCATTCTTCCATTGATGGGCATTTAATTTCCTTGTGTGTGTGTGTGCTGTGCTTAGTCACTCAGTTATTCTGACTCTTTGTGGCCCCATGCTTATGCAGCACCAATGGTGTGTATATATTTTCAAATTAGTGTTTCCTTATTCTTGGAATATATGCCTAGGAGTGGAATTGCTTGATCATATGGTTTATCTATTTTCATGAATTTTTGAGGAAACTCCATACTGTTTTCCAGAGTGGCTACACCAATTTACATTGCCCTGTATGAAGAAGGCTCCCTTTTCTCTGTATCCTCACCAACATTTGTTATTTGTAGACTTTTTGATGATAGTCATTTGGACAGGTACCAGGTGGTATCACATCGTGTTTTATTTTTTTTCCTTACTTTAAAATTGTAAATCAGCTATACTTCAATAAAAAATAAATGTTTAAAATAAATACAATTTTAAAGTAAGGAAAAAAAATAAAACACGATGTGATACCACCTGGTACCTGTCCAAATGACTATCATCAAAAAGTCTACAAATAACAAATGTTGGTGAGGATACAGAGAAAAGGGAGCCTTCTTCATACAGGGCAATGTAAATTGGTGTAGCCACTCTGGAAAACAGTATGGAGTTTCCTCAAAAATTCATGAAAATAGATAAACCATATGATCAAGCAATTCCACTCCTAGGCATATATTCCAAGAATAAGGAAACACTAATTTGAAAATATATACACACCATTGGTGCTGCATAAGCATGGGGCCACAAAGAGTCAGAATAACTGAGTGACTAAGCACAGCACACACACACACAAGGAAATTAAATGCCCATCAATGGAAGAATGGATAGATAGGCTGGTCTATCTATCTTTGTTTTTGTACTCAATTGTGTCCGACTCTTTGCATCCTCATGGAATGTAGCCCACCAGGCTCTTCTGTCCATGGACTTTTCCAGGAAAGAATACTGTAGCAGATTGTCATTTCCTACTTCACGGGATCTTTCTGACCCAGGGAATAAACCCACATCTCTTGCATATCCCACATTGGCAGACAGATTCATTACTACTGCACCACTATCTATCTATTTATCTATCTATATACAGAGAGAGGGAGTGAGGGAGGGAAGAGAGTGGAACAGTAGCCATAAAAATAATGAAATTTTGCCATTTGCAACAACATGGATGATATGATGCATAGTAGTGTAATTCAACATTGAAAGACAGATACTGAATATTATCATGAATGTATGGAATCTAAGAAATAAAACAAATAAATCTAACAAACCAGATGCACAGATATAGAGAACAAACTAATAGTTGCTATGGGAAGAAGAAAGGGTGAAGAGGAACAGTAGGGGTAGGAGGTTATGTGATACTATTATATATAAAAATATTTACAAGGATATATTGTACAGCACAAGGTATATAGCTAATATTTATAATAAAATGGAGGGTAATCTAAAAATATTGAATCATTATGTTATATATTTGAATCTAATATAATATTGTAAATAATATACACTTCAATTAAAAAAGAATTCTAACAGTTAATCTTTGAAGAAAACTCCATGGAAACACTGTGCAGTACAAAACAAAATCTGGCAAATATGCTTGAAGATATAGCATGGCATCATTGAAAGGTTATGGATACAAAATTAATATATACCAG
>SJYW01014776.1:93769-109984 GCA_006410735.1 Raphicerus campestris | reverse complement strand
TTAAAAGACACTTACTTCTTGGAAGAAAAGTTATGACCAACCTAGATAGTATATTCAAAAGCAGAGACATTACTTTGCTGACTAAGGTCCATCTAGTCAAGGCTATGATTTTTCCTGTGGTCATGTATGGATGAGAGAGTTGGACTGTGAAGAAGGCAGAGCACCGAAGAATTGATGCTTTTGAACTATGATGTTGGAGAAGACTCTTGAGAGTCCCTTGGACCACAAGGAGATCCAACCAGTCCATTCTAAAGATCAGCCCTGGGATTTCTTTGGAAGGAATGATGCTAAGGCTGAAACTCCAGTACTTTGGCCACCTCATGCGAAGAGTTGACTCATTGGAAAAGACTCTGATGCTGAGAGGGATTGGGGGCAGGAGGAGAAGGGTACAACCAAGGATGAGATGGCTGGGTGGCATCACTGACTTGATGGACGTGGGTCTGAGTGAACTCCAGGAGTTGGTGATGAACAGGGAGGCCTGGCGTGCTGTGATTCATGGGGTCGCAAAGAGTTGGACATGACTGAGTGACTGAACTGAACTGAACTGAAGTAACTGTAAAAGTCTGTATAAATGTCAGTTGTTATAAACAACACAATTTTCAATTGTGATTCAAGTCCTTTTATCACACTTCTCTTTCTATTAGATAAAAAGGCTTTGGAATATATGATATTTGTAACCTTATTCTTTAATGTAAGTGACAGAATCAAGCTTTGATCTTTACAAGTCCAGTGTTTTGTTTTATTTCTCTCATGCAGAACTGCTCTTCCACCTTTTCTCTATTCACTTCCATTTGGAAAGTGTAGGGCTGCTTAAGTGCCATCATTTTCTTGGTTATGTCACCAAACGATATGTTTTATTGTGGTTTTATGTATTGAAGTAGCATTTCTTTAATTTCATATTGCTTGTACTAATAAGAACCATGTCTTTGGAGGTGGCAACTGCAGAAGTGCAAGGTGACTTTGGAATGCATACTTCTAATTTTAGCTGTTTTCCAAGAATTTATACATCACTTTTTATACACTACACACTCTTTTAACTCCATTATGATATTCTTTTAATCCTCATCAAAACTCTGTGCAATAAATATTATTTTTATTGCCATTATACTAGTTGAGAACATTGAGACAGGTTAATCAGCCTACTCATGTTACCGGTAAATAGCAAAAATAAAAAAATGAACCAAAGGCAATTACTTGCTTTACAGCTGTACTCTCAACCACTGTGCTTTCTGATACCTACAAGACTTTTCATTACAGGGAATACCTATTCATTTCATGAGCCCCACTTCAAATAGCTCCACTCAAACCCTAACCCCTCTTTTGGCTGGGCTTCTAAGACTTTAAGTCTTGAACTCAGATAGACTTAAGATAGAATTCTGGCTCTGCCCGCCTACTGTCTGTGTGATATTGGGCAACTTATTTTAGTTATTTGAGATTCAGATTTCTCATCTATAAAATCGCTTCATTTCAATTAAGTTCAGTCGCTGAGTCATGTCCGACTCTTTGCAACACCACGAATCACAGCACACCAGGCCTCCCTGTCCATCACCATCTCCCGGAGTTCACTCAGACTCACGGCCATCGAGTCCGTGATGCCATTCAGCCATCTCATTCTCTGTCATCCCCTTCTCCTCCTGACCCCAATCCCTCCCAGCATCAGAGTCTTTTCCAATGAGTCAACACTTTGCATGTGGTGGCCAAAGTACTGGAGTTTCAGCCTTAGCATCATTCCTTCCAAAGAAATCCCAGGGTTGATCTCCTTCAGAATGGACTGGTTGGATCTCCTTGCAGTCCAAGGGACTCTCAAGAGTCTTGTCCAACACCACAGTTCAAAAGCATCCATTCTTCGGTGCTCAGCCTTCATCGCAGGACAACTCTCATATCCATACATGACCACAGGAAGAACCATAGCCTTGACTAGACGGACTATAGTCGGCAAAGTAATGTCTCTGCTTTTGAATATACTATCTAGGTTGGTCATAATTTTTCTTCCAAGGAGTAAGCGTCTTCTAATTTCATGGCTGCAGTCACCATCTGCAGTGACTTTGGAGCCCCAAAAAATAAAGTCTGACACTGTTTTCACTGTTTCTCCATGTATTTCCCATGAAATGATGGGACTGGATGCCATGATCTTCATTTTCTGAATGTTGAGCTTTAAGTCAACTTTTTCGCTCTCCTCTTTCACTTTCATCAAGAGGCTCTTTAGTTCCTCTTCACTTTCTTCCATAAGGGTGGTGTCATCTGTATATCTGAGGTTATTGATATTTCTCCAGCAATCTTGATTTCACCTTGTGTTTCTTCCAGTTCAGCCTTTCTCATGATGTACTCTGCATATAAGTTAAATAAGCAGGGTGACAATATAAAGTCTTGACGTACTCATTTTCCTATTTGGAAGCAGTCTGTTGTTCCATGTCCAGTTCTAATTGTTGCTTCCTGACCTGCATACAGATTTCTCAAGATGCAGGTTAGGTGGTCTGGTATTCCCATCTCTTTCAGAATTTTCCACAGTTTATTGTGATCCACAGGGTCAAAGGCTTTGGCATAGTAAAAAAGCAGAAATAGATGTTTTTCTGGAACTCTCTTGCTTTTTCCATGATCCAGCACATGTTGGCAATTTGATCTCTGGTTCCTCTGCCTTTTCTAAAGCCAGCTTGAACATCAGGGAGTTCACGGCTCATGTATCGCTGAAGCCTGGCTTGGAGAATTTTGAGCATTGCTTTACTAGCATGTGAGATGAGTGCAATTGTGAGGTAGTTTGGGCATTCTTTTGCATTGCCTTTCTTTGGAATTGGAATGAACACTGAGCCTTTCCAGTCCTGTGGCCACTGCTGGGTTTTCCATATTTGTTGGCATACTGAGTACAGCACTTTCACAGCATCATCTTTCAGGATTTGAAACAGCTCAACTGGAATTCCATCTCCTCCACTAGCTTTGNCGACTGAACTGAACTGAACTAACCCTGGGGTTCTTCATTTCTGCCTTTTCTAGTTGTCTTCGGTGTTGATTTAGGTTATTTACTTGACTTTTCTCTTGTTTCTTGAGGTATGTTTGTATTGCTATGAATCTTCCCCTTAGCACTGTTTCTACAGTGTCCCACAGGTTTTGGGTTGTTGTGTTTCATTTTCATTAGTTTCTATGCATATTTTGATTTCTTTTTTTTTTATTTCTTCTGTGACTTGTTGGTTATTCAGCAGCATGTTGTTCAGCCTCCATATGTTGGAATTTTTAATAATTTCTCCTCTAATTGAGATCTAATCTTACTGCATTGCAGTTCAAAAAGATGCTTGGAATTATTTCAATTTTTTTGAATTTACCAAGGCTAGATTTATGGCCCAGGATGTTATCAATCCTGGAAAAGGTTCCGTGTGCACTTGAGAAAAAGGTGAAATTCATTGTTTTGTGGTGAAATGTCCTATAGATATCAATTAGGTCAAACTGGTCTATTGTATCATTTAAAGTTTGTGTTTCTTTGTTAATTTTCTGTTTAGTTGATCTATCCATAGGTATGAGTGGGGAATTAAAGTCTCCCACTATTATTGTGTTATTGTTAATTTCCTCTTTCATACTTGTTAGCATTTGTCTTACATATTGCAACATTCCTATGTTGGTTGCATATATATATATTTATAATTGTTATATCTTCTTCTTGGATTGATCCTTTGATCATTATGTAGTGGCCTTCTTTGTCTCTTTTCACAGCCTTTGTTTTAAAGTCTATTTTGTTGGATATGAGTAGTACTACTCCTGCTTTCTTCTGGTCTCTATTTGCATGGAATATCTTTTTCTAGCCCTTCAGTTTCAGTCTGTACGGGTCCCCTGTTTTGAGATCGGTCTCTTGTAGACAACATATAAATGGGTCTTGTTTTTGTATCCATTCAGACAATCTTTGTCTTCTGGTTGGGGCATTCAACCCATTTACGTTTAAGGTAATTATTGATAAGTATGATCCCGTTGCCATTTACTTTATTGTTTTGGGTTCAGGTTTATACACCCTTTTTGTGTTTCCTGTCTAGAGAATATCCTTTAGTATTTGTTGAAGAGATGGTTTGGTGGTGCTGAATTCTCTCAGCTTTTGCTTGTCTGTAAAGTTTTGCTTTATTCTTCATGTTTGAATGAGATCCTTGCTGGGTACAGTAATCTGGGCTGTAGATTATTTTCTCTCCTTGAAAGGCCATTCCCTCCTGGCCTTAACAGTTTCTATTTAAAGATCAGCTGTTATCCTTTATGGAATCCCCTTGTGTGTTATTTGTTGTTTTTCCCTTGTTGATTTTAATATTTGTTCTTTCTGTTTGAAATTTGTTAATTTTATTTTTAAGTGAGGGAAAACTGGTTTGAAATATTGCGTTGGTTTCTGCCATACATCAACATGAATTAGCCATAAGAATACATGTCTCTTCCCTCTTTAAACACCCTGCCACTCCATGCCACACCTCTAGGTTGTTACAGAGCCCCAGTTTGAGTTCCCAGTAGCATAAAAATAAATTTTCATTGGCTAACTTTTTTTACATATTGTAATGTATGTGTTTCCATGCAACTTTCTCCATTCATCCTACCCTCTCCTTCTTCCCATCTCCACCATGTCCATAAGTCTTTTCTCCATGTCTGCCCTTCAAATAAATTCATCATTACCATCTTCCTGGATTCCATATAAATGTGTTAATATATAATATTTGTTTTTCTCTTTATGACTTACTTTACTCTATAATAGGCTCTAGTTCACCTACATCATTAGAACTGACTTTAATACATTTATTTTTATGGCTGAGTAATATTGCATTGTGTATGTATATATACCACAGCTTCTTTATCCATCCTCCTGTCAATGGATGTCAAGGTTGCTTCCATGTCTTTGCTATTGTAAACAGTGCTGCAATGAACACTGGGGTAAATGGGTCTTTTTCAATTTTGATTTCCTCAGGGTATATACATAGTTTTGGGATTGCTGGGTCACATGGTAGTTTTATTCCTAGTTTTTTCAGGAATCTCCATATTGTCTTCCATATTGGCTATACCAATGTATATAATCACAAATAATGCAAGAAATTTCCTTTTATTCCACACACTCTCTAGCTTTTATTGTTTATAGATTTTTTTATGATAGCTGTTGTGACTGAAGTGATGTGATATCTCATTGTAGTGTTGATTTGCATTTCTCTAATTATGAGTGATATTGAGCATCCTTTCATCTGTTTATTAACCATCTGTATGTCTTCTTTGGAGAAATGTTTGTTTATATCTTTTGCCCACTTTTTAATTTTGGGCTGTTTGTTTTTTTGGTATTGAGCTGTGTGAGCTGCTTGTATATTTCAGAAATTAATCCTTTGTCAGTTGTTTAATTTGCTATTATTTTCTCCCATTCTGAGAGTTGTTTTTTCACCTTGTTTATAGTTTTCCTTTTCTCTGTAAAAACTTTTAAGTTTAATTAGGTCCCAATTGTTTATTTTACTTTTTATTTTCATTACCCAAGGAGATGGGTAATAGAGGATATTGTAGTGATTTATGTCATACAGTGTTCTGCCTGTGTTTGCTGCTAAGAGATTTATAGCTTCTGGTCATACATTTAGGTGTTTAATCCACTTTGAGTTTATCTTTGAATATGGTGTTAGGAAGTATTATAATTTCATTCTTTTTTACTTTTTTTTAATTTTATTTTACTTTATTCTACTTTACAATACTGTATTGGTTTTGCCATACATTGACATGAATCAGCCATGGGTGTACACGAGCTCCCAATCCTGAAACCCCTTCCCACCTCCCACCCCATATCATCTCTCTGGATCATCCCGTGCACCAGCCCCAAGCATCCTGTATCCTGTGTCAAACATAGACTAGCGCTTCGTTTCTTACATGATAGTGTATACATGTTTCAATGCCATTCTCCCAAATCATCCCACCCTCTCCCTCTCCTTCAGAGGCCAAAAGTCCATTCTATACATTTGTGTTTCTTTTGTTGTCTCACATACAGGGTCATCATTACTATCTTTCTAAATTCCATATATATGTGTCAGTATACTGTATTGCTGTTTTTCTTTCTGGATTACTTCACTCTGTATAATAGGCTCCAATTTCATCATTCTTCTACATGTAGCTGTCCAGTTCCCACAGCACCATATATTGAACAGACTATCTTTCACCCATTTTATAGTCTTGCCTCCTTTGTCAAAGATAAGGTGCTCATAGGTATGTAGGTTTTTCTCTGGGCTTCCTATCTTCTTCCATTGGTCTATATACTTTATTTATTTATTTATTGCATCAGTGCAATACTGTTTCCAAAACTGTAGCTTTGTAGTATAGTCTGAAGCTAGAAAGGTTGATTCCTCCAGCTCCATTCTTCTTTCATAAGATTGCTTTGGTTATTCAGAGTCTTCTCTGTTTCCATATGATTTGTGAATTATTTTGTCCTATTTCTAAGAAAAATGCCACTGGCGATTTGTTAGGGATTGTCTTGAATCTGTAGATTGCATTTGGTAGAACAGTCATTTTCACAATATTGATTCTTCTAACCCAGGAAGATGGAATATCTCTCCATCTGTTTATATCATCTTTGATTTTTTTCATCAGTGACTCATAGTCCTCTGTATACAGGTCTTTTTTCTACATAGGTAGGTTTATTCCTAGGTATTTTATTCATTTTGTTTCGATGTGAATGGGATTCTTTCCTTAATTTCTCCTTATGATTTTTCATTGTTAGTGTATAGGAATGCATATTATTTCTGTGTATTGATTTTGTATCCTGTAACTTTGCTAAATTCATGGATTAGCTCTAATAATTTTTTGATAATATCTTTAAGGTTTTCTATATATAGTATCATGTCATCTGCAAACAGTGAATGTTTTACTTCCTCTTTCCAATGGGGATTACTTTTATTTGTTTTTCTTCTCTGCTTGCCATAGCTAAGACTTCCAAAACTATTTTGAGTAATAATGACAAGAGTGGGCATACTCATCTTGTTCCTTATCATAGAGGAAATGCTTTCAGTTTTTCACCTTTGAGAATAATGTTTTCTGTGGGTTTGTTGCATATGATTTTTATTATGTTGAGGTGTGTTCCTTCTATGATCATTTTTTGAATTTTTTTTACTTTAATCATAAACCATTGTTGAATTTTGTCGAAAGCTTTTTCTGCATCTATTGATATTATAATACAGTTTTTATATTTCACATTTTAATATGGTGTATCACACTTATTGAGTTTCTTATATTGTATAATCCTTGCATCCCTGGGATAAACCTGACTTGTTCATGGTATATGATCTTTTTAATGTGCTGTTGAATTCTGATTGCTAGAATTCTTGAGGGTTTTGCATCTATATTCATGAATTATATTGGCCTGTAATTTTCTTTTCTGTGATGTTTGTATGGTTTTGTTATCAGGGTGATGGTGGCTTTGTAGAATGAGTTTGGGAGTTTTCCTTCCTCTACAAATTTTTGAATGTTTCAAAAAGATAGGCACTAGCTGCTGTCTAAATGTTTGTAAGAGTTAACTGGTCAAGCCATCTGGCCCTGGGATTTTATTTTTAAGGAGGTTGTTTTTTAAATCACAGTTTCAATTTTTGTGCTTGTAATTAGCTTATTTATAATATCTGTTTCTTCCTTGTTCAATCTTGAAATGCTGAACTTTTCTAAGAATGTCTATTTCTTCTAAGTTGTCCATTTTATTGACTTCTTAGTCTCTTATGATTCTTTGTATTTTTCTTTGTTTGTTTCATCCTCCCATTTTTCATTTGTAATTTTGTTGATTTGATTCTTCTCTCCTTTTTTCATTATGCGTTTGGTAGGAATGTATGATTATAAACTTCCCTCTTTTGCTGCATTCCTAGGTTTTGAGTCATCGTGTTTTCACTGTCATTGGTTTCTAGGAATTTTTTGCTTTCCCTTTTTATTTCTTCAGTATACTGTTCATTAGTTATAAACGTATTTTTTAATCATCATTTGATTGTGCTTTTTTAAAGAGTTTTTTAACCTGTAATTGATAGTGTTATGGCCAGAAAAGATGATTTATAGACTTTCAACTCTCTTAAATTTATAGAGGCTTGATTTGTGATCCTAGATGTGGTCTATCCTAGAGAATGTTCGCTATGTGCTTGAAAAGAAAGTGTATTCTTTTCATTTGGATGAAATGTCCTAAAGATATCAATTATGTCAATCTGCTCTAATGTGCAATTTAAGCCTTATGTTTTGTTATTGATTTTCTATTCTGATGATGTGTTCGTTGGTATATGTGGAGTGTTAAAGTCCCCTATTATTACTTTGTTACTGTCTATTTACCCCTTCATGTCTGTTAGTGTTTGCTTTATGTATTGAGGTGCACCAATGTTGGGTCTATAAATATTTATAATTGTTATGCTTTCCTCTTGCTTTGACCGGTGCACGAAGCGCAGGTGGCTGCATCAGGTGCACTAAGCACAGCCAAGAGGAGCTACCCCACATTCGAGGCCAGGGGCAGAAGCCAGGAGTACTCCATCCCCAAAGGGCAGCAGCCAAGAGGAGATACCCCACATCTGAGGTCAGGGGCGGCGGTCGGGAGGAGCAACTCCACGTCCAAGGAGGAGTGGCTGCATGGACACAGGAGGGCCTAGAGGAGCTATCCAAGGTTGAAGGTCAGGAAGGGTGGCAGTGAGGAGATACCCCACATCCAAGGTAAGGAACAGTGGCTGCACTATGCTAGAACAGACATGAAGAGATACCCCACGCCCAAGGTAAGAGAAACTCAAGTAAGATGGTAGGTGCTGCAAGAGGGCATCAGAGGTCAGACACACTGAAACCCTACTCACAGAAAACTGGTCAATCTAATCACACTAGGACAACAGCCTTGTCTAACTCAATGAAACTAAGCCATGTCCACAGGGCAACCAAAGACAGGTGGGTCATGGTGGAGAGGTCTGACAGAATGTGGTCCACTGGACAAGGGAATGGCAAACCACTTCAGTATCCTTGCCTTGAGAACCCCATGAACAGTATGAAAAGGCAAAATGATAAGATACTGAAAGAGGAACTCCCCAGATCAGTAGGTGTCCAACATGCTACTGGAGATCAGGGGAGAAATAATTCCAGAAAGAATGAAGGGATGGAGCCAAAGCAAAAACAATACCCAGCTGTGGATGTGACTGGTGATAGAAGGAAGGTCCGATGCTGTAAGAGCAATATTGCGTAGGAAACAGGAATGTCAGGTCCATGAATCAAGGCAAATTGAAAGTAGTCAAACAAGAGATGACAAGAGCACACATCAACATTCTAGGAATCAGTGAACTAAAATGGACTGAAATGGGTGAATTTAACTCAGATGACTATTATATCTACTACTATGGGCAGGAATCCCTCAGAAGAAATGGAGTAGCCATCATGGTCAACAAAAAAGTCGGAAATTCAGTATTTGGATGCAATCTCAAAAACGACAGAATGATCTCCATTCATTTCAAAGGCAAATCATTCACTATCACAGTAATCCAAGTCTATGTCCCAACCAGCAATGCTGAAGAAGCTGAAGTTGAATGGTTCTATGAAGACCTACAAGATCTTTTAGAACTAACACCCCAAAAAGATGTCCTTTTCATTATAGGGGACTGGAATGCTAAAGTAGGAGGTCAAGAAACACCTGGAGTAACAGGCAAATTTGGCATTGGAATGCGGAATGAAGCAGGACAAAGACAAGTAGAATTTTGCCAAGACAATGCACTGGTCATAGCAAACACCCTCTTCCAACAACACAAGAGAAGACTCTACACATGGACATTACCAGATGGTCAACACTGAAATAAGATTGATTATATTCTCTGCAGCCAAAGATGGGGAAGTTCTATACAGTCAACAAAAACAAGACCAGGAGCTGACTGTGGCTCAGATCGTAAACTCCTCATTACCAAATTCAGACTAAAATTGAAGAAAGTAGGGAAAACAACTAGACCATTCAGGTATGACGTAAATCAAATTCCTTATGATTATACAGTGGAAGTGAGAAATAGATTTAAGGGCCTAGATCTGATAGATAGAGTGCCTGATGAACTATGGAATGAGGTTCGTGACATTGTACAGGAGACAGGGATCAAAACCATCCCCATGGAAAAGAAATGCAAAAAAGCAAAATGGCTGTCTGGGGAGTCCTTACAAATAGCTGTGAAAAGAAGAGAAGTGAAAAGCAAAGGAGAAAAGGAAAGATATAAGCATCTGAATGCAGAGTTCCAAAGAATAGCAAGAAGAGATAAGAAAGCCTTCNTTCTTAGTCTCTTATGATTCTTTGTATTTTTCTTTGTTTGTTTCATCCTCCCATTTTTCATTTGTAATTTTGTTGATTTGATTCTTCTCTCCTTTTTTCATTATGCGTTTGGTAGGAATGTATGATTATAAACTTCCCTCTTTTGCTGCATTCCTAGGTTTTGAGTCATCGTGTTTTCACTGTCATTGGTTTCTAGGAATTTTTTGCTTTCCCTTTTTATTTCTTCAGTATACTGTTCATTAGTTATAAACGTATTTTTTAATCATCATTTGATTGTGCTTTTTTAAAGAGTTTTTTAACCTGTAATTGATAGTGTTATGGCCAGAAAAGATGATTTATAGACTTTCAACTCTCTTAAATTTATAGAGGCTTGATTTGTGATCCTAGATGTGGTCTATCCTAGAGAATGTTCGCTATGTGCTTGAAAAGAAAGTGTATTCTTTTCATTTGGATGAAATGTCCTAAAGATATCAATTATGTCAATCTGCTCTAATGTGCAATTTAAGCCTTATGTTTTGTTATTGATTTTCTATTCTGATGATGTGTTCGTTGGTATATGTGGAGTGTTAAAGTCCCCTATTATTACTTTGTTACTGTCTATTTACCCCTTCATGTCTGTTAGTGTTTGCTTTATGTATTGAGGTGCACCAATGTTGGGTCTATAAATATTTATAATTGTTATGCTTTCCTCTTGCTTTGACCGGTGCACGAAGCGCAGGTGGCTGCATCAGGTGCACTAAGCACAGCCAAGAGGAGCTACCCCACATTCGAGGCCAGGGGCAGAAGCCAGGAGTACTCCATCCCCAAAGGGCAGCAGCCAAGAGGAGATACCCCACATCTGAGGTCAGGGGCGGCGGTCGGGAGGAGCAACTCCACGTCCAAGGAGGAGTGGCTGCATGGACACAGGAGGGCCTAGAGGAGCTATCCAAGGTTGAAGGTCAGGAAGGGTGGCAGTGAGGAGATACCCCACATCCAAGGTAAGGAACAGTGGCTGCACTATGCTAGAACAGACATGAAGAGATACCCCACGCCCAAGGTAAGAGAAACTCAAGTAAGATGGTAGGTGCTGCAAGAGGGCATCAGAGGTCAGACACACTGAAACCCTACTCACAGAAAACTGGTCAATCTAATCACACTAGGACAACAGCCTTGTCTAACTCAATGAAACTAAGCCATGTCCACAGGGCAACCAAAGACAGGTGGGTCATGGTGGAGAGGTCTGACAGAATGTGGTCCACTGGACAAGGGAATGGCAAACCACTTCAGTATCCTTGCCTTGAGAACCCCATGAACAGTATGAAAAGGCAAAATGATAAGATACTGAAAGAGGAACTCCCCAGATCAGTAGGTGTCCAACATGCTACTGGAGATCAGGGGAGAAATAATTCCAGAAAGAATGAAGGGATGGAGCCAAAGCAAAAACAATACCCAGCTGTGGATGTGACTGGTGATAGAAGGAAGGTCCGATGCTGTAAGAGCAATATTGCGTAGGAAACAGGAATGTCAGGTCCATGAATCAAGGCAAATTGAAAGTAGTCAAACAAGAGATGACAAGAGCACACATCAACATTCTAGGAATCAGTGAACTAAAATGGACTGAAATGGGTGAATTTAACTCAGATGACTATTATATCTACTACTATGGGCAGGAATCCCTCAGAAGAAATGGAGTAGCCATCATGGTCAACAAAAAAGTCGGAAATTCAGTATTTGGATGCAATCTCAAAAACGACAGAATGATCTCCATTCATTTCAAAGGCAAATCATTCACTATCACAGTAATCCAAGTCTATGTCCCAACCAGCAATGCTGAAGAAGCTGAAGTTGAATGGTTCTATGAAGACCTACAAGATCTTTTAGAACTAACACCCCAAAAAGATGTCCTTTTCATTATAGGGGACTGGAATGCTAAAGTAGGAGGTCAAGAAACACCTGGAGTAACAGGCAAATTTGGCATTGGAATGCGGAATGAAGCAGGACAAAGACAAGTAGAATTTTGCCAAGACAATGCACTGGTCATAGCAAACACCCTCTTCCAACAACACAAGAGAAGACTCTACACATGGACATTACCAGATGGTCAACACTGAAATAAGATTGATTATATTCTCTGCAGCCAAAGATGGGGAAGTTCTATACAGTCAACAAAAACAAGACCAGGAGCTGACTGTGGCTCAGATCGTAAACTCCTCATTACCAAATTCAGACTAAAATTGAAGAAAGTAGGGAAAACAACTAGACCATTCAGGTATGACGTAAATCAAATTCCTTATGATTATACAGTGGAAGTGAGAAATAGATTTAAGGGCCTAGATCTGATAGATAGAGTGCCTGATGAACTATGGAATGAGGTTCGTGACATTGTACAGGAGACAGGGATCAAAACCATCCCCATGGAAAAGAAATGCAAAAAAGCAAAATGGCTGTCTGGGGAGTCCTTACAAATAGCTGTGAAAAGAAGAGAAGTGAAAATCAAAGGAGAAAAGGAAAGATATAAGCATCTGAATGCAGAATTCCAAAGAATATCAAGAAGAGATAAGAAAGCCTTCCTCAGTGATCAATGCAAAGATATAGAGGAAAACAACAGAATGGGAAAGACTAGAGATCTCTTCAAGAAAATTAGAGACGTCAAGCAAACATTTCATGAAAAGATGGGCTCAGTGAAGAAGATAAATGGTATGGACCTAACAGAAGCAGAAGATATTAAGAAGAGGTGGCAAGAAAACACTGGAAGGACTGTACAAAAAAGTTTTCCATGACCCAAGTGATCACGATGGTGTGATCACTCATCTAGAACCAGACATCCTGGAATGTGAAGTCAAGTGGGCCTTAGAAAGCATCACTATGAACAAAGCTAGTGGATGTGATGGAATTCCAGTTAAGCTATTTTGAATCCTGAAAGATGATGTTGTAAAAGTGCTGCACTTAGTATGCCAGCACATTTGGAAAACTCAGCAGTAGCCACAGGACTGGAAAGGCTCAGTGTTCATTCCAATCCCAAAGAAAGGCAATGCAAAAGAATGCTCAAAATATTGCACAATTGGACTCATCTCACACACTAGTAAAGTAATGCTCAAAATTCTCCAAGCCGCACTTCAGCAATACATGAACCGTGAACTTCCAGATGTTCAAGTGGTTTTATAAAAGTCAGAGGAACCAGAGATCAAATTGCCAACATCTGTTGGATCATCAAAAAGCAAGAAAGTTCCAGAAAAACATATATTTCTGCTATATTGACATTCCCAAAGCCTTTGACTGTGGATCACAATAAACTGTGGAAAATTCTGAAAGAGATAGGAATACCAGACCACCTGACGTGCCTCTTGAGAAATCTATATGCAGGTCAGGAAGCAACAATTAGAACTAGACATGGAACAACAGTGGTTCCAAATAGGAATAGGAATACATCAAGGCTGTACACCGTCACTCTGCTTATTTAACTGATATACAGAGTACATCATGAGAAACGGTGGTCTGGAAGAAGCATAAGCTGGAATCAAGATTGCTGGAAGAAATATCAATAACCTCAGCTATGCAAATGACACCACCCATATGGCAGAAAGTGAAGAGGAGCTAAAAACCCTCTTGATGAAAGTGAAAGAGGAGAGTGAAAAAGTTGGCTTAAAGCTCAACATTCAGAAAACGAAGGTCATGGCGTCTGGTCCCATCACTTCATGGGAAATAGATGGAGAAATAGTGGAAAGAGTGTCAGACTTTATTTTTCTAGGGTCCAAAATCACTGCAGATGGTGATTGCTGCCCTGAAATTAAAAGACGCTTACTCCTTGGAAGGAAGGTTATGACCAACCTCAATAGCATATTCAAAAGCAGAGACATTACTTTGCTAACACAGGTCCATCTTATCAAGGCTATGGTTTTTCCAGTGGTCATGTATGGATGTGAGATTTGAACTGTGAAGAAAGTTGAGTGCCAAAGAATTGATGGTTTTCAACTGTGGTGTTAAAGAAAACTCTTGAGAGTCTCTTGGACTGCAAGGAGATCCAAGCAGTCCATTCTAAAGGCCATCAGTCCTGGGTGTTCTTTGGAAGGATTGATGCTAAAGTTGAAACTCATAGTTTGGCCACCTCATGTGAGAAGTTGACTTCTGGAAGACCCTGATGCTGGGAGGGATTGGGAGCAGGAGGAGAAGGGGACAACAGAGGATATGATGGCTGAGTGGCATCACTGACTCAATGGACATGAGAAAATAATGGGTGAACTCCGGGAGTTGGTGATGGATAGCGAGGCCTGGCATGCTGCGATTCATAGAGTTGCAAAGAGTTGGACACGACTGAGCAGCTGAACTGAACTGAACTGATGTACCCCTGCAGCCACGTCCAAAATTAATTGAAAAAGCGTAAGTATATGGTTCATTCCCTTTCCAATTCACGTTTTTTATACCACGTTGCACTTCCCCAGACCTTTGAATCTGATAAGAGAGGGAGAAATAATTAGAAGTGAGGATTGTTTCAGAAGAGAATTTTCTAGAAATCCTAAAGAAAGGAAAGTCCTTAAAAACATAGTGAGACTCGTACACTCAGTGCCTACTAAGCTCCCTATGGTTCAAACACTGCAGCAGAGTAAACAACTATAGAGTCAAGCGTATCTTATGAGAAAGGTAAGAAATGCCTCTACTCTTACATGATAATCAGTTTATACCACAAAACTGACTACATCAGTCACTTGCTTCAAAAATGTTCCTATTGATCTTCAGACTAAATGCTATCCTGCTAAGTCTGTCATTCAAGTCTCTCATAATCTGGATTTCCCATTTTTCTTTCTCCTTAATATCTTCCTCCACCTTGCCAAAGGTATCCCATGTTCCAGCCTTGATTTACTATTCAATATCACTCAAATATATCATGCCCTTTACACACTATTATTTCTATTTGAACTGATTTCCCCCTTTATATTCTTAATCACCTAATATCTCATGAAAGTCTCTTCCAGAGGATATGATTCTTATTTGCAGGAACTGGATCTTATGATTACTGTATTCCCTCATGCATGAGAAGTGCTCAGAAGATGCCTGAGGAGGGAAAGAAGGAAAAGAGGAAGAAAGGAAGGCATAAATGTGAAATATTCCACAAGGAAAAAATAGAAGCATTTTGCAATGTCATATATCAACTGTGGGACCTTGAGCACATTGTTTAGCCTTAGGATAACTGAGTTCTAGTCTAAGCTCTATTTCTTTCTAGATGTATAGCAATCCATTTCCCTCTTTGGGACTTGATTTATTTGCCTGTAAAATGGGAATTGGGTAAACAACATAGTGCCAAAGCTTCTTTTTTATGCCTCTTTAAAAACACTTTTTGAGTGGTTGCTGTATGCAAGGTACTTTGTTAGGTATGGGGACATATAAAAGAGTCAGACGCAATTTCTGTCCTAGAGATTGTGCCTCAGTTTCCTCATCTTTAAAACGAAGGAGTTTAACAAATGACATCTATAGGACTTTTCAGCTTGAAGAGTCTAATGATTCTGTGCATGTGAACTGATCTCACTGATCTCTGTGTGACCTTATCTGGATCATTTTACTTATCCAACATGAGTTTTCCAATTTGTAAAATTATATGGTTGGACAATATAATCTCCAAAGGCCCCTTGAATTCAGGATTTTTTTGGTACTAAAATTTGTATGGTAGATGTGTACCTATAATCCCTTGCTCTTAGTATTCTTGTGCAGCGATGATTTCCATTTCTGGTTCATTTTGTAGATAAATGTAGGGTTGGGGAGAGGGGCTCAGGTATGCGGGAAGGCATCATGGTAGTGTACACTGGTTGTATTGACTGCCCTCTCCTACTCCTCTAACCTGGGTGTCCTGGAGTAGGACTGTCCATATAGGACTGGCCTTAGCTGGGCCCCTTTCTTGAGGCTCAGCCAGGTCCTATCAGAGTATGGAGAGAAATATGTATTCAGCCATGCCCAGTTCTGCTAGAAGCCAGAAAAATTTCTAAATGAGCTCTATCTCTAAAAAAAAAAAAAAAAAAAAAAAAAAAAAAAAA
>SJYW01014776.1:71497-93113 GCA_006410735.1 Raphicerus campestris | reverse complement strand
AGAGAGAGAGAGAGAGAGAGAGAGAGAGAGAGAGAGAGAGAGAGAGAGAGAAATAAATAAATAAATATAGAGACTATTAAAAACAAGGGTGGCTAAAGTAATTGCTGATAAAAACTATGTCAGAAGTGTAATGCACCTAAAGTAGTGCTAAGAAGAAAATTTATAGATCTAAGTTCTTACATTTAGAAACAAGGTAAATTCTCAAAGCAGTAATCTGAGATCCTGACTCAAGAAACTAGGGAGATAAAAGAGCAAACTAAACCCAAAGTAAGCAGAAGAAAGAAAATATTAAGGATGAGAGTAGATATTGATATAATTGAAAGCAGCAAAACAATTTAAAAAAAACAATAATACAAAAAGTTATACCTTTGGGGAAAAAATCAGCAAAATTACTTAACCACTAGCAAAAATGACAAAAATAAGAGCGACCAAAACATCAATGTTAGGAATGAAATAGAGAATATTGTTGCAGATCTGCCAGCTATTAAAAGGATAACTATGGAGTATTCAAATTTGACATCTTATAAGAAATAGATCAATAAAACTACAATCTATCAAATCTCAACCAAGATGAAATGGGCATTCTCAATAGTCTTATAACCCAAAGTAATTAGATTCAGAATTCAAAAATGCCAAAAAAGAAATTCCTGACTTATATGGTTTCACAGCATTACCAGACATCAAACTAATTCTCCATATCCTCTCCTAGAAAATGGAAGAGATGAACACTTCTCAGCTTATTTTATGAGGACAATATTACCCTGATACCAAAGTCAAAGAATGTCAATTTAAAAATATAAAGAAAGCTATATGTCAATATCTCTCATGGACATAGATACAGAAGTACAGAATGAAATATTAATAAACCATGTTCAACAATGTGACCAAATAGTATGCAATATTGGTTCAACTTTTGAAAATCAGTGAATGCAATCCACCTTATAAGTAGCCCAAAGAAGAAAAATCATATGATGATATTAATTAATGTAAAAGAGAACTTGAAAAATCTACCACCTATTCATGATAAAAACTCTCAAGAAGTTAAGAATAGGAATAATTAGAACTTGATGAAGATCATCTCCAAAATCCTACAGCTAATACCATATTTGATAGTGAATAGAGCTTTGTCCTGTGTTTGGAACAAGGTAAGGATGCCTGCCCTTATCACTCTTCTAACATAAAAATTGGAATTCTGGCCACTTAACTAAAGAAATAGAAAGAAGTAAAAAGCATAAAGATTAGAAATGTAGAAATAAAACCATGGTTCTTTTACATAGAAAATCTCTGAATCTACAAAAGTAATAAACAATTTCAAGTTTCCAGGATGCAAGATCAACACAAAGAAATCCACACTTCTACATGCTAAGAATGAGAATGAGTAAACCAAAACTGAAAACATTTACAGTCACTTAAAATAAAATAAAATATTTTGATATACATTTCAATGAAATATATATTAGTTATGTATAATGAAAATTGCAAAGTGGTGAAAAATCAAGAAAATCTAAATAAATGGTGAGATACACACTGTGTGCATATATTGGATGACTTAATATAATAAATATGTCATTTCTCCCCAAAATCAATCTATATGTTTAATTCAAATCCTTTTTAAAATACCAGACAGAATTATCTGTAGACATGAAAAAAACTATTCTTCTGAATTTCAATAGACCTTAATCCCATGTATGAGTGGACTGATAATGAGCATATGACTCTGCCATCTCAATTTGATCACCTGAAGAATAGAGAAAATAATAGTAATCACCTTTAAAGTGTTATTGGAGAATACAATGAGGTGGCATATGTAAAATGTTAAGATGGCACTATGGCAGAGACTGGTTAGTTGTTTACAAAACATCCCCTTTTCCTTCTGATCATACAGATATTCAGCATTTCCAAGCCTCCTTTGCAGTTAGGTGTAGCCGTATGACTTGGATATGTGGAAATGATATACACCACTTATAGCCTTGACCCATTAAAATTTCCCATAATTTAGCTTCCCTCTATTTAGCTTCCCTCTATTTCTCCATCTCATATCAAACAGATAAGGAGTCTAAGAATGAAATGAGTTGGTAACCCAGGTGTGATAGTTTCTCTATTAGCGATCCTAGAGACACTCTCTATTCTCTTTTACCATATTATGCTCCCTTAGAGGTTACCTCTATTGATCACCTCATTTGGATTCATAAGCTCATGTCTTTTTCACTATGCTCTTCATTCACTTACATACACATCAAATGCTGAAGCACTTCCATACAAGTTGATATGTAGCTGCTTTCCCTGCCCCTCAGTTTTGTGAGGCCTACCAGTTTTCTTCTTTGCTACTTTAACACCCTTTAGTGAGGTCACCTAACCACCCAAGATATTGTTGCTACTATGATCATCTAGATAGTGTTTAGAGCCCAGCATTATGACTAAGAATTTCTTCTGTCTCTAAGCACTGTGGAATTGTGCTGAATTCCTCAAGGAAGGGCTTGGCTAGGGGGACAAATTACAAATGATATAGTTGGGATCAAGCTTCATCTAGCATAATATTTAAGGGCCAAACTATTTCTAGACTGCTGGAGGGGTGACTGCATGGTGCTGGAGCGACCATGAGGAAATATCTCACGTCCAAGGTCAGAGAAGCCCCAGCAAGATGGTAGGCACTGAAGTGGTGGTTGCATGATGCTGGAGCAACTTTGAGAAGATATGCCATGTCCAAGGGCAAAGGAGAAGTCCCAGCAAGATGATAGGCAGGGTGAATTTGCTTTTAGAATCAAACCCCATTCCCACCAGAGATGCTCAGAGGGCTCAAACAAACCTTGTGTGCACCAGGACCCACAGATGCCACAGAAACTGAGACAGAACTGTGTTTGAGCATCTCCTGTGGAGATATGGATCAGCAGTGCACTGCAGCAGGAGCAGGGGCTCTGGATGCAGCAGACGTGGGTATGGCATAAACTCTCTTGGAGGAGATTGCCATTAACACCACCATAGAGCTGTCAGAACTTACACAGGACTGGGAAATAGACTCTTGGAGGGCACAAACAGAACCTTGTGAACACCAGGATCCAGGAGAAAGGAACAGTGACCCCACAGGAGACTGACCCAGGCTCTAGGAGTGTCCAGGTATCTCCAGTGGAGTCATGGGTTGAGGGTGGCCTGCTGCAGGGTTGGGGGCACTGAGTGTAGCAGTATGTGCATGGGACTTTTTCAAGGAGGTTGCCATTATCTTCATTACTTCCACCATAGTTTGACCCCAGGTAAATAGCATGGAGGGAACATAGCTCCACCCATCAATAGAAAATCAAATTAAAGAATTACTGAGCGTGGCTTGGCCCATTAGAACAAGACCCAGGTTCCCCTTCAGTCAGTCTCTCCCATCAGGAAGCTTCCACAAGCCTCTTCTTCTCCATCAGTTGGCAGATAGACTGGAAACTACAATCACAGAAAACCAACCAATCTGATCACATGGATCACAGGCTTGTCTACCTCAATGAAATTATGAGCCATGCCATGTAAGGCCACCCAAGACAGATGGGTCATGGTGGAAAGTTCTGACAAAATGTGGTCCACTGGAGAAGGGAATGGCAAACCACTTCAGTATTCTTGGCTTGAGAACCCTATGAACAGTAGGAAAAAGCAAAGAGATAGGAAACTGGAAGATAAACTCCTCAGGTCAGTAGGTGCCCAATATGCTACTGGAAATGAGTGGAGAAATAACTCCAGAAAGAATGAAGAGACAGAGCCAAAGCAAGAACACCATGCTATTATGGATGTGACTGGTGATAGAAGCAAGGTCTGATGCTATAAAGAGCAATATTGCATAGGAACGTGGAATGTTAGGTCATGAATCAAGGCAAATTGAAAGTGCTCCAACAGGAAACACTGACATTTTAGGAATCAACAAACTAAAATGGATTGGAATGGATGAATTTAATTCAGATGATCATGGTATCTATTACTGTGGGCAAAAATCCCTTAGAATAGAGTAGCCTTCATAGTCAACAAAACAGTCTGAAAGGTAGTACTGGGATGCAATCTCAGAAATGAAACAGTGATCTCTGTTTGCTTCCAAGGCAAAAAATTCACTATCACAGAAATACAAGTATTTCTATGCCCTGACCAGTAATGCTAAAGTTGAATGGTTCTATGAAGACCTGCAAGACATTCTAGAACTAACATTCAAAAAAGATGTTTTTTACATTATCAGGGACTGGAATGCAAAAGTAGAAAATCAAGAAACTCTTGGAGTAGCAGGCAAATTTGGCCTTGGAGTATAAAATGAAGCTGATCAAAAGTTAAAAGAGTTTTGCCAAGAGAACATACTGGTCATAGCAAACACCCTCTTCCAACAACACAAGAGAAGACTCTACACATGGACATCACCAGATGGTCAATATTAATTGATTATATTCTTTGCAGCCAAAATGGAGATGCTCTATACAGTCAGCAAAAACAAGACCAGGAGCTGACTGTGGCTCAGATTATGAAATATTTGTTGCCTAATTCAGACTTAAATTTAAGAAAGAAAGGAAAACGACTAGACCATTCAGGTATGACCTAAATCAAATTCCTTATGATTATACAGTGGAAGTGACAAACAGATTCAAAGGATTAGATATGATAGAGTGGCTGAAGAACTATGGATGGAGGTTTGTGACATTATACAGGAGTCAGGGATGAAGATCATCCCCAAGAAAAAGAAATGCAAAAAAATCAAAATGGCTGTCTGAGCAGGCCTTACAAATATCCGTGAAAAGAAGATATGCTAAAGTCAAAGGAGAAAAGGAAAGATACACCCATTTGAATGCAAAAATTGCAAAGAATAGCAAGGAGAGATAAGAAACCCTTCCTCAGTGACCAGTGCAAAGAAATAGAGGAAATTAATAGAATGGGAAAGACTAGAAATCTCTTCAAGAAAATTAGAGAAACCAAGAGAATATTTCATGTGAAGAAGGGTACAAGCAAGGACAGAAATGGTATGGACCTAACAGAAGCAGAACATATTAAGAAGATGTGACAAGAATAAACAGAACTATACAAAAAAGATCTGACATAAATTACAGCTGGATCCTCTATGACCCACCTCCCAGACTAATGGAAATAAAAGCAAAACTAAACAAATGGAACCTAATTAAACTTNTCAATAAAACTACAATCTATCAAATCTCAACCAAGATGAAATGGGCATTCTCAATAGTCTTATAACCCAAAGTAATTAGATTCAGAATTCAAAAATGCCAAAAAAGAAATTCCTGACTTATATGGTTTCACAGCATTACCAGACATCAAACTAATTCTCCATATCCTCTCCTAGAAAATGGAAGAGATGAACACTTCTCAGCTTATTTTATGAGGACAATATTACCCTGATACCAAAGTCAAAGAATGTCAATTTAAAAATATAAAGAAAGCTATATGTCAATATCTCTCATGGACATAGATACAGAAGTACAGAATGAAATATTAATAAACCATGTTCAACAATGTGACCAAATAGTATGCAATATTGGTTCAACTTTTGAAAATCAGTGAATGCAATCCACCTTATAAGTAGCCCAAAGAAGAAAAATCATATGATGATATTAATTAATGTAAAAGAGAACTTGAAAAATCTACCACCTATTCATGATAAAAACTCTCAAGAAGTTAAGAATAGGAATAATTAGAACTTGATGAAGATCATCTCCAAAATCCTACAGCTAATACCATATTTGATAGTGAATAGAGCTTTGTCCTGTGTTTGGAACAAGGTAAGGATGCCTGCCCTTATCACTCTTCTAACATAAAAATTGGAATTCTGGCCACTTAACTAAAGAAATAGAAAGAAGTAAAAAGCATAAAGATTAGAAATGTAGAAATAAAACCATGGTTCTTTTACATAGAAAATCTCTGAATCTACAAAAGTAATAAACAATTTCAAGTTTCCAGGATGCAAGATCAACACAAAGAAATCCACACTTCTACATGCTAAGAATGAGAATGAGTAAACCAAAACTGAAAACATTTACAGTCACTTAAAATAAAATAAAATATTTTGATATACATTTCAATGAAATATATATTAGTTATGTATAATGAAAATTGCAAAGTGGTGAAAAATCAAGAAAATCTAAATAAATGGTGAGATACACACTGTGTGCATATATTGGATGACTTAATATAATAAATATGTCATTTCTCCCCAAAATCAATCTATATGTTTAATTCAAATCCTTTTTAAAATACCAGACAGAATTATCTGTAGACATGAAAAAAACTATTCTTCTGAATTTCAATAGACCTTAATCCCATGTATGAGTGGACTGATAATGAGCATATGACTCTGCCATCTCAATTTGATCACCTGAAGAATAGAGAAAATAATAGTAATCACCTTTAAAGTGTTATTGGAGAATACAATGAGGTGGCATATGTAAAATGTTAAGATGGCACTATGGCAGAGACTGGTTAGTTGTTTACAAAACATCCCCTTTTCCTTCTGATCATACAGATATTCAGCATTTCCAAGCCTCCTTTGCAGTTAGGTGTAGCCGTATGACTTGGATATGTGGAAATGATATACACCACTTATAGCCTTGACCCATTAAAATTTCCCATAATTTAGCTTCCCTCTATTTAGCTTCCCTCTATTTCTCCATCTCATATCAAACAGATAAGGAGTCTAAGAATGAAATGAGTTGGTAACCCAGGTGTGATAGTTTCTCTATTAGCGATCCTAGAGACACTCTCTATTCTCTTTTACCATATTATGCTCCCTTAGAGGTTACCTCTATTGATCACCTCATTTGGATTCATAAGCTCATGTCTTTTTCACTATGCTCTTCATTCACTTACATACACATCAAATGCTGAAGCACTTCCATACAAGTTGATATGTAGCTGCTTTCCCTGCCCCTCAGTTTTGTGAGGCCTACCAGTTTTCTTCTTTGCTACTTTAACACCCTTTAGTGAGGTCACCTAACCACCCAAGATATTGTTGCTACTATGATCATCTAGATAGTGTTTAGAGCCCAGCATTATGACTAAGAATTTCTTCTGTCTCTAAGCACTGTGGAATTGTGCTGAATTCCTCAAGGAAGGGCTTGGCTAGGGGGACAAATTACAAATGATATAGTTGGGATCAAGCTTCATCTAGCATAATATTTAAGGGCCAAACTATTTCTAGACTGCTGGAGGGGTGACTGCATGGTGCTGGAGCGACCATGAGGAAATATCTCACGTCCAAGGTCAGAGAAGCCCCAGCAAGATGGTAGGCACTGAAGTGGTGGTTGCATGATGCTGGAGCAACTTTGAGAAGATATGCCATGTCCAAGGGCAAAGGAGAAGTCCCAGCAAGATGATAGGCAGGGTGAATTTGCTTTTAGAATCAAACCCCATTCCCACCAGAGATGCTCAGAGGGCTCAAACAAACCTTGTGTGCACCAGGACCCACAGATGCCACAGAAACTGAGACAGAACTGTGTTTGAGCATCTCCTGTGGAGATATGGATCAGCAGTGCACTGCAGCAGGAGCAGGGGCTCTGGATGCAGCAGACGTGGGTATGGCATAAACTCTCTTGGAGGAGATTGCCATTAACACCACCATAGAGCTGTCAGAACTTACACAGGACTGGGAAATAGACTCTTGGAGGGCACAAACAGAACCTTGTGAACACCAGGATCCAGGAGAAAGGAACAGTGACCCCACAGGAGACTGACCCAGGCTCTAGGAGTGTCCAGGTATCTCCAGTGGAGTCATGGGTTGAGGGTGGCCTGCTGCAGGGTTGGGGGCACTGAGTGTAGCAGTATGTGCATGGGACTTTTTCAAGGAGGTTGCCATTATCTTCATTACTTCCACCATAGTTTGACCCCAGGTAAATAGCATGGAGGGAACATAGCTCCACCCATCAATAGAAAATCAAATTAAAGAATTACTGAGCGTGGCTTGGCCCATTAGAACAAGACCCAGGTTCCCCTTCAGTCAGTCTCTCCCATCAGGAAGCTTCCACAAGCCTCTTCTTCTCCATCAGTTGGCAGATAGACTGGAAACTACAATCACAGAAAACCAACCAATCTGATCACATGGATCACAGGCTTGTCTACCTCAATGAAATTATGAGCCATGCCATGTAAGGCCACCCAAGACAGATGGGTCATGGTGGAAAGTTCTGACAAAATGTGGTCCACTGGAGAAGGGAATGGCAAACCACTTCAGTATTCTTGGCTTGAGAACCCTATGAACAGTAGGAAAAAGCAAAGAGATAGGAAACTGGAAGATAAACTCCTCAGGTCAGTAGGTGCCCAATATGCTACTGGAAATGAGTGGAGAAATAACTCCAGAAAGAATGAAGAGACAGAGCCAAAGCAAGAACACCATGCTATTATGGATGTGACTGGTGATAGAAGCAAGGTCTGATGCTATAAAGAGCAATATTGCATAGGAACGTGGAATGTTAGGTCATGAATCAAGGCAAATTGAAAGTGCTCCAACAGGAAACACTGACATTTTAGGAATCAACAAACTAAAATGGATTGGAATGGATGAATTTAATTCAGATGATCATGGTATCTATTACTGTGGGCAAAAATCCCTTAGAATAGAGTAGCCTTCATAGTCAACAAAACAGTCTGAAAGGTAGTACTGGGATGCAATCTCAGAAATGAAACAGTGATCTCTGTTTGCTTCCAAGGCAAAAAATTCACTATCACAGAAATACAAGTATTTCTATGCCCTGACCAGTAATGCTAAAGTTGAATGGTTCTATGAAGACCTGCAAGACATTCTAGAACTAACATTCAAAAAAGATGTTTTTTACATTATCAGGGACTGGAATGCAAAAGTAGAAAATCAAGAAACTCTTGGAGTAGCAGGCAAATTTGGCCTTGGAGTATAAAATGAAGCTGATCAAAAGTTAAAAGAGTTTTGCCAAGAGAACATACTGGTCATAGCAAACACCCTCTTCCAACAACACAAGAGAAGACTCTACACATGGACATCACCAGATGGTCAATATTAATTGATTATATTCTTTGCAGCCAAAATGGAGATGCTCTATACAGTCAGCAAAAACAAGACCAGGAGCTGACTGTGGCTCAGATTATGAAATATTTGTTGCCTAATTCAGACTTAAATTTAAGAAAGAAAGGAAAACGACTAGACCATTCAGGTATGACCTAAATCAAATTCCTTATGATTATACAGTGGAAGTGACAAACAGATTCAAAGGATTAGATATGATAGAGTGGCTGAAGAACTATGGATGGAGGTTTGTGACATTATACAGGAGTCAGGGATGAAGATCATCCCCAAGAAAAAGAAATGCAAAAAAATCAAAATGGCTGTCTGAGCAGGCCTTACAAATATCCGTGAAAAGAAGATATGCTAAAGTCAAAGGAGAAAAGGAAAGATACACCCATTTGAATGCAAAAATTGCAAAGAATAGCAAGGAGAGATAAGAAACCCTTCCTCAGTGACCAGTGCAAAGAAATAGAGGAAATTAATAGAATGGGAAAGACTAGAAATCTCTTCAAGAAAATTAGAGAAACCAAGAGAATATTTCATGTGAAGAAGGGTACAAGCAAGGACAGAAATGGTATGGACCTAACAGAAGCAGAACATATTAAGAAGATGTGACAAGAATAAACAGAACTATACAAAAAAGATCTGACATAAATTACAGCTGGATCCTCTATGACCCACCTCCCAGACTAATGGAAATAAAAGCAAAACTAAACAAATGGAACCTAATTAAACTTAAAAGATTTTGCATAATGAAGGGAACTATAAGTAAGGTGAAAAGACAGCCTTCAAAATGGAAGAAAATAATAGGAAACGATAAAACTGACAAAGAATTAATCTCAAAAATATACAAGCAGCTCTTGTAGCTCAATTCCAGAAAAATAAATGACCCAATCAAAAAATGGGCCAAAGAATAAAATAGACATTTCTCCAAAGAAGACATACACAGGGCCAACAAACACATGAAAAGATGCTCAACATCACTGATTATCAGAGAAATGCAAATCAAAACCACAATAAGGTACCATTTCATGCCAGACAGAATGGCTGTTATCCAAAAGTCTACAAAAAATAAATGGTGGAGAGCATGTGGAGAAAAGAGAACCGTATTACACTGTTGGTGGTAATGCAAACTTGTACAGCCACTATGGAGAACAGTGTGAGGATTCCCTTTAAAAAAAAGGAAACAGAACTGCCATACGACCCAGCAGTGTGTATCCCACTGCTGGGCATACACACCAAGGAAACCAGAATTGAAAGAGACACATGTACCTCAGTGTTCATCAAAGCACGCTTTACAATAGCCAGGATATGGAAGCAACCTTAGATGTCCATCAGCAGACAAATGGATAAGAAAGCAGTAGAACATATACACAATGGAATATTCGGCTCAGTTCAGTTGCTCAGTCATGTCTGACTATTTGCGACCCCAAGAATTGCAGTACGCCAGGACTCCCTGTCCATCACAAACTCCCGGAGTTCACTCAGACTCATGTCCATGGAGTCAATGATGCCATATGGTCATCTCATCCTCTGTCGTCCCCTTCTCCTCCTGCCCCCAATCCCTCCCAGCATCAAAGTCTATTCCAATGAGTCGGCTCTTCGCATGAGATGGCCAAAGTACTGGAGTTTCAGCCTTAGCATCATTCCCTCCAAAGAAATCCCAGGGCTGATCTCCTTCAGAATGGACTGATTGGATCTCCTTGCAGTCCAAGGGACTCTCAAGAGTCTTCTCCAACACCACAGTTCAAAAGCATCAATTCTTCAGCGCTCAGCCTTCTTCACAGTCCAACTCTCACCTCCATACATGACCACAGGAAAAACCATAGCCTTGACTCAACGGACCTTAGTCGGCAAAGTAATGTCTCTGCTTTTGAATATACTACCTAGGTTGGTCATGGTCATAACTTTCCTTCCAAGGAGTAAGCGCCTTTTAATTTCATGACTGCAATCAACATCTGCAGTGATTTGGGAGCCCCCCAAAATAAAATCTGACACTGTTTCCACTGTTTCCCCATCTATTTCCCATGAAGTGATGGAATCAGATGCCATGATCCTCATTTTCTGAATGTTGAGCTTTAAGCTAACTTTTTCACTCTCCTCTTTCCCTTTCATCAAGAGGCTTTTTAGCTCCTCTTCAATTTCTNCATGAAAAGATGCTCAACATCACTGATTATCAGAGAAATGCAAATCAAAACCACAATAAGGTACCATTTCATGCCAGACAGAATGGCTGTTATCCAAAAGTCTACAAAAAATAAATGGTGGAGAGCATGTGGAGAAAAGAGAACCGTATTACACTGTTGGTGGTAATGCAAACTTGTACAGCCACTATGGAGAACAGTGTGAGGATTCCCTTTAAAAAAAAGGAAACAGAACTGCCATACGACCCAGCAGTGTGTATCCCACTGCTGGGCATACACACCAAGGAAACCAGAATTGAAAGAGACACATGTACCTCAGTGTTCATCAAAGCACGCTTTACAATAGCCAGGATATGGAAGCAACCTTAGATGTCCATCAGCAGACAAATGGATAAGAAAGCAGTAGAACATATACACAATGGAATATTCGGCTCAGTTCAGTTGCTCAGTCATGTCTGACTATTTGCGACCCCAAGAATTGCAGTACGCCAGGACTCCCTGTCCATCACAAACTCCCGGAGTTCACTCAGACTCATGTCCATGGAGTCAATGATGCCATATGGTCATCTCATCCTCTGTCGTCCCCTTCTCCTCCTGCCCCCAATCCCTCCCAGCATCAAAGTCTATTCCAATGAGTCGGCTCTTCGCATGAGATGGCCAAAGTACTGGAGTTTCAGCCTTAGCATCATTCCCTCCAAAGAAATCCCAGGGCTGATCTCCTTCAGAATGGACTNTTTCAAGATAAATACAAAAGTAACTGCAAAGCAAAGTTAGCATATTAATATGCTTTATAGATACATGGACTAACTTCTCATTGCATATCAATGAAGCAAGAGAAAACCCTTAGCAGAGGATATCTAGAAGAAATTCCTAGAAATCTCATTGGATCATGGCTTTAAAAATAATTATGATTTAACAATTTTTTCTTCTTTTCATCATTTAGCCCTTTTTGGATAAATTTGGACTGAATGATATGCTTAAGAAAACAAAGGCATGAGCTGTTCTTTAATCTAAGTTTCATTGGTTAATAGCTAAATGCCTTTTGTATGCAAAAGCATTTAACTATCAAATGGAGATAGTTTTCCTGTCTATAAAATAGGTCAATATTGAAATCAGATGGATGATATTCTTTGCAGCCAAAGACAGAGAAGCTCTATAAAGTCAGCAAAAACAAGATCCGGAGCTGACTGTGGCTCAGATTAGGAACACTTTATTGACAAATTCAGACTTAAATTGAAAGAAGTATGGAAAACCTCTAGACCACTCATGTATGACTCAAATCAAATTCCTTACGATTATACAGTGAAAATGACAAATAGATTTAANAAGATCCGGAGCTGACTGTGGCTCAGATTAGGAACACTTTATTGACAAATTCAGACTTAAATTGAAAGAAGTATGGAAAACCTCTAGACCACTCATGTATGACTCAAATCAAATTCCTTACGATTATACAGTGAAAATGACAAATAGATTTAAGGGATTAGATTTGATAGACAGAGTGCCTGAAGAACTATGCACTGAGATTCATGACATTGTACAGGAGGCAGGGATCAAGACCATCCCCAAGAAAAATAAGTGCAAAAAGGCAAAACCGTTGTCTGAGGAGGCCTTAAAAATAGTTTAGAAAAGAAGAGAAGGAAAAGGCAAAGGAAATCTGAATGGAGAGTTCCAAAGAATAACAAGGAGAGATAAAGCCTTTCTATGGGAACAATGCAAAGAAAGAGAGGAAAACAATAGAATGGGAAAGACTAGAGATTTCTTCAAGAAAATTAGAATACCAAGGGAACATTTCATGCAAAGATGGACACAAAAAAGGACAGAAATGGTATGGACCTAACAAAGCAGAAAATATTAAGAAGAGGTGACAAAAATACAGAGAAGAATTATTTAAAAAAAAAAAAAAGAGAGATCTTAATGACTCAGATAATCATGATGGTGTGATCACTCACCTAGAGTCAGACATCCTGAAGTGTGAAGTGAAGTGGGCCTTAGGAAGCATCACTATGAACAAAGCTAGTGAAGGTGATGGAATTCCAGCTGAGCTATTTCAAATCCTAAAAGATGATGCTGTGAAAGTGCTTCACTCAATATGCCAGCAAATTTGGAAAACTCAGCAGTGGACACAGGACTGGAAAAGGTCAGTTTTCATTTCCATCCCAAAGAAAGACAATGCCAAAAAGTGTTCAAACTATTGCATGATTGCACTCATAGCTCACACTAGCAAAGTAATGCTCAAAATTCTCTAAGCCAGGCTTCAGCAGTATGCGAACCAAGAACTTCCAGATGTTCAAGCTGGATTTAGAAAAAATAGAGGAACCTGAGGTTAAATTGCCCACATCCTTTGTGTCATAGAAAAAGCAAGAGAATTTCAGAAAAACATCTGCTTTATTGACTACACCAAAGCTTTTGACTATGTAGATCAAAACAAAGTGTGGAAAATTCTTAAAGTGACAGGAATATCAGACTACCTTACCTTCCTCCTGAGAAATCTGTATACACCTCAAGAAGCAACAGTTAGAACTGGACTTAGAAGAAGAGACTGGGTACAAATAGAGAAATGTGTACACCAAGGTTGTGTATTGTCATCCTGCTTATTTAATTTATATGCAGAGTATATGACATGAAATGCCAGGCTGGATGAACAACAAGCTGAATCAAGATTGCTGCGAGAAATATCAATAACCTCAGGTATGCAAATGATACCATCCTTATGGCAGAAATTGAAGAGGAACTAAACATCCTCTTGATGAAGGTAAAAGAAGAGAGTGAGAAATTTGGCTTAAAACTCAACATTCAGAAAAGATAGATCATGGCATCTGGTCCCATCACTTCATGGCAAATAGATGGGGAAATAATGGAAACAGTGAGAGACTTTATTATGGGGGGACTCCAAAATCACTGCAGATGGTGATTGCAACCATGAAATTTAAAGACACTTGCTCCTTGGAAGAAAAGCTATGACCAAACAAGGCAGCATATTAAAAAGCAGAGACACTACTTAGCCAACAAAGACCCGTCTAGTCAAAGCTATGGTGTTTTCAATAGTCATGTTTGGATGTGAGTGTTGGACTATAAAGAAATCTGAGTGCTGAAGAATTGATGTTTTTTAACATCAATTTTGGAGAAGACTCTTGAGAGTCCCTCGGACTGCAAGGAGGTCAAACTAGTCAATCCTAAAGGAAATCAGTCTTGAATATTCATTGGAAGGATTGATGCTGAATCTGAAATTCCAATACTTTGGCCACCTGATGCAAAGAACTGACTCATTGGAAAAGACCCCAATACTGGAAGAGATTGAAGGCAGGAGGAGAAGGTGACAACAGAGGATGAGATGGTTGGATGACCTTACTGACACTATGGACATGATTTTGAGCAAGCTCCGGGTGTTGGTGATGGACAGGGAAGCTTGGCGTGCTGCTTTTCATGTGGTCAAAAAGAGTTGGACATGACTGGGTGATTGAACTTAACTGAGGACAACAAATGTTTAGAAATGTAGTCTTGTTTCATGCTCAGGAAAAAGACAAACACATGAATATTCATAAGTGCTGATAGTACTGATAATATCTGACAATATAGAAAGAAACCATTGCTCAATTTAAGGAGTTATACACAACAGGGAATATCATATTTTTATTTTGTATGTGTACCCTACTCTGAGTTCCTATCTCAGCCTTCACTGTGTTGGCAACTGGGAAAGCTGAACTCACCTACGTAAAATTTAAGCTGGGGCTTTTCTAGACTTGTGTACCAAGCTTATCTGATGTTATGACTTACCTAAGTAAAATGTAAACTGGTGCTTTTCTAGACTTGTGTCTCAAGCTTATCCGATGTTAGGAATCACCTGATGAACTTGTTAAAGTACAGATTCCTGAATCCAAACCCCCAACTTTCAGGTCATAATTTCCATGGAAGAGGTATAATAATCTGTGTAGGTAACTAGTGCTCAAAGTAATTTTTATCACAAAGAAAGTTTCAGAAACATGATTCTAAGCTAAACCACTCACTGTGGCCTATCACCCATTCTTTTATGCATTCATTAACTCATTCATTCATTACTGCCCAAATACCTACTTTGTATCAGCCACTATGCTAGCCTAAGGGAGTCAATACAAAAGTAAGGAAACATTGGCACAAAGGACTAGAGACAAATTTCTAAGTACATGTAAAAATATGCACATCAGTAGAATTGATACTCCACATACTCAATTTTGTTTAGGAATAATTTTAGTGTGATAATCATTACGTCATTTCCTTCTTGTATGTCAGCTCCTCAAGATAAGTGACTGTCACTTATCTCTCTCCAACTTATTGAAGTCTGAAATTAATTAAAGTGATTTGTTGACTTGGCTTAGAACAGTCCTTTCACCTTGGATATGTCACTTTACTTCCTCTGAATTTCATTCTGTTTCTCTTGGAAATGGAGGTAATTGTCCTTAATCCACAGCGATGTTTAAGGATTCAATGAGAGGGAAAACTGTGAAAATAACTCTCTAAACACTCAGGCGCTTGTTCAAAATGAGAACTGTTTCTCTGCCTAATTTTTCTAGTGCTTTGTGGGAGCATGTTATCTCATGGCTCTGTTTCCCCAGTTAAAGGACAAAAGTTTGAGGCTTTAGGGCACTGAGCCAAAAGGGTAGAATGCATAACGCCCTGTCACCCTTTTATCCACCACCTCCTGGATTTATCATGTATCTCATCATTTATCCCATCCCCCTGGGGTTAATTATTACCAGTTCCTGAAGAATGCTTTTGAGTCTTTGAGCTTCATGATTTTTGACTCTTGAACCAAACATGACCTCTTTGGGGTTGGAAATCCATTTACTCTTGGCAAAGTCACAACATCTTGTTTCAAAGAAAAGGGGAGTAAAAATATTCTAGCCCACAAAATCTAAGGAGTTTTATAACCAAAGCTTATAAGACATTTTTGGAGCTGAATTCACTCTTAAAACAGAGCCTTTGGATGATTTAAGTATAAATGAATCAGAAGGGTTCAGATCAGATTTCCCTTGAAATATACAAAGTTTAGAAATGGAAGGAGCAGCAGCTCAGCCAAGAGCACTCTCTGTTTGGGCAAAGCCTCCAGGGTGGCTGGGATCACATAGTATTTACAGAGATTTCCCATGAAGACACAGAAGTGGATCCCAAGGACCTGCCCCATTAGGCAAAAGAGAGCTCTAACACCTTCCTCGATCCTTGTGCCAGTGCCCAGGGCACCCAAAGGACATGAGAGTTCCTGGGTAATGGATGGCCAAACTCCAGTAATGCATCTATTAATAAGAATCTCTGTACACAGAGGAAAGAGATAAGTTGCACTCCCAGCTTATATCCCTTTAGTATAGTAATAGAGACAAGCAGAATACATAGGATATTCAGCAGGCCCATGTGTCGTGGAAGAGGTCCAGCACAAGCTAATAGCAGCAGCAGGGGAAAGTAAACAACTTAGAAAAAGGGTAAGAGCATTGGAAGAGAGTCAAGAGACTTCCAGATCTGAATTATTCCACCTTTTTCATATTTATCCAACCTCAATTATACTCAGTCAATCAAAAACCAAGTATTGTGGATTGTGATTCTTTCACAGATTCATTCCCCATTTGACAATCTACCATTGCCTGAGGTTAGATATTATCATTTCCATCCTGGATTTATTCCATAGTTTCCTATTTGGTCTCTCTGTTTTTAGTCTCTCTCCTTCATTCCATCTTTCACACTGGAGTCAGAGTAATCTCAGAAAACAAATTTGATCTTGTCACCACCCTGCTAAGACCCACCCATGGCTCCCCATTTCCTATAGAATAAAATTTAAACACATGTTATATGTTGTAAATATAGTGATATATGTGGTCTGAACTTTTCTTTTCCATTCTCATGCACTCTAACACAAAGTTTGGTTAAACCAGACATTTTAGTTTCCTCAATTCCAGATCTCTGTTTCTTTACATCTATCTATTTATCTATATCTATCTATCCATCTATCAATCATCTATATTAAATTCTGGCTGGAATAGAATATAAACAGTAAGACAAACAAATCTGTTTTTAAAATAACAAATAGCTAACATAAATTGAAAGTTGATTATGTGCTAAATACCATTCTAAATATTTCACATATATTAAGTCTTTTACTGTCCCACCCATGAGATATATTCTATTAAGATGATCCATATTTTACACATGAGAGAATTGAAACATGTGGAAGTTCAGTAGTTTGCTTTCAGATTCACAGCTAGGAAGTAGTGAAGGCAAAATATAAATGCAGCTAAGACCCAGAGCTGTAGTTTCAGCCCATACATCATATACCTGCGTTTCCTGACATATCCTTTAACACTTGTGCTTTCATGTATGTTATCTTCTATTCTTGAAAACATTCACCTCTATTTTCTCTAAAGCAAAAGCTCACACTTGTTCTTTAAGACTCAATTCAAAGACTTCCCCTTCACTGAAGCCTCTCTTAACTTATCCTCCTTACTCCCTCCCTGTATCTATACAAGTAACAGTATGAGAGACTAGTTCTAGTTCTAGTTCAGTCACTCAGTCATATCCGACTCTTTGTGACCCCATGAATTGCAGCACGCCAGGCCTCCCTGTCCATCACCAACACTCGGAGTTCACTCAGACTCACGTCCATCGAGTCAGTGATGCCATTCAGCCATCTCATCCTCTGTCGTCCCCCTCTCCTCCTGCCCTCAATCCCTCCCAGCATCAGTCTTTTCCAACGAGTCAACTCTTCACATGAGGTGGCCAGAGTACTGGAGTTTCAGCTTTAACATCATTCCTTCCAAAGAAATCCCAGGGCTGATCTCCTTCAGAATGGACTGGTTGGATCTCCTTGCAATCCAAGGGACCCTCAAGAGTCTTTTCTAACACCACAGTTCAAAAGCATCAATTCTTCCATGCTCAGCCTTCTTCACAGTCCAACTTTCACATCCATACATGACCACAGGAAAAACCATAGCCTTGACTAGACGGACCTTAGTCGGCAAAGTAATGTCTCTGCTTTTGAATATGCTATCTAGGTTGGTCATAACTTTTCTTCCAAGGAGTAAGCATCTAAGACTGAGTCTCTGTAAGCCCATGTTACTTTGTTCATGATGTTGATAAATTAATTCTTGTGCTGTATGAGAGATTATTTGTTTGCTTGAGTCTCCCACTAGCCAATGAGCATCCTGAGGATAAGAACCAAGTTCTATTCATATTTGTACTTCCAGCTCCTAACCCACTACTGCTATAGATTAGTCTATCAGTAAATTTTGTTGATTTTTCTTCGAGGACATAATTATTTGTTGAGTAAAACTTTCCCATGGGTTGACTGAACTCACTGATACCTATCTGCTAAATGCCAGAGGTATTATTAAGTTATTAAGACACAAAACCACCCTCTCTAAAAGTCCTTTAAGAACATTGGTTGAGAAATGCTGGGAAAATTTCTTAAGAAATCAGGAACTGTAGTATATATAGGACAAGATTTAAGATTAGGTAGTCCTGTATTTTAATTCTTCCATTTATTTGGCTTTGTGACTCAAAGCAAGTTACTTATACACACTGAACCTCAACTTATTCACCTGTGAAAGGGGGTTAATAACATATAGTTTCAAATGTTAAAATAGTTTTAAGCTTCTGAAATTAGAAAACATCCTAAAATACATATGCAAATTTACTGTGGGAGTCTGTCCTTCCTTCTTGCCTTCCTACCTTTGTTATTCTCTTTCTTTTCCTAAAAAGAAAAAAAACTATTATGAAATTATTTTTTTTCAATCTTTAGCATCTAACATATTTTAAATTATAATAATGCCTGCTTTATAAGATTGCAGCAAATATTCAATAAGATTCTTAGATAAAAGTAAACAAACTGTAGGTAATCAAGAAATAGAAGGGGGTAAAATCAGGATGAAAAGTAAGAGGTTTATGAATCTATAAATATGTATATGCATTTAAATGTTCTCCATCTTCTTGGGCCTTCTAGACTGTAATGATTTATCTCAGCCTAGGAAAAGAGGAGGCATGCAATCTGCTCTGAATGTGGCATTGAATTCTTCCCAGAGTTCCCAGAGAGAAGGGTCTTGGATTTGTTAATGAAATCACTCATTCAAACATGTAAGTCCAACATATATGCTACATACTTTTTTGGTCACTGGAGATTCAAAAGAGAAGAAAAACCAATTATCTCTGCATCTGTGGAGCTAAATTTAATGTAAAGTAAACAATAAAACAAGAAATGTGGATGGGATGTGCTGGGGATGCAGGGGATCAATTTTTAAGAAAATAGGTCACAATGACTAGGTGACTTATGAGCAAAGACCCTTGAAATAAGAATATTGCAAGCAGAAGGAACTGGAAGTGCCAAAGCCTGAAAGCACAAATATGTCTGATGTGTTTGCTAAACAGCAAGGAGGCCAGTGTGGGTGAAGCAGAGACAGTGACAAAAAGAGTGTCAAAAAATTAGTTTAGGAATAGTTTCAGTAAGATAGGTGTTAGCTCTTCTCTAAATTTTTGGTAGAATTCAGCTGTGAAGCCATCTGGACCTGGNCTGGTGTACAGGATGATCCGGGGAGGTGGGGTGGGGAGGGAGCTGGGAGGGGGCTTCGGCATGGGGAGATCATGTACACCTGTGGATGATTCATGTCAATGTATGGCAGAGCCAATACAGTACTGTAAAACAGAATAAAGTATTAAAAGGAAAAAAAAAACGAAAAAAAAATTATCTTAATGAGGATATGGCCAACACTGTGGTAGGAAGACTCTGAGCTCACCTCCTCCCATGAGCCCATGATAATTTCAACTATTTATAGAACAACTTCTTATAAAAATTACCTGAAAGGGACTTTAAGTATGGTGGAGAAGTAAGATGGGGAGATCATCTTTCTCCCCACAAATGCATCCAAAATACATCTATATGTGGAACTCCTACAGGACACCTACTGAAGGCCGGCAGAAGACCCAAGACTTCCAAAAGGCAAAACAATCTCTTTAGAATGACGCAAGTCAAAAGATAAAGAAAAAGACAGAGACTTTGGAAATGGGACCTGCTCCTCAGGGAGGGAGCAGAAAAGAAGGAAAACACTCTGCACACTCTTGGAAACCCCTTTATGAGTGGAAACAGTGGAGAGCTTTGCAACCTCAAAGGAGAGCACAACAAAGATGTTCAGAAGGCAAAGCGGAGAGAATTCACCACAGAGATTGGTGCCAAATAGCACTTTCTAGCCTATAAGTGGCTTGCACACCCACTTCAGTGAGTAGGAGCTAGGTGCTCAGGCTCAGGTTTCAAGGGTCAGACCCCAGGGAGAGGACAGAGTTTGACTGCCATGAAGATACTCTAAGGGGGCTAGTACAACACAGCTAAGAGTGTCCAGGAAAAAGCCTGGGTCTCCCAGAGAGGCAAGAGATCATTGTGGGGACCTTCTACCTCCATGCACTTGCAGGCTACAGGAATCCACCTTCATGAATGCAATAGGTGGGATGAGCGGTGGCTGCAAACCATGTGACCCCAGAGATGATATGACCATCCACTGCCAAAGATGGCATGAGTCTCAGAGGTAAAACTAGAAGTGAATGAAGTTTATGATCCTAAAGGGGGAAATACAAGCTGACTGGCCACTGCCAAAGCCAGGGCATTGCAAGCCAAGTTCTGAGCCTGAGGCAAGGAATAAAATGCTGCAGCTGCAGTCCCAATCCCAGAGGCAGCATCTGCCAACAAGCCAGGAGCAGGCACAGGTTACTGCCTACACTTTCCTGGGAGCCAATACTACTTGACCCTGCCAAGAGACACATGACCCATGGCCAATTATCCTGGGGGAGTGCACAACCTGTCTCAGACCATAGCAACTTTTTGCAGGTCTTAGTCACAGCAGACACTCCCCAAACACCCTGACTGTGGCTACCATATGCCTCTGTCTCTCCAGTCCAACTGAGCAAGTGACCCCTAATAAAATACTACTTTCACCTCTTAGTGTCTGGGCAGGGAACGAATGGCAGCCTACAAGCAGAAGTGGGCTCAAAACCCAAGCAGAGTGCCAGAGGCTATGTGAGCAAAGAGTAAGTGAATTCACTCCTGCAGTTTCAGGTGCAACCGAGTAAATTCCCCCAATTAGCCTGAGACTGTGGGCTTCGGAGGCTACTGTGGACTTTAAAATAAGTACAAGCTGAAGTAAGGTCAGATCTGAATCTGAGCTGACCTGCAGTACCCACAACAGATCAAGAGACCTTCCTAGAAATATTGGAGGACTTCCTGAGTAGGCAGCTTGGCTGGTGCTCACTTTTGTGGAGAGGACAACAGAGAACACAAGAGGACATTCTTCTTACTTCCACTGTCTGTGTGTGTGTGTGTGTGTGTGTGTGTGTATTCCTTTTTTTGTATTGTTCTAATGTTTTTTATTATTCCTTTAATTATTATAATTTCTTTTTTCTTTTTTAATATTTTATTTTAAAGTACATTTATTTTACTTTTTCCTATTTTTACAGTACTTTTTAGTTATATTGCATTTTC
>SJYW01014776.1:50368-70054 GCA_006410735.1 Raphicerus campestris | reverse complement strand
GATAATTTCAACTATTTATAGAACAACTTCTTATAAAAATTACCTGAAAGGGACTTTAAGTATGGTGGAGAAGTAAGATGGGGAGATCATCTTTCTCCCCACAAATGCATCCAAAATACATCTATATGTGGAACTCCTACAGGACACCTACTGAAGGCCGGCAGAAGACCCAAGACTTCCAAAAGGCAAAACAATCTCTTTAGAATGACGCAAGTCAAAAGATAAAGAAAAAGACAGAGACTTTGGAAATGGGACCTGCTCCTCAGGGAGGGAGCAGAAAAGAAGGAAAACACTCTGCACACTCTTGGAAACCCCTTTATGAGTGGAAACAGTGGAGAGCTTTGCAACCTCAAAGGAGAGCACAACAAAGATGTTCAGAAGGCAAAGCGGAGAGAATTCACCACAGAGATTGGTGCCAAATAGCACTTTCTAGCCTATAAGTGGCTTGCACACCCACTTCAGTGAGTAGGAGCTAGGTGCTCAGGCTCAGGTTTCAAGGGTCAGACCCCAGGGAGAGGACAGAGTTTGACTGCCATGAAGATACTCTAAGGGGGCTAGTACAACACAGCTAAGAGTGTCCAGGAAAAAGCCTGGGTCTCCCAGAGAGGCAAGAGATCATTGTGGGGACCTTCTACCTCCATGCACTTGCAGGCTACAGGAATCCACCTTCATGAATGCAATAGGTGGGATGAGCGGTGGCTGCAAACCATGTGACCCCAGAGATGATATGACCATCCACTGCCAAAGATGGCATGAGTCTCAGAGGTAAAACTAGAAGTGAATGAAGTTTATGATCCTAAAGGGGGAAATACAAGCTGACTGGCCACTGCCAAAGCCAGGGCATTGCAAGCCAAGTTCTGAGCCTGAGGCAAGGAATAAAATGCTGCAGCTGCAGTCCCAATCCCAGAGGCAGCATCTGCCAACAAGCCAGGAGCAGGCACAGGTTACTGCCTACACTTTCCTGGGAGCCAATACTACTTGACCCTGCCAAGAGACACATGACCCATGGCCAATTATCCTGGGGGAGTGCACAACCTGTCTCAGACCATAGCAACTTTTTGCAGGTCTTAGTCACAGCAGACACTCCCCAAACACCCTGACTGTGGCTACCATATGCCTCTGTCTCTCCAGTCCAACTGAGCAAGTGACCCCTAATAAAATACTACTTTCACCTCTTAGTGTCTGGGCAGGGAACGAATGGCAGCCTACAAGCAGAAGTGGGCTCAAAACCCAAGCAGAGTGCCAGAGGCTATGTGAGCAAAGAGTAAGTGAATTCACTCCTGCAGTTTCAGGTGCAACCGAGTAAATTCCCCCAATTAGCCTGAGACTGTGGGCTTCGGAGGCTACTGTGGACTTTAAAATAAGTACAAGCTGAAGTAAGGTCAGATCTGAATCTGAGCTGACCTGCAGTACCCACAACAGATCAAGAGACCTTCCTAGAAATATTGGAGGACTTCCTGAGTAGGCAGCTTGGCTGGTGCTCACTTTTGTGGAGAGGACAACAGAGAACACAAGAGGACATTCTTCTTACTTCCACTGTCTGTGTGTGTGTGTGTGTGTGTGTGTGTGTATTCCTTTTTTTGTATTGTTCTAATGTTTTTTATTATTCCTTTAATTATTATAATTTCTTTTTTCTTTTTTAATATTTTATTTTAAAGTACATTTATTTTACTTTTTCCTATTTTTACAGTACTTTTTAGTTATATTGCATTTTCCATGCTTTTGATTCTGTATTTACACTACTCTAGATTTTATTATTAATTTTCACTTATACCTTTGTTTATTGGTTTGATTGGTCTCTTCCTTTTTATTCCTATTTTTTATTCTCTTTCTCTTTTCTTTCTCTTCTCTTTGTAAAACTGTGAAGTTATTTGGGTGCTTGTTTTTGTTGACTGTTATTTTCATCATATGCCTTGGCGTTTTGTCTTCTGTGCTATGTGCCTTGTGGAGTCTTAGTGCACAGAAAGCGATCAGGCCTGAACTTCTGAGGAAGGAGATGCCAGTCCAGGATATTGACCAAAGGATTACTGACCACATGAAACACTAACTGGTGAGAGGTCTCCCAAAGTCCTCCATCTCAACACTAAGATCAAGCCCCACTCAAAGGCCTGTGAGCTCCAGTGATGGATGTCTCACACCAAATCCTGAACAAAACAGGAACACAATGATGTCTATTTGTAGACAGGCTGCCCAAAACCGTACCAAGCCCATAGATGCTCCAAAACACACCACTGGAGGTCAAACTACCCTTCAGAGAGAAGAAGATCCAGCTCCATTCACAAGAACATAGGTGCAAGTCCCCCAAACCAAGAAATCTTCAGAAGACACTGGTCCAACCCCAAACATGATGGGGGACAGACTCTACAAATAAGAGGAAATATGACCTGCAGAAAGGAGACCCCAAACACAGTAAACTAAACAATATGAAAAGATAGAGAAACACACAATAGACAAAAGAGCATGGTAAAAATGCACAAGATGAAAAAAATTAAAATAGGTAGTCTACATGAAAAAGAATTCAGAGTAATAATAGTAAAGATGATCCAAAATCTTGGAAATAAAATGGAGACAAGATAAACAGAATAGAGGCACAGATTGAGAAAAGACAAGAAATATTTAACAAGGGTCTAAAATAATTAAATTAATTAAGACTTCTCAGGTGGCACTAGTGGTAAAGAACCTGCCTGCCAATGCAGCTAGATGGAAAAGATGCCATTTTGATCCCTGGGTCTGTAGGAGTGCTTGGACAAGACCATGGCAATCCACTCCAGTATTCTTGCCTGGAGAATCCTGTGGACAGAGGAGCTTGGAGGACTACAATCCATACAGGGTCACACAGAGTCAGACACAACTGAAACTACATAGCAAAACACACACAGAAGAATTAAATAATAGATGATGAGCCATGAATAACACAATAACTGATATTTTAAAAATACACTAGAGGAAAGCAAGAGCAGAAAAATTGAGGCAGAAGAAAAAATGAGTGAACTGGAAGATCTAATGGTGGAAATAACTGAAGCAAAACAGAATAAAGGAAAAGAATGAAAATAAAAGCAGTCTCAGACACTCTGGAGCAACATTAAACACACCAACATTTAAATTATATGGGTCCCAAAAGAAGAAGATAAAAAGAAGGGACATGAGAAAATCTTTGCAATTATAGCCAAAAATTTCCCTAACTTGGGGAATAAAATAGTCACCCAAGTCCAGGAAGCCCAGAGATTCCCATGCAAGATAAGCCCAAAGAGAAACATACCACAACACATACTAATCAAACTAATGAAAATTAAACACAAACAAAACCTATTAGTATCAACAAATAACATATGAGGGGATCTCCATAAGGCTAACACCTGATCTTTCAACACAAACTATGCAGGCCAGAAGGGAGTGGCAGGAAACCCACAAAGTGATGAAAGAAAAAATGAAATAAAACAAGCTACAACTAAGACTACTTTTTGCAACAAAGATATTTTTCAGATTCAAATGATAAATGAAAAAAACTTTATATATAACCAAAACTTATGAGAATTCAGCACCACCAAAACCAGCTGTACAACAAATGCTAAAGAAACTCCTTTAGACAGGAAAAACAAGAGAAAGAAAAGGCCTCAGGAAACAAACTCAAATAATAAAGTGGTAATAGGATCATACATATCAATAATTACTTAAATGTGAATGCATTAAATGTTCCAACAACAACAACAAAAACACAAATTTGCTGAATGGATATAAATAAGATCCCTATACATATACTGTCTACAAGAGACAATTTCAGACCTAGAAACATATACAGACTGAAAGTGAGGGGATAGAAAAGATACTCCATGAAAATGGAAATGAAGGGGAAGTGGGAGTAGCTATATGCATATCAAATATAATAGACTTAAAAATAAAGATAGTTCCAAGAGACAAGGAAGGACACTACATAATGATCAAGGGATCAATACAAGAAGATATAACAATTATAAATATACATGCACCCAACAGAGGAACACATCAATACACAAGGCAAACGCTAACAACTTAAATTGACAGTAACACAATAATAGTAAGGGACTTTGACACACCACTCACAGCAAAGAACAGATCATTTAGACAGAAAATAGGGAAACATAAACATTTAACAACACATTGGAACAGAGGGATATAATTCATATCTAAAGGACATTTCATCTAAAAACAATAGAATTCACTTTTCTCTCAAGTGCACTGGGAACATTCCTCAGGCCAGATCACACTTTGGGTCACAGAACAAGCCTTGGTAAAGTTTTTAAAAACTGAAATACTTGCAAGCATTTTTTGTGACCAAAACACTGTAAGATTATATATCAAGTACAGGAAAAAAACAAAACTACAGGGGCACAAAACACAAAAACATGGAGGTGAGCTAAGCAGTAAACATCTGAAGAACCAAAAGGTCACTGAAGAAATCAAAGAGGGAATAAAAAATACCTGGAAATGAATGACAAATCAGGACAACTCTAAATTTGTTGTTCAATGCCTCAGTCATGTCTGACTCTTTACGACTCCATGCACTGCAGCATGCCAGACCTGAACTTATAGAATACAGTAAAAAAAAAAAAAAAGTGTTAAGAGAGATGTTTATAGAAATACAAGCCTACCTCAAGAAATAAGAGAAACACTGAATAATCATCATAGCTTTACACATAAAGAAATTAGAAAAAGAAGAATGAAAAAAAATGCCAAAGTTAGTAGAAGGAAAGAAAAATAATCAGAGCAGAAATCAAAGGAGAAAAATGGACACAAGAGAAAAGATCAATTTTAAAAAAAGAAAAGAAAAGATCAATAAAACTGAATGCTTGTTCTTTGAGAAGATAAAATTGAAAAACTATTAGCCAGACTCTACAATTTAAAAAAAAAGGAGAAAAATCACTAAAATTAGAAATGAAAAAGAAGTTACAACAGACAATGAAAAAATATAAAAGATCATAAGAGACTACTATGAACAATTATATGCCATAAGGGACAACCTAAAACAAAGCAACACATTCTTATGAATGTACAATCTTCCAACACTGAATCAGGAAGAAAAAGAAAATATGAACAGATTAGAAGCCCAGGGTCAAATGTGTTCATAAGTGAATTCTACCAAGAGTTTAGAGAAAAGCTAATACCTAGATGTGTATAAGAGACAGGACAAGACCATGGCAATCCACTCCAGTATTCTTGCNAATATGAACAGATTAGAAGCCCAGGGTCAAATGTGTTCATAAGTGAATTCTACCAAGAGTTTAGAGAAAAGCTAATACCTATCCTGTTCAAACTCTTTCAGAAAATTGCAGAGGAAGGAAAACTCCAAAACACATTCTGTGAGGCTACCATCATCCTGATACCAAAATGAGAAAATGATACCACACAAAAAATATATTACAAGCCAATATTACTGATGAACCTAGATGCACAAATTATCAACAAAGCTCTAGCAAATGTAATCCAATAATACATTAAAAGAATCATGCAGAATGATGAAGTGGGATGTTTGCAACTGATGCAAGGATTCGTCAACATATGAAAATGAGTCAATATGATATACCATATTAACAAATAAAAAAACGATCATCTCAACAGATGCAGGGTAATTTTCAACAAAATTCAATACCAATTTATGATTAAAAAAAAAAAAAACTCTCCCAAAAGTAGGCATAGAAGGAACCTACCACCGTTTAATAACCAACCACAACTTAATATGACAACTCACAGCAAATGTTATTCTCAGTGGTGAAAAACTGAAAGCATTTCTTCTAATAGCAGGAAAAAGACAAAGATGCTATTGCTGTCATTATTATTCAATATAGTTTTGGAAGTCTTAGCCATGGCAATAAAAGAAGAAACAGAAATAAAAGAAACCCAGATTAGGAAACAAGAGGCAAAACTCTCACTGTTTTAAGATGAGATTATACTATACATAGAAAAGCCTAAAAATGCCACCAGTATATGCTAAGCAATGAATATAGTAAAGCCACAGAATATTAATACATACAAATCACTTTCATTCTTATAAGCTAACAAAGAAAAATAAGACAGATAAATTAAGGAAATGATATCATTCACCATTGCAACAAAAAGAATAAATTACCATGGAATAATTCTACTTAAAGAGACAAAAACCTATAAGACACTGGTGAAAGAAACCAAAGATGACATAAACAGGTGAAGAGATATTCCATGTTCCTGAGATGGAAGAATCAATATTTTGAAAATGACTATGCTACCCAAAGCAATCTACAAATTCAATGTAATTCCTATCAAACGAAAAATGTTATTTTTCAGAGAACTAGAACAAAAATTCCCACAATTTTTATGGAAACACAAAAGACCCTGAATAGCCAAAGCAGTACTGAGAAAGAAAAATGGAGTTGGAGGCACCAACCTTCCTAACTTCAGACTATACTACAAAGCTACAGTCATCAAGAAAGTATGGTATTGGCACAAAAATTGAAACAGAGACAAATGAAACAATATAGAAAATCTAGAGATGGGGGCACTCCCAAGAAGGCAGAAGAATAGGAAAGGGAAACCACTTTCTCCCTCACAAATTAATCAGAATATCATTTGAATGCTAAGCAGTTTAAACAAAATAACTTCTAAATGTGAGTGGAAGACACAAGATACCAAGAAAGGCAGCCCAATCTCCTCAAAAAGAGGTAAGACAAAATATAAAAGATAAAAACTGAACCAAAAGATTTAGGGATGTAGACCCATCCTGCGGAGGGAATTGGGAAGGAGAAGTCTGCACAAAGTAGGAAACCCTCTCATAGGCGTGTCTGAGGGCAAAATAACCAGGAGAGGGGGAAAATCCCACAGAATGTGCACTTNAGATTTAGGGATGTAGACCCATCCTGCGGAGGGAATTGGGAAGGAGAAGTCTGCACAAAGTAGGAAACCCTCTCATAGGCGTGTCTGAGGGCAAAATAACCAGGAGAGGGGGAAAATCCCACAGAATGTGCACTTAACCACAACTGCCAGTGGAGAAGTGGCCCATTTGCTTGCGTCTGCCACCAGCGAATGGGGGCTGGGCAGAGAGACGTGTTCTGCATCATAGGTCCTTAGGTAAGGACAGGGCCTGAATGCCCTGAGGACAGTCTGAGGGAGCTAATGAGACATAGCAACCCAAATCATGGAACTTCCAGAGAGAGAACAACAGCAAAAAATATGAACAGTATGAAAAGGTGAAAAGATAGGACACTGAAAGATGAATTCCCCAGGTCAGTAGGTGCCCAATATTCAATTGGGGATCAGTGGAGAAATAAATCCAAAAGAATAAAAGATGGAGCCAAAGTAACAATAACACTCAATTATGGATATGACTGGTGATGGAAGCAAAGTCTGATGCTGTAAAGAGCAATATTGCATAGGAACCTGGAATGTTAAGTCCATGAATCATGGCAAATTGGGAACTGGTAAAACAGGAAAAGGCAAGAGGGAACATCGACATTTTAGGAATCAGCGAACTAAAATGGACTGAATGGGTGAATTTAACTCAGATGACCGTTATATATACTATTGTGGGTAAGAATCCCTTAGAAGAAGTGCAGTAGCCATCATGGTCAATGAGAGTCTGAAATGCAGTACTTGGATGCAATCTCAAAATGAGAAAATGATCCCTGTCCGTTTCCAAGGCAAATCATTCAATATTACCATAAACCAAGTCTATGCCATGACCAGTAATGCTGAGGAAGCTGAAGTTGAATGGTTCTATAAAGACCTAAAACACCTTCTAGAACTAACATCCAAAAAGATGTACTTTTCATTATAGGGGACTGGAATGCAAAATAGGAAATCAAGAAATACTTGGAGTAACAGGCAAACATGGCCTTGGAGTACAGAATGAAGCAGGGCAAAGACTAATCGAGTTTTGTCAAGAGAACACACTGGTCATAGCAAACACCCTGTTCCAATAACATGAGAGAAGACTGCACATGGACATCACCAGATGGCCAATACCAAAATCAGACTGATTATATTCTTTGCACCCAGGGATGGAAAAGCTCTATACGGTCAGCAAAAACAAGACCGGAAGCTGACTGTGGCTCATATTATGAACTCCTTATTGTCAAACTGAATTAAATTGAAGAAAGTAGGGAAAACCACTAGACCCTTCAGGTATGACCTAAATCAAATCCCTTACAATGATATAGTGAAAGTGAAAAATAGATTCAAGGGATTGGATCTGATAGGCAGAGTACCTGAAGAACTATGAATGGAGGTTCATGACATTGTACAGGAGGCAATGATCAAGACCATCCCCATGGAAAAGAAATGAAAATGGTTGTCTGAGGAGGGCTTACAAATAGCTGTGAAAAGTAGAAAAGGGAAAGGCAAAGGAGAAAAGTAAAAGTAGACCCATTTGAATGCACAGTGCAAAGAAGAGTAAGGAGAGATAAGAAAGTGTTCCTAAGGGATCAATGCAAAGAAATAGAGAAAAATAATTGAATGGGAAAGACAAGAGATATCTTCAAGAAAATTAGAGATACCAAGGGAAATTTTCATGAAAACATGAGCACAATAATGTACAGAAGTGTTATGGATCTAACAGAAGCAGAAGATATTAAGAAGAGGTGGCAAGAATGCACAGAAGATACAAAAAAGATCTTCATAACCAAGATATTCATGATGGTGTGTTCACTCACCTAGAACCAGACATCCGGGAATGTAAAGTCAAATGGGCCTTAGGAAGCACTTTCATTTCAGTTCAGTTCAGTCGCTCAGTCATGTCCGACTCTTTGTGATCCCATGAATTGCAGCACGCCAGGCCTCCCGATTCATTACCATTTCTCTGAGTTTACTCAGACTCAGGTCCATCGAGTCCGTGATGCCATCCAGCCATCTCATCCTCTTTCATCCCCTTCTCCTCCTGCCCCCAATCGCTCCTAGCATCAGAGTCTTTTCCAATGAATCAACTCTTCGCATGAGGTGGCCAAAGTACTGGAGTTTCAACTTTAGCATCATTCNATAAAGTATTAAAAGGAAAAAAAAAAACTCTTAGAATTAAGCATTGACAGCACACATTTTGACATTGGTCTTAACAATATTTTTTTGGCTATATCTCTTCAGGCAAGGGGAATAAAAGCAAAAGTAAACAAATGGAATTACATAAAACTAAAAAGGTTTTGAATAGTGAAGGAAGATATCAAAAAAAAAAAAATCAAAAGGCCTCTTACTGAATGGGAGAAGTTAGGTGAAAATTATATATCTCAATTCAGTTCAGTCGCTCAGTCGTGTCCAACTCTTTGTGACTCCATGGACTGCAGCACGCCAGGCTTCCCTGTCCATCACCAGCTCCCGGAGCTTGCTCACAATCATGTCTATAGTGTCAGTGAGGTCATCCAACCATCTCATCCTCTGTTGTCACCTTCTCCTCCTGCCTTCAATCTCTCCAAGTATTGGGGTCTTTTCCAATGAGTCAGCTCTTTGCATCAGGTGGCCAAAGTATTGCAGTTTCAACATCAGTCCTTGCAATTAATATTCAGAACTTATTTTCTTTAGGATTGACTGGTTTGAACTCCTTGCAGACAAGGGACTCTCAAGAGTCTTCTCCAACACAACAGTTCAAAACTTCAATTCTTCAGCACTCAGCATTCTTTAAGTTCAACTCTCATACCCATACATGACTACTGGAAATGATATATCTATTAAGGCGTTAATATCTAAAATATACAAAGAACTCACACAACATCAAAAAATCATCAAGCTTAATACCAAATGGGCACAGGATCTGAATAGATGTGTTTCCAAGAAGACCTACATATGGCCAGTGGGCACATGAAAAATGTGCTGAACATCATTAATCATCAGGAAAATGCAGGTCAAAACCACAATGAGATATCACCTCAGAACTGTCAGAATGTGTATACCCATGCCTGATTCATGCTGAAGTTTGAGGAAAACAGAAAAATTCTGTAAAGCAATTATCTTTCAATAAATAAATAAGATAGCAAAAAAACACATAGGTTGTGGAGAAAAGCAAATTATCTTGCACTATTGGTGGAAAAAAAATGATACAGCCTCTATAGAAAACAGCATGTAATTTCCTTACCAAATAAAAATTCACTACCGTACAATCTAGTAATTCCACTTCTAGGATTTCTTTTTCTAAAGAAACCATTAGTTTGAGTGTATGTATGTATGCGGAGAAGGCAATGACATCCCACTCCAGTACGCTTGCCTGGAAACTCCCATTGATGGAGGAGCCTGGTAGGCTGCAGTCCATGGGGTTGCTGAGTCAGACATGACTGAGCGGCTTCACTTTCACTTTTCACTTTCATGCATTGAAGAAGGAAATGGCAACCCACTCCAGTGTTCTTGCCTGGAGAATCCCAGGGATGGCGGAGCCCAGTGGGCTGCCGTCTGTGGGGTCGCACAGAGTCAGACACGACTGAAGCAACTTAGTAGCAGCAGCAGCATGCATAGTGAAATCTTGCCTGTTGCAAAAAATATGGGTTGGCCTAGAGGCTGTGAAATAAGTCAAAGACAAGTACCATATGAACTCACTTATATGTGGAATCTGAAAAGAAAAATGACCCAACATAGCAAAATATAAACGGATTTGCAAATGCAAAGGATATAGGTGGTTGTCAGGAGAAGAATGGACTGAGTGAAATGCTGAGTGAAATTAAGAGATACAAAGTTCTGGTTATAAAATAAATAAGTCATGGAGATGTAGTACACAGTAGAAGAAATATAGTCTCTATATTTTAATAGCATATAATGCAGTCCAGTGGCAACAGAGAGACCAGGGAGCCCTCTACCCATGGGAATTCCCAAACATCAACTCCAACCTCACCTAGACCCTCTTCCCAGACACTACAGCAGGGCTTTTGCCACGATCCCCGGGCACACGTTGACCAACACCCAATGGCTACATGCTCAATGAGGATCAGCAGTGGGACAAGCTGGGCACTGGACATGTCATCCAGCCATGTGGAGCTGCAGAAGGGCATGTCCAAGCTAGTTAGAGCTTGACAAAATGTGGTCCACTGGAGAAGGTAATGGCAAACCACTTCAATATTCTTGCCTTGAGAACCCCATGAACAGTATGGAGTCAAAAAGTTATGACACTGAAAGATAAGCCCACCAGGTTGGTATGTGCCCAATATACTTCTGGAGAAAAGCAGAGAAATAGCTATGGAAAGAAAGAAGAGGTTGAGCAAAAGAGGAAACCACACACAGCTGTGGTAGTGTCTGGTGGTAAAAGTGAAATCCAATACTTTAAAGAACAATATTACACTGGAACCTGGCATGTTGGGTCCGTGAGTCAAGGTAAATTGAATGTAGCCAAACAGGAGATGGCAAGAGTTAATGTAGACATTTTAGGAATCTGTGAACTAAAAAGGATGGGAGTGGGTGGATTTAGTCCAGATAACCATTATACTTACTACTGTGGGCAAGAATTTCTTAGAAGGAATGGAGTAGCTGTCACAGTCAAAGAAAGAGTCCAAAATGCAGTACTTGGTTTCAATTTAAAAAACGATCTTGGTTCATTTCTAATGCAAACCATTCAACATCACAGTAATCCAAGTCTATGCCCCAACCACTAATCCTTAAGAAGCTGAAGTCGAACAATTCTATGAAGACCTACAAGCCCTCACAAAACTAACACCAAAAAACTATGTTCTTTTCATCATAGGGTATTGGATGCAAAAGTAGGAAGTCAAGAGATACCTGGAGTAACAGGCAAATTTGGCCTTGGAGTAAAAAATGAAGCAGGGCAAAGGCTCATGGAGTTTTGCCAAGGTAACACACTATTCATAGCAAATACCCTCTTCCTACAACACAAGAGATGACTCTACACATGGGCATCAACAGATGGTCACTACTGAAATCAGATTGATCACATTTTTGCAGTCTAAGAAAGAGAAGCTCTATACAGACAGTAAAAACTAGACCTGGAGTTGATTGTGGCTCAGATCATCAGCTCCTTATTGGAAAACTCAGGCTCAAATTGAAGAAAGTAGAAAAAAACCATGAGGCCATTCAAATATGACATAAATCAAATTCCTTTGATATACAGTGGATGTGACAAATAGATTCAAGAGAATAGATATGGTAGAAAGAGTGCCTGAATAACTATGGATGGAGGTTTATAACATTGTACAAGAGGTGGTCATCAAAGCCATCCCCAAGAAAAAGACGTTCAGGAAGGCAAAGTGGTTGTCTAAGGAGGCCTTACAAACAGCTAAGAAAAGAAAAAATGTGAAAGGCAAAAGAGAAAGGGAAAGATATACCCAACTAAATGCAGCATTCCAGGGAAGAGCAAGAAGAGATAAGAAACACTTCTTAAGTGAAAAATGCAAAACAATAGAGGAAAACAATAGGATGGGAAGGCTAGAGATCTCTTCAAGAAAACTGGAGACACCAAGGGAACATTTCATGCAAAGACAGCACAATAAAGGACAAAAACAGCAAGACCTAATAGAAGCAGAAGAGATTAAGAATAAGTGGCAAGAATACACAGAAGAACTGTACAAAAAAGCTCTTTATGACCCACTTAACCACAGTGGTATGGTACCTCCCCTAAAGCCAGACATCCTGGAGTGTGAAGTCAAGTGGGCCATAGGAAACATTACAGTGAACAAAGCTAGGGGAGGTGATGGAATGCCAACTGAGTTGTTTTAAATCCTAAAAGATGATGCTGTTAAAGTGCTGCACTCAATATGTCAGCAAATTTGGAAAACCCAGCAGTAGCTAAAGAACTTGAAAAGGTTGTATTTCATTCCAATCCCAAAGAAAAGTAATGCCAAAGAATGTTCAAGTTACCATACAATTGCACTCATTTCACTAGCTACCAAGATTGTGCTGAAAACCCTTCAAGCTAGGCTTCATCAGTGTCTTAACTGAGAACTTCCAGATGTTTAAGCTGAATTTAGAAAAAGAAGAGGAACCAGAGGTCAAATTACCAGCATCTGTTGGATCATTGAAACAGCAAGGGAATTCCAAAACTACATCTACTTTTGCTTCATTGACTATGCTAAATCCTTTGACTGTGTGAATCACAACAAACTGTGGAATATTCTTAAAGAAATAGGAATACCAGACCACCTTAACTGACTTCTTAGAAGCTTGTATGCAGAACAAGAAGCTACAGTTATAACTGGACCTGGAACAATGGACTGGGAAAGGAAAGAAGCATGTCAAAATCAGGAAAGGAGTATGTCAACACTGTATATTGTAACCCTTTTTACTTAACTTATATGCGGAGTCATTAAGTGAAATGCTGAGCTGGATGAAGTACAAGTTGGAATTAAAATTCATGGGAGAAATATCAACAACTTCAGATATGCAGATGATACCACTTTAATGGCAGAAAGTGGAAAGGAACTAAAGAGCCTCTTGATGAAGGTGAAAGAGAGAGTAAAAAAGCTGGCTTAAAACTCAACATTCAAAAAACAAAGATCATAGCATCTAGACCCATCACTTCATGGCATGTAGGGATATAGTGGAAACAGTTTGAGATTTCATTTTCATGGGCTCAAAAATCACTGTGGACAGTGACTGCAGCCACAAAATTTAAAGTCCTTTGCTCCTTGGAAGAAAAGCTATGGCAAACCTCGATAGTGTATCATAAAGCAGAGGCATCATGTTGCCAACAAAGTCTGTGTAGTCAAAGCTATGGTTTTTCCAGTAGTCATGTATAGATGTGAGAATTGGACCATAAAGAAGGCTGATCACCAAAGAATTGATGCTTTTGAAACTGTGGCACTGTAGAAGACTCTTGAGAATTCCTTGGACAGCAAGGAGATCCAGTCAACCCTAAAGGAGATCAACTCTGAATATTCATTGATAGGAATGGTGCTGAAGCTGAAGCTCCAGGGCTTTGGCCACTTGATTCGAAGAGCTGACTCATTGGAAATGCCTCTGATGCTGAGAAAGATTGAGGGCAATAGGAGAAGGGGAAAAAAAGGATGAGATAGTTGGATGACATCACTGACTCAATGGATGTGAGTTTGAGCAAACTCATGAAAGACAGGGAAGTCTGGCATGCTGCAGTTNTTCATGGGAGAAATATCAACAACTTCAGATATGCAGATGATACCACTTTAATGGCAGAAAGTGGAAAGGAACTAAAGAGCCTCTTGATGAAGGTGAAAGAGAGAGTAAAAAAGCTGGCTTAAAACTCAACATTCAAAAAACAAAGATCATAGCATCTAGACCCATCACTTCATGGCATGTAGGGATATAGTGGAAACAGTTTGAGATTTCATTTTCATGGGCTCAAAAATCACTGTGGACAGTGACTGCAGCCACAAAATTTAAAGTCCTTTGCTCCTTGGAAGAAAAGCTATGGCAAACCTCGATAGTGTATCATAAAGCAGAGGCATCATGTTGCCAACAAAGTCTGTGTAGTCAAAGCTATGGTTTTTCCAGTAGTCATGTATAGATGTGAGAATTGGACCATAAAGAAGGCTGATCACCAAAGAATTGATGCTTTTGAAACTGTGGCACTGTAGAAGACTCTTGAGAATTCCTTGGACAGCAAGGAGATCCAGTCAACCCTAAAGGAGATCAACTCTGAATATTCATTGATAGGAATGGTGCTGAAGCTGAAGCTCCAGGGCTTTGGCCACTTGATTCGAAGAGCTGACTCATTGGAAATGCCTCTGATGCTGAGAAAGATTGAGGGCAATAGGAGAAGGGGAAAAAAAGGATGAGATAGTTGGATGACATCACTGACTCAATGGATGTGAGTTTGAGCAAACTCATGAAAGACAGGGAAGTCTGGCATGCTGCAGTTCATGGGGTCACAAAAAATCAGCAATAACTTATCTATTTAACAACAACACATACAAATTTTGTATAGTGACAGATGGTAACTAGGTATATTATGGTCATTAATTTGTAATATATAATAATAATATCAAATGAGTACTTTATATCTGAAATTAATACTGTAAGTCAATAAAACTTAAAGAANTAATTGACCGACCTCATTCTGTTATCTCTAAAATGTAGATGAGTCACTGATTTTGGGGGTTTAATGAAATGATGTTTACCGTCCATTCAATTCTTACTCGTGTCAAACAGCATGTCAATTTTTTACATGCTGTTTTTCACATACTTTTCTTCATAACACTCTTCACTATCTGATATTATATACAATTGAGCCTTGAGCAACGTGAATTTAAATTGTGCAGGTCCACTTATAAGTGGATTTTTTCAAAAGTACAAAATTACAGTACTACACAATTCACATTTGGCTGAATCCGTTGATGCATACTGAACCATTTATATGGAGAATTTACTATAAGTATATGAGGATTTTCCACTGCACAGAGTGTCAGCTCCCTAACCTCTACATTGTTCAGGGGTCAAATCTATTTCTAAATCTTCTTTATTGTTTGCCTTTACCTACTTCTAGTGGTAAAGAAAACCTCTGTCAATGCAAGAGACCATGAGACTAGGGTTCGATCCCTAGGTTGTGAAGATGCCCTTGAGGAGGACAGAAAAATCCACTCCAGTATTCTTGCCAGGAGAATCCTATGGACAGAGGAGCTTGGTGGGCCACAGTCCACGGAGTCACAGAGTCAGACGTGACTGTGGCAACTTAGCATGCGTGCATTCCCCATTTCATGAAGAGGAAATTCAACCATTTTGTTCAATAAATTGCCACGTTTAATACCCACCATGACTCTATGAGGTATTATTGCTATTTTAAAGTGGAAGAAGTCTAGATTCAGAGGTAAAATAATTTTCCCCAAATTACACAATTGATAAGTGTCAGAGTCAGTGAGTAACAGGTAGGAAGACCAGAGGTCCCCAAGTGGCAGACATTTTTTTTTTTCCTTCTCTGTTGATGAAACTGGTTCTGCTTCAGACTACCTTTTTTTTTTTTTTTTTTTTTCAAACCTTGGGCTGATAATGGCTCAATAAACCAGCATTCATGTCAATTATTTTGTGGCTTGGGGATGATACACCTCATGCCATCCTACCTCAAAATTGCATATGGTGGGAGAGGGGCCTGGTGAAACTCTCTCAGCCTTGAGGTGTTTCTTTTATCTGATTAGAAGCTCTCTGACAGACATAAAATGCCTCCTAAAAACTAGCAAGGGGGCACTCTCTTTGTCCCTTTCTGATGTCTATGTCTGAAGCTTTCCCTGTCTCTGTTATACTTTAATAAAACTTTGCTACACAAAAAGCTCCAAGTAGTCAAGCCTCCTCTCTGACCCCTAATCAAAATCCTCTCCTCTGGAGGTCACAAATCCCAACTTGTAGCAGCACCCTCTCAAGAGGTGTGATTCAAACTCAGATCTACGTGACTTATAGCAATACAGTTAACCTCTATGCTCTGTGGCCCTATTGGTTGGTGATTTAAAATCTGTATAAAATCTGTTCCACATATTTACCACCAAGTGTCATTGGAAATCTGCATATCTCTGCAGTAACAAGTCTTCTTTTCCTTTTCTCCTTCTACCCTTTTTTCTCATGTTGCTTAACTGTAACTCTGTGACCAAAACAGTCTGGTGCAAATGATCCTGTCTTTTTTCAGAACATAGGTCTTAATAGACTATCAGCTTCTAATTCCTATCCTTTAAACACACTCTAAGGACTCTTTCTAATTCCCATCTCTTGAATACTCTCTAGAATCTCTGAGCTTTCATGTAAGCAGTTGGAGTAGCATGGCAACATCATACTGAAAAGGCCACATAGGCAGTCTATTCTACAGTCCCAGCTGAGCCCAATCTTCTAGCATTCCCAATCAAGGAATCAGACATATGAGTGAAACTGTCTTGAAACCTCCAGTCCATTTCCCAGCTGAGTACTATCAAGTGACTTCATTCAACACCAAGTGGAGCAGAAGAATCACCAATCCAGACGTTGCTAAAATTCCTAATCGAGAAAAACAGTATAATAAAATGTTTTGCTTTAAGCTATTAAGTTTTGGGGAGTAGTTTGGCTCACAGCAATAGACAGCTATAACAATTAGAGCTATGCAAAGATGAACTGGACTACCTCTGGTCCCTGGAGGTGATTAGTTTATTGTCACTAGAAAAGTACAAGAAGGATCTGTATAGCACCTGGAGAAGATGCTTTAGAAAGGATTTCAGTAACAAAAAGAAAATACTTTTGAACTGTAAGCATGGATACCTCTCAGAATTAACTGGAATACTTATTTAGAACACATATTCTTATTCCTCCAGTGTATTAGTCAAGGTTCTCAGTTAAATTGGTTCTCAGAACCGATGTGTGCATGCTCAGTCACTTCAGTCATGTCTGATTCGTCACAACCCCATGGACTGTGTATCCTGCCAGCCTCCCGTCCATAGGACTCTCCAGGCAAGAATACTGGAGTGCCTTGTCGTGCCCTCCTCCAGGGGATCACCCCAACAGAACCAATAGGATATGAATATATAAAGAGACTTATTTTGAAGATTTGACTCACATGCCTCCTGATTGTGGAGGCTTGGTGAATCAAAAATCTGATGTGAGAGACTAGCAGACTGGAAATTCAGGAAAAAAATTGAAGTTTCAGTCTGAAGGTGGTCTGGTGGAGAATTCCTTCTCCTTTGGGGTAGATCCACCTTTTATTATATTCAGATAGTCAGCTGATTGGATGAGGCCTACCCACATCATAAAGAATAATATGCTTTACTCTACCAATTTAAATGAAATCTCATCTGAAAATACCCTCACAGCTATGACCACTAGGTCAGTCCCTGTGACTTTACATTTCAGATGAACATCTAGGCCAACAACTCTATATAACAGACGTATGACCCAAACTGAGCCACCTGAACTCTTTACTGCAAAAAGAAAGAAGTCATTATTACATACAAAACTATATTTTACTCTTCAAAGAAGGATAAATATGTTGCCTCCATCCAAAGAGAAATATGTGTTTCTTCTATTAACCCAGATCCTGGCCCGTGTAATTAAGTCCTCTATCCTGAATGCCAGCTAACTGTTTTTGCTGAGTCTTGCTATTTGAAAGATTGGAGAAAATAATTATAATAATAATTGTTCTAATTGCTAACACTTGGTATGCATTTGCTATATGGTGGGAAGTCTTCTAAATGCTTTAGAATTTACTTAACACTTAATCCTATGAGGTATGTCTCATGTCTCTTATCACTCTCATTTTTCACTTTAGGAAACTGAGAGACATAGAAGTGAAGCAGTTTTCCATATCTACAAAGCTAGTAATGAAAAAAATTAAGATTTGAATAAAGGCAGCCAGGCTCATGAGCTTATGAACCTCTGTTTTTAATTATTATGTTAAGCCTTTCCTGGTTTCAGAGACCCACTTCTCCTGAAGGCAAATCACTATAAAGTGTTAATCAAGCTCTACCGGTTTCCACAAGCTTTACTCTAACAGCTTCCATTTTCAGGCAGAACCTCCAGAACTTGAAGACCCCTAGGAGTGCCTGAACAAGTTTCTTAGGCAACCCTACTTTACAGATCCCCCGAAAAACATCAGAAAACCACCTTTAGTGCTAGTCATTTAACCTATTAGTCTCATGATAGGATGATTATTACAATGACTAGTGAAAAATTAAAATACTGATTCCTAGACATCATCATAAGCCTACTGAATCCAAATATTTGCAGTTGGGAATCTGGAACCTGTATTTTTACAAGCTATTGTGATAATCAGTCAGGTTTAGGAATTTCTTTACTTCAACATTCTCCACTGTAATCCCTCTAAAATATTCCTACTGCATATTCTTTCAGTTCCTATTTGTATCTTCTGATCTTTGCCCCTTCCTACCCCTACCAATACTCACACACTCTTTCTCACAAACATACCACAGATGTGATTAATCTCAGGTCAACTCCACCAGCAGGTTTCCCACTGGGAAAAATTTTAGTTGACTTGAAATTACCCGCTTTATATCTTTATTATTGGTCCTGGTTCTGCCATTCAAAGCCAGAGTTAATGTCTAACACAACTTAAATTAAATAGTCTTCTATATTTTTGAAGAGAGCTATCAAATGTTCTCTATGTTTTCTTTTCTGGGGGTGAATAGTCTCAGTTCAATTACTACTTTTCTTAGTAAGGTTTTGAGTCCCTGCATTTTTCTCACTCCTTTCATGGCATGTTCTAATTTATAGTTTCATCCCACTTATAATATGGCGTCTTGATCTGGACAAAGTAATTTAGACGTGGTCTGACCACTGGTGACAATGGTCTCTTCCCATATTCTCAACATTTATACCTACTAATATAGCCTAAAGTGGTGTTAGTTTTTGGAGCAGCCTATCAATTTCTGCACTCAGAAGGGATTTCAAACATCTATCTACCTCTTTTAAGTCTTTATTGAAATTATAATATGAGTATCATCTTATGTGAAAAAGCTGCAGTAGGCTGAATAATGGCCTCCTAAAGATGTCCACATGCTAATCTCCAGAATCTGTAAATATGTTACATTATATAGCAAGAGAAACTTTATAAATGTGATTTAGTTAGATATCTTAAGAATATTATCCTGAATTATCTAGGTGGCTTCTATGTAATCATAAGAAAGAGAAATGAGATTCATAATGAGAAACACATTTGATGATTCTACACTGCTCACTTTGAAGATGAAGGAATGGGCCACAAGTCAAAAATGCAAAAAAAAAATCTATAGAAGTTTGCAAAGCAAGGAAATGGATTTTCCTCTAGAACATCCAGAAAGTCAGCCTTGCTGAATTCTTGATTTTCCAATGAGATTTGATTTCTCC